>CM040926.1:37710568-37923068 GCA_023029165.1 Gobiocypris rarus | reverse complement strand
CGTTGCGTTAAGCGTTTCCCGCGTGAGGTACTTTGTGTTGTACATTGCCATGATGTTCACACGCTCACAAAACAACTACGAAGGTACCACAACGTTTTCAGCGCTTACACCGAACCCTAATATGTTCAGTCAATGACCTGATAATCTGATGATAATCTGTTGCCCAAATATTTTACATAAAGGGTTACTTCAGCGATTAGCTTTGTATCAGTAGAAACCCGGCATATATTCAAATTATCGTACTTTCCCCCCTCATATGACCCTGAGACGAGAGAATTATGTATTTTATTTCTGGAAAAATTCCTCCGATGACGCAAATATCGTCATTTTGCGTCATCAGAGGAGTTTTTGTCCAGAGGCTAAAGACTACAGCCAGCAGGAGGCGCTATTTCCACATGTTTTCAACATCACACTCACAGCACTCGGCTCGGGAGCTGCGGAGATTCATGTAAACGGAGCGGTGGAGAGCAAAGTGAGTGTTTCAATTGTTCAAATTAATTCCTATGAAAGTTAAGCTTCCAAAGACATGAACTGAAAATGCGCCAGACTGATCACGCTGTGAATGCAGCCGCAGCCGTGAATCCCGCGATTACCTCAGCTCATGTGATGAATGTAATCCGATCCTGCTGCGTTTGTGCCGTGACACTCAATCGAGTCACTCATATTGAACAGACACGTTCAGTTTTTAATTGTAGCGTCTCTAACTGAACTGATTTTATGAACATGAACGCGGTGGGCAAGTGAACCAGTAGCCGTGCCTAGAGAAGCCTCGGGCAGCGTGCATTCTGTTGTCTTTCATCCCCATGAGACAAAAATACATTTTCTGTGTTTTCTCAGTCTAGAAGGCACCAAACTCAAAAATAATTTCATATTTCTACTACATTAATGACCGAGTTTAAATACAGATTCATCTTCCCAGCGCTGAAGTATCTCTTTAAGGTAAAGTTGAACTACTTTGCTTGTTAAGATAAGGTAAACCATGAGACAAAAAAAAGCTTAAAAGCATATTCATATATCTTAAAACTTCTGGTTACATGAGCCTAAGCTGTTTTTAATAAAATCCATGCAATAAAGTTAATATCAGATCATTTTAGAATACAGTTTAGGATGTACTGAATATTCTTCAGTTTTATGCTAAATGGAAATAAAACAAATAGCATATCATCAGTGTCCGTATTCACAAAACATTTGATCTTAGCACTAAGAGTTCTTAGTTGCGAGTTTTCTCTTAAAACCTATTCCCAAAGCTGCTGAGAGCAACTTTTACTAAGGAAAAGAGAGAAGTCTTAAGCTAAGAGTAAGGGCGGGGTTGACCTCGTTGCTATGGATGCTGTCATCACGCTTCCTAACTATGACCACAGAGATTGGCTGATAGGGGAGGGGGTCAATTATTTAATCATAGAAATGTTGTAGAATGAGGTATCATGTTGCCATATTCAAATAGAGATTTTGAAAAGTAGGCTAAGTGTCACTAATTAAACAAGTACAGGTCCTTCTCAAAAAAATAGCATATTGTGATAAAAGTTCATTATTTCCATAATGTAATGATAAAAAATAAACTTTCATATATTTTAGATTCATTGCACACCAACTGAAATATTTCAGGTCTTTTATTGTTTTAATACTGATGATTTTGGCATACAGCTCATACACTCATACATAGGCATACACTCAGCTGGAGTAGAAACATCCAGAGCCACCGTGCACAGGCGTGTGCAGGAAATGGGCTACAGGTGCCGCATTCCCCAGGTCAAGCCACTTTTGAACCAGAAACAGCGGCAGAAGCGCCTGACCTGGGCTACAGAGAAGCAGCACTGGACTGTCGCTCAAATTTTGCATGTCATTCGGAAATCAAGGTGGCAGAGTCTGGAGGAAGACTGGGGACAAGGAAATGCCAAAATGCCTGAAGTCCAGTGTCAAGTACCCACAGTCAGTGATGGTCTGGGGTGCCATGTCAGCTGCTGGTGTTGGTCCACTGTGTTTTATCAAGGGCAGGGTCAATGCAGCTAGCTATCAGGAGATTTTGGAGCACTTCATGCTTCCATCTGCTGAAAAGCTTTATGGAGATGAAGATTTCGTTTTTCAGCACGACCTGGCACCTGCTCACAGTGCCAAAACCACTGGTAAATGGTTCACTGACCATGGTATTACTGTGCTCAATTGGCCTGCCAACTCTCCTGACCTGAACCCCATAGAGAATCTGTGGGATATTGTGAAGAGAAAGTTGAGAGACGCAAGACCCAACACTCTGGATGAGCTTAAGGCCGCTATCGAAGCATCCTGGGCCTCCATAACACCTCAGCAGTGCCACAGGCTGATTGCCTCCATGCCACGCCGCATTGAAGCAGTCATTTCTGCAAAAGGATTCCCAACCAAGTATTGAGTGCATAACTGAACATAATTATTTGAAGGTTGACTTTTTTGTATTAAAAACACTTTTCTTTTATTGGTCGGATGAAATATGCTAATTTTTTGAGATAGGAATTTTGGGTTTTCATGAGCTGTATGCCAAAATCATCAGTATTAAAACAATAAAAGACCTGAAATATTTCAGTTGGTGTGCAATGAATTAAAATTTTATGAAAGTTTAATTTTTATCATTACATTATGGAAAATAATGAACTTTTATCACAATATGCTAATTTTTTGAGAAGGACCTGTATATGTTCAGCTAATTTTCAGACTCTTACATGTCTTCATCTCCAGGCATTCAAGCGACAAATGTTGTTTTATAAATAAAGTTCGGGAGGAGTAATGTCTAATCAGCTCGAGTATATACATTATACACAGCCGACTCACTGAGTTACCTCGACAGCTTTCTGCATCGACTCCTCACTCTCGGACCAGTCGGGGATTCGGGGGAGAACTCTGCGTTTGGGCTAAATCCTGAGCTCGGAGCCCTCGATCCCCTTGGACAGCACGTCAAATAGGCTTATTTTTACTCTATCCGATCATTTGTAAGTGTGAAACAACTGCCACAGGTAATCTGACATTATTTCCTTTTCTTTAATTTACTTATTTAATATATAAATATTATTATTGGCATTTTTGCCTTTTTATTATGATAGGACAGTGAGTGGACAGGAAGCGAAGTGGAAGAGAGAAAGCTCTGCAACAGCCATTAGTATTGTTTGTGATTTGGTCTTAGTGACTTAGGAGTCCTCTTGACTACTCCTAACGTTTCACAGATTTAGGAGCTGGTTTTAGAGCTAAAATGCTTTGTGAAAAATTCTTAGAGCAAAATTTAGGAGTCCTAAAATTAGATACGCCCATTTTTTTAAGAGTTTCTCATAATCAGCAAGTTAGGAGCTACTTTTAGCCTTAAGATGTTTTGTGATTACGGCCCCAGATCTCTGTGATATGACCAAAAATAAATGGGAAATAAAATAACAAAAACTACAATTTTATTCAGCATTGTCTTCTCTTCTGCATTTGTTTGAATCCGCATTGACGAGTCCACAGTGACACTGCTGACGTAAGACGTAAAGCGTGCGTCTCCTTCAGACTACATGGAAGCCAGATAACACATCAGCAGCGGGATTCAAACAAACACAGAAGAGAAGACAATGCTGAATAAAATCGTAGTTTTTGTTATTTTTGGACAAAAATGTATTGTCGATGCTTCAAAAGAGTCTAACTAACCCACTGATGTCACATGGACTACTTTGATGATGTTTTTCATACCTTTCTTCTTCAGAATTTGCATTTTTGGGCGAACTAACCCTTTAAGCCTTGAATTTGATGGAATTGGACCTGGAAAGACCTTGAAAGGTCCTTGAATTTGAAGTTGGTGTGGGGAACCCTGTTGAAAGTTTTAGTAATTTTGTCATTTTTGTTAGATTTTTAGTGCTGTCAAATCGATTAATTGTGATTAATTACATATATAAACTAACAGGAAAGTTTAACATAAAAGTTTGTGTATATGTGTGTTATATTTTTGTATTTCTTCACACACACACACACACACACACACATATCGATTATGCATATGCAAACTTTTGTGTTAGATGTGATTATTCGAGATTAATTAATTTGACACACTAGTAACAACTTTTTTGGATTTGATATTTTTATGTTGAAAGCACAACAAAAATAAGATAAAAAAGACAGAAAGAAATAAATATATTACTAAAATAAATTTGTATAAAAATACAAGAAAACAAGAGCAAATAGCAATTCTATTGGCTGAAATATACACATCTTTTTATATTATTATAAAATATTTACATATTTTCACACAAGATTTCTCATACTTTGTTTTAAATAATAACAATGTTTTTAATGGTTTTCTAAAACATTTTATTTCTTCCTTGACACACAAAGTAAATGTCCACAAAGTTAAAATAGTAAACCTCTGGTTGTTTTTAATTCTCATTTAGTTTTCTTTCTTGTCAGATGTTCTGCTGAAGATGCCGGAGAATACAAGGTCATAGCCAAAAGTTCCCTGGGAGAGGTGACGTCCTGCGCCAGACTGCTAGTGAACTGTGAGTTGATGTTCATCGGGTTGTTTCGGTGTTGCTTGACTTGTTCAAGGTTTACAAAGCTACAATTAATTTGATTATTAAAATTGCAAACAATTTTGACCAAAATAATCAAATCTATTACCATTGCTAGCAGACAATACATCTTTATTGGTGCTATCATTAGTGTTATATTTGTCTCATTTTCTCTAAGAGCTGTTTTTTTAAAAATCCTTTATTTTTCCATTTGCAGCACATGAAGGGGCAGAAGCAAAACTGAAGCGCTCGTGGACTCCCCGTAAGTGTCTTTGCTCATCATAATGCAAAACATGTGTGGCCTTTTGGAGTATTTTAACTAGTAATGCTATCAGGTTGGGCACTTTGAAGAAAGTCACACTGGTGTAAAACCACCAACATGTGAACAGAACATCATGATTGAAATACAGTTCTTGATATGTATCATGGATTATGATTGTTATGATTATGATTACAGATATAAATTACATTTTAAAACATATTAAAACAGTTCTTTTAAATTGTAATAATATTGCACAATATTTTATGTTTTTTGATAAAACAAACAGCATCATTAAAAGAATCAAGAGATGCATGCTTGAGAATCGTATATATTTGCATGCATACACACTTTGTCGTGCACTATTGCAGGGCGGCACACATTCAGAGCAGAAACGACTGGATTACTCCTCCCAATATAGAGACAGCATTTTCAAACAAATCTGAATTCCCATTACAGCCCTTCTGCTGATATGAGAGAACATCACAATTCATTTGCGAGCGTCTAGAATTGTGTTGTCGAATTACAGCGGCACACATCACTTCCAATTCCATCTCGCCTCAATTCTCTTTTCCGTCACCGAAGACGATAGCTAAACAAATAGCGTGTCTTCTCAAATGTTGTCACATCGGCCCTCTGTGACGCTGGGCTGTGGCATTTGTCTCATTACACTAATATTTGTCCTCGTCCTTGGGATGGATTTCGGTGCTATTTGCCAGGAATGGAAACTCGAAGGAAAATGAAACAATTTTCCATTACACTTCTGTGGTTTCTCCCGCTAGTACAACATATGCCTTAATTGAGTCCCTTCTTGCATTCATTTTCACTGCCTGCCAAAGGCAAGAAGAACATGAACAAAAGCTATACTTACTGCCTGTCACTTCACAAATGTAATTAATAGTGAGTGGACTGAAACATTAATGACTTGATTTCTGTAGAAACTACTCCAGCAGACTTTTTTTTCCTTCTACATGTGCAAGTAGAAGTGAGCAGTGTGAATAAAATCTAATTTCACTGTGTATGTAGCTTATAACAGAGAAATGGGATGGAGATTTTTACTGAAAGTTCAAGGAAAAATTCAACGATGTATACTAGAAATGCACTGACACTAGAGGTGTGTGATATTGACAAAAAGTGATGTCTCTATTTTCTGGGATTTTATCGATAACGATAATTAGATGAAATTTTGCTTGTGTTATTGTGCGGGTACCTTGGCAGGTTTAGGACTGCTGTGGTCCTGTGACCTTTTATAAATGTATTTTATTTTATTTAACCTTATTATATGCATGCATTATCTTTTAAGTCAGTTTCCTACATTTAATAAAATGTAAGGGCTTTTACCAATCAAATCAAATAAGGCATTAAATAACATCTGGAGTTGCATTTAACCAGCTCAGAGGTGACAAATAACCTGCCGTTATGAAAATAATGTTTTGATGTTTAAAATATTAAACTTTGAATATTGGTATTTGAAACGATTTACAAGGTGAAAAGATACTTTACATGTGAAACCGCCAGTAAGTGGCAGCAAGTCACTGTATAAATGAGAGTCATTGAGATTCAACCGATTCATGGAGGAACGAAGCATTAGATTCAACTGAATCATTCAAAAAGTTGATTAATTCAGTAAGGAAACACTGCGTGATTGCATGTGATGCAAATACAGTGCGGTGGCTTTGTTTTGAACTATTTTCGTTGGCGAAATAGAGCAAAAACAGGTAATATGGTGTCTAAAATGTAAGTCACCTAATATTAACTTGTTTAGTAAACTTGTATAAAATTAATATCATATCTGTTATCATGCTGATACCTGGAGAAACACTGCAGTCTAGGTGTGATATTAACAATAAATCACGCACTGAAAGCGTGCACTACTAGTTTAATCTATTAGACTACATGCTTTAGGTGTGTGTGAGGGATATACTCGATCATGTCAGATCGCACATCTTTAAAACCACAATTACGATATTATCTCAGACGACATATTGCACACCTCTACCGCAGATACCGACAGCCGAATATTCAGAGTGATATCTACCGATACTGATAGCGGTAATTTGATTTTTCTAATGCTGTAAACTATACAGGAGAGACCCTTTCATTTGGTACATTGCTGTAATATTACAGGTTAACATGAACAACAGAGCTATTCAACTGTTATTTATCTTCAGATATAATAATCACACTCAAATAAAAACTGAAATGTTTGTATACAACCCAATTGCACATAAGGCAATTTTAATAAACATTTGTCTTTGTGACAAGTTTATTCAAACATACACATATAATTGACACTAAATAATCTCCTCTCTACTATAGCTTACTAACAAACTGTGAAGACAACGTTAAAGTGTAAGTTCACCCAAAAATGAAAATTAGCTTTGTAATGGCAATGAATGGTTGTCGTTTTTGAAGTCCATAAAAGTGCATCTAATCATATTACTGCTCCACACGGCTCTGGTGGGTTAATAAAGGTCTTCTGAAGGGAAGGGGCACGTTTGTGCCAGTAAAATATCCATATTTAAAACCTTATAGACTAAAATACTAATTAACTTCTGACGGTCAGCGGTACGCGACTTGCACTAAAAGAGTAACTTCAATTTTATTCGTCTGAAAGAAGAATGTCGTAAACACCTTAAATGACTTGAGAGTGAGTAAATCATGGGCTAATTTTCATTTTTGGGTGAACTAACCCTTTAAAGCTACATTATGTATTTTTTCACCGCTAGGGGTCGCTAACCTCTTTAAAACAATAACAAAAGTGTAGATTCATGACGCAGTGAATGAGCGTGAAATCATGGAACTTGTCATCATACCGATGGATCTAATAATGTTTATGGATGAGTGAATGTATTCATTTTTTAACATGACTGGTATGAAGCAGGCTGCGATTACTAATAATCATACTGATGATATTCTAATATTTCATTGTGTTGAGCTACATAACATTGATTTGTTTTATGAACATTTGCTCACCTGTCTAATAAAGCACATGCAGAACGGCATCTGTCAAGTCGAAGTCCATAATATTTGAACGAAACTACAACAGCGTGCCGCCAGACGTTATGCAGTTGTCCACGTCTGTTGCCATGGTTTCCATGGCAGTAAAAGCGGACACAGAGGATACCGCAAATATGATGCCATCGACGGGCGACTCCCTCACACATCCCGGTTCATTGGTTAAAATCACATTTTTTCTCACGATTTACAGATAGTTGGAAACATTTGGGATATTTAAGTATTCACCTGAACAAAATATATAACACTGGCCTAGTGGTTTTTGGATGTTTTACTGAAAAAATCCTACATATTGCACCTTTAAGTTCACAAGCTATTTTACTGATGTCTTTTGTCGTTTGATTTAACATTAAAAACACAGACAGCAGGAGGAATATTAGGCTACTGTCACTTTAAGTTTGAATGCACGGATCCAATATACTGAGACACATGCGTTTTATTTCTCAACTGTTTACACTCAGTTAACACATAACTGATATTTTGACATAATTTAGTTTGAATATGTCTGTTCAAGTGCAAGAAGACATGAAAAAGAACTCAATTCAGTATCGCGCGTTGACTGAGACGCAGATTTCTGGGCACATGCTTCACTGCTTGCATAGAGAAAATGATTAGCGAGTATCCAATTGAGTTCCCTTTCGTGCCTTCTTGAGCTTGAATATTTAAATTGGCAAGGCTTAAACTTTCATGATGCAGCACTATCCAATCAACTGACCAAAGTGTCGTTCATATACTCACCAACACCAATTTTTACTCGCATTTGACGCTTGGCGAGTGTTCATTTTCCTGTGTATACACTACAACTACATAACTGGAAATGTGTTTAAAAACACTGAATTAAATAATGAAAGAATGAGGAACATAATTTTGTTAACTTCGCTTTTTCCTGTTCTTTCAAGTTCTAGTCCCAGTTCCCGAGCCGGATGCTAAGCTGGCCTCCACCTTTCCTCCAACATTTGTGAAAGAGGGTGAAAACTTGGTTCTGCAGTGTAGCTTCTCTTCAGCTTTACTGCCGTTCCAGCAGGATGTGACCTGGTACAGAGATGGTGAGACACTATTTTATATCTAATGCAAAGAGCATTCAGGCATTGTAACATGTTAAAGCAGATGCTTTTATTCAGAGTGATTTCCTGTGTGATCAGGACAGGCCGTGCGTCAGTCGAGTCGTGTGGAGCTGCAGACGGGCCTGCGATCTGCCAGTCTCACCCTGAAGCATGTGCACAAGGAACACGAAGGCCTGTACACCATCCGCCTGCGCACCTGGGACGGATCCATCGAGCACAGTGCCTTCGTCTATGTCAAAGGTCAGATCCAAGCGGCAACCTCCCACAGTTTCTCTTGAAGCCAGTACGGAAGTGACTTAAACTCTAATTCATCGACTGGCCACTAAGGACAGGCTCCAGAAGGGAGCAGAATCTCATTGAGCTCATGTTAAAATGCTCAACTTTACAGCAGAAAAAAAAACTTGGGACAAATTGTGGTTTTGGTCTATATGGCAAATTTTGCCCTTCATGACGATTAAAAAAAGTTTGCCCTTCAAACTGATTAGTTTACATTATATAAAGCCATAAAGTTCTGCATAATTAAGGGCGTGGCCACTTTGAGTGACAGGTGGATAGCCGTTTGTCTGCTGTCTGTTAGTCATCACCTCGTTATTCGGGAGTGACACGTGACGCACTGCAAAGGTGGCAACGGCCGACTTTACTGATGTCTATGATTGCGATCAAAAGAGTAAATCATCTTTTGAAAGTGATTTGACACTTCAAATAAAAATTGTATCGATTACATTGTTACTCCAGTAGGTGGCGGCAAATGACCATTAAACATGTATATTTGTCATTTAATCATACATTCAAGAGAATCGTTCAAAAACGCTGATTCATTCAGTAATGAAACAAGTGAAGGGCTGCATCTGAAATTGCATACTTCTCTACTATATTAGGCAAAAAACGGTATGTGACAAAAAATGTCTGAATTCATTAAACAGGCATTTCTGAAGTGCGCATACGATGGACACTTTTATATCCCATGAGGCCACGGGAGAGGATTTATGAATGGCAGTAAAGTAGCACTTTGAGATTTTGCCTAATGTAAAGTGCATTACAAATTAAATTTATTATTATTATTATTATTATTATTATAAAGCGACTTAACTGATGCTGGTAGGTCACATGATAATGTTAACATGGCAAATGTAGTAAGTCAGATTACATTTATACTGCACACACTCATTCTACATTGAAAATACTTTTTAAGCAGTCGTGAAGTAATTACTTATTCAAAATAAGAACTAACTCGAGAGTATGTGATTTCGGAGGCAGCCATTGAATCATTCATTCAAGAGAATCGTTCAAAACGCTGATTCATTCAGTAATGAAACAAGTGAAGTATTTATAAGCGAGTCATTAATTCAAGAGATTTGTTCAAAAATGCTGATTCATTCAGTAATGAAAGAAGTGAAGTATTTATGAGTGAGTCATTGAATCATTCATTTAAGAGATTTGTTTAAAAAACGCTGATTCATTCAATAATGAAACAAGCAAAGTATTTGAGTGAGTTATTGAATCATTCATTCAAAAGAATTTTTCAAAAACACTGATTCATTCAGTAATGAAACAAGTGAAGTATTTATAAGCGAGTCATTAATTCAAGAGATTTGTTCAAAAACGCTGATTCATTCAGTAATGAAAGAAGTGAAGTATTTATGAGTGAGTCATTGAATCGTTCATTTAAGAGATTTGTTAAAAAACACTGATTCATTCAGTAATGAAACAAGTTAAGTATTTATTAATGAGTCATTGAATCACTCATTCAAAAGAATTGTTCAAATATGTGGATTTATGCCTCCAGTAATAGAAGTGACGTCTTTATGAGTGAGTCATTGAATCATTCATTCAAGAGAATCGTTTCAAACACTGATTCATTCAGTCTCTGAGTGA
The DNA here is from genome assembly GCA_023029165.1 of Gobiocypris rarus. NCBI lineage: Eukaryota > Metazoa > Chordata > Actinopteri > Cypriniformes > Gobionidae > Gobiocypris > Gobiocypris rarus. The sequence goes on along the minus strand of CM040926.1, from coordinate 37,912,356 downwards.
GTCATTTGAATAATTCATTCAAACCAATAGAAAAAATCTCATTAATAAAAAAAACCTAATAATTTGACAGAACCTCTAGTCAATTACATGTTATATTTAGTTGTCTGTTCAGAAACATGATCTCTATTTTAAACAAAAAATCGTGATTCTTATTTTATCCAGAATCCTGCAGCTCTAGCTCGACTGTGAGTTTTTAGGGTGTCATCGCTCCAAATGATCTGTGATTGGAGAAATTTAGTGTGTTAGATTTGCCTCCCGTCTGTCCTAATTAAGAAATGTAAAACTCGAAATGAAACGAACTAGAAATGTAACTCATCAGAGACATAATTTTTGTGAATCCATGATGTTCTTTCCAGAGCAGAGTTCCCCTGTCAGCGTAAGTCCTTTAAAGCAAGAAGAGGACGGGAATTGAATTTCCTGTCTCATTAAAGGAAGTGGGCCGCTCCGTAAGCCTGCAGTGGTAGTAATTAGAAAGCGAGCTTCACTCCACGTCCTCGCTTAATCTCAGAGGAAAAATTTGCATTACAAATCTGCCAGGTAACAGGAAGAAGCCGGAGGTTACTGTTATGAGTCTGTTTCATCCTTGTTGGTGGCGATTAAACAAATAAGAGCGAGAGAATCCCTGCAGCTGTGCTCTTCTAAGAAACTTACTGAAGTAAGTTTAACTTCATTCAAGCATTATAAGCCATGAACTAAGCCAATCAGCTACGAGGTGAATCACAACATTTCAAACTATGTTTTCAAAATACAAGACTGTGTACTTAAAGTCCCTGTAAAGTCAAAATTAAACATGTGTTCTGAGTTTCTCACACCACGGATAAATGTGTTATTAACAACCCAGCCAAATTTGAATCATAAAAAATAATCCGCCAAGTAAATAAAATAGCTTATCAAAATCTTGAAAAAATAAGCAGCATTGTCTGCTCTCAAATGCTGGGGGCGTGTCCGCTATCTGTGCCGAAACCAATACGCCCACTCGCGGGAAAGCTGCCGTAAGCACACAAGACAACACTCACGTACAGCTCACGACAGCACCAGATGACGGGAGAACGGGAGGTTGAAAGCCGGGGCGGGAGGTTGTCGGTTCGGCCCCGTTCTGCAGCGGATCATCAGTGAATGAAAGATGAAAGTTTGTAAAACTATCCGGTGTAAAGTCACTGCAGAGGCAGGTGTTGGTGGTGATCCTCAAAAAGTTTTACGGTACTCTGTACCAATTTCAGTACCACAGCAAAATGTTTTTATTTTTATTTTATTTAACTATTTTATTTAACTATTTTTAATTTTTATTAAATTCAATGAGTGTATTATTTATGAGGATAATCATTATAAATTATAAATAATACATAAACATTTAAAGGCTGTCTGCTGTTTAAAAGTAAACTTTTTTTTTAAATCAAGTGAAAAATGAGCAATGATCTAGGCATTATTATTATTATTAGAGGCGTATTATTATTACATAGAGATGTAGCTCAATCTACTGTACAACAGTAGCCTAATATATTCTGTCAATTTCTTCACGTTAAACCAAGCTTTTATTTTGACGGGTTGACGTGGACATCTTTGAATGTCTGTGTTCATGATATGACTCAAATGAAACGGTAAATTCTCATGAAGTGACGGTTTATGCGTTCGTGTCCTCATATAATGACATGGCAGAGACTACAAAGATAGCGAGTGTCACGTGTAAATCGCGCATCGGCGCCCGTCATTCACACAGAGACACAGAACATGCAGGATAATATTTAAATAGTATTTTGCAGTTTAATATTCACAGACACTAGTATATATTCGGCTGCAGTCTGAAGCCCTGCGCTTAGATAACCCGAAGCGACTGAACGCAGCTGCGGATACCGGATATACTCGGGAGTCGGTACTAATGGTACTACAGAAATGCTGGTATAGTCACATTTTTTACATTTCAGTACCGACCTGGTACCGAAGTACTGTTATGACATCCCTAGTACTGACAGTAACTCACGATCGAGCGGGGGAACTGATGCGACTGTGCTCTAGTTATGATCATGTTAGGGGAGGAGCCAGGCTTGTGGCTCCAGTGCATCATCAACAGTTATGATAGTGTTGGGGGAGGGGCCATATGCTCAGTGGCTCCAGTCTGTCATCGAGCCTCCGTTTTAGCCCCGCCCCAAGAATCCTGTTTAACAATCTTCTTCTTTAACTTCTGAATTCAGTACTACTTAGTTCACAGTCTTTGTAACATGTTTCAGAAATAAACAGATCTCAGAATTGCCTTTACAGGGACTTTAACGTCTTGAGTGAGGGAAAGAATTACAATCCCATGAAGCATTGAGAACAGCATAATTGAATGAAAAATTATGGAGAAAAATGTAACTATGCATTTAAAATGGTGTGATTTATATATAAAAACAATAGCCTGTTTTAAGCTTATTGCAAAATATGCATATATATATATGCACAGTGCTTCATGAGAGTGGGTGGGACCTAAAGAGATATTTTGGCGTGATGTAGTTGTTCCTACTCTGAGTGTTGGCAAAGCCAGGAGTGTGGTTTTCCACCACAAATTCCACTGTTAAACATAAAAAATATAAAAGACAAAAAAATAAGCTGAAATAATACTGGCTGATAACTTCAACAGAAGCAAATACTATTGATGATTAATAACCTCCTAGCTCACCGTAAGGCTGTCTTCAAAGGTTTATAAGTTATTGTTAAAAATCTATTTCCCTATGGAAAAAACGAATGGAGTTTTTACTTCTGGAACCCAACTGTCGCACTCTAATTTAGAAGAAAATTAAAATGTTTAGAAAATTAAAGCTAAACACACACACACACACACACACACACACACATATATATATATATATACAGTCGTGGTCAAAATTGTTGGCACCCCTGGTAAATATGATCAAATATGGCAAGAAATAAATTTGCATTGTTTATTCTTTTGATCTTTTATTTAAAAAATTCACAAAATTCTAACCTTTCATTAAAGTAAAAGAATTGAAAATGGGGGATAAATCACATTATGAAACAAATGCTTTTCTCCAAAACACATCGGCCACAATTGTTGGCACCCCTAAAAATTTTATGAGTAAAATATCTCTGAAGTATATCCCCATTAATATTGACATTTTTTAGCACACCATGTGACAAGGAACATGAAATTGTTCAGCTATGATGTCTTGTTTTACAAGAGTATAAATATAAAGAAGCACAAAGGCCAAATTCCCTTAATCATTCATCACAATGAGTAAAACCACAGAATATAGTTCTGATGTGCAGCAAAGGATTATCGAGCTTCACAAAATAGAAAGTGGCTGTAGGAAAACAGCTAAAGCATTGAAAACCCCCATTTCCACCATCAGGGCAATAATTAAGAAGTTTCAGTCAGCTAAAGATGTTATGAATCTGACTGGAAGAGGACGTTTGTGTGTATATCGTCCTAATGCACAGCGAGGAGAGGAGTTTGAGTGGACAAAGACTCTCCAAGAATCACAGATGGAGAATCGCAGATATTAGTTGAGTCTTGGGGTCAGAAAGCCTAAGAAAAAAAATCTAACAAACCCCTATATCACCACATGTTGTTTTGGAGGGATTCAAGAAAAATCCTCCTCGCTCATCCAGAAACAAACTCCAGCATATTCAGGGGTCAGACGAGACTGGAACTTCAGATTGGACCTGGTTCTCTGGTCAGATGAACTATTAAAAGAGCTTTGTGGCAGCAAATCTACCAGAAGCGTTTTGTGCAAACAGGGATAAAAAGTACCCCATGCCCACGGCTAAATATACAGCTGGATCTTTAATGTTGAGGGCCTATTTTTTTGCTGGAGGTCCTGGACATCTTGTTCAGACACATGGTATCATGGATTCTAGCAAATACCAACAGATACAAAATCAAAACCTGACGACCTCTGCTAGAAATCGTATAATGGACCGTGGTTGGCTCTTCCATCAGGACAAAACAAATATCAAAATCAATACACAAATTTGTCGCTGAACACAAAATGAAGCTTCTGCCATGGTTGTCCCAGTCCCCTGACCTGAACCCTATAGAGAATGAGTGGGGTGAACTGAAGAGAAGAAGCACCAACATGGATCTGGGAATCTGAAGGATCTGGAGAGATTCAGTATGGAGGAATGTTCTGTGATCTCTTGTCAGGTTTCTCCAAACTCATCAGGCATTAGAGGAGAAGACTCAGAGCTGTTATCTTGGCAAAAGGAGGTTGCAAAAAGTATTTAATAAAAGGGTGCCAACAATTGTGGCCGATGTGTTTTGAAGAAAAGCATTTATTTCATAATGTGATTCACCCCCCATTTTCAATTCTTTTACTTCAATGAAAGGTTAGAATTTTGTGATTTTTATTTTATTTTATAAAAGCTCAAAAGGATAAACAATGCAGATTTATTTTTTTACAGCCATATTTGATCATATTTACCAGGGGTACCAACAATTTTGGCCACGACTGTGTGTATGTATGTATGTATGTGTGTGTATATATATATATATATATATATATATATATATATATATATATATATATATATATAAATATATATATATATATATATATATATATATAAACAATATATTTTAAGTTTACTGCAAAATATGCATATATTATATATAATTTTATAAAAATATAATAAATATAAAAACGAAAATATAAAAATTGAGAAAAAGCTAATTACTAAAACTGTTTAATTTAAATGTTAATAATAATTAATAATTTAAATTAATTTAATAAAATATAAAAATGTAAGCGAATTCAAAATATTAATAAATAATATAATATATGTTACTGCTGTGCATAGTTTTATATATATATATATATGTGTGTGTGTCTGTGTCTGTGTGTGTATATATATAAATTACACATACAGACATACACACATATATATATATATATATATATTACTCTTTTGTTAGATGGGTTTAATCACGATTAATTGATTTGACAGCACTAAATATTACTAAAATAACTGATGAATGAGATTAATTGATTTATTGATCTTGGAAGAGTTTGATGAGTTCATACTGAGATCTTTTGGTTGCAAACTTTGGTATCTGAGCGCAGTTTGAGACATTGTTGAGATCTCTTCTTAAAAAGCATCTCGGCTCGAGCTTAATGCACTCTAGGAGAAACATGAGTTCTTAAAGTGATTTCTCCTCCTCTCTGTCTGTGTAGATGGATCTGCGGTGGTGGTCGGTGCTCCAGGTTCTCCTCTACAGCTGGAGTGTTCTGATGTGAACCGAGATTATGTGTTCCTCTCGTGGATGCCTCCCAGTGCAGACGGAGCTGCCGCTGTTCAGGGTTACTTCATCGAGAGGTGAAACATGATCCATGATGTTCATCTGACGGTTGCTCTCGGAGCAGCTTCTGGCTGTTTCTTTCGGAATAAAACTTAAAATAAAAGACATCACCATGAGATGTCTGATGACACATCTGACATGAGAAAGTACAAGTGCCTAACTTTGCTGTCTCCTAGCAACATGCTGCTTTACTCTACAACGTTCCGCCGGTTTTTGTTTAGTTGTTAGGGATAATTGCATCTTATTATGACTGCAGATAGGCTCCAAAAAGACCCCAATCATTCATTCCATCAGTGAAAATGCTTCGGTTTTACATTTGTCTACTTTAATACAATTATTATTATTTTCATTATAAAATGTATTATCAAAATGAAAATTTTAGGGAAAAGTTACATTTAAAATGTTGCATTTCACAATGTCTTAGTATTTTGTTTTATTGCATTATTGAGTTAGAGGGTTTTCTGAGTGTTTTTTTAATGCATTGCTATCTTGTTGCTAGGCGGTCTTAAGTGGTTGCCAGAGCATTGCTAGGGGATTGCAAAGTTCTAGGTATTTTATGCATTGCTGTTGCTAGGGTGTTCTGAGTGGTTAGTAGGGGCACACTCAGATATCAAAAATCTGAGTGTTTTTTATGCATTGCTGTAGCTAGAATGTTCTGAGTGGTTTCTAGGGGATGCAATGTAGTTTTATTGCATTACTATGCTGTTGCTAGGGGGATGCAAAGATCTGAGTTTTTTAATGCATTGCTGTACTGTTGTTAGGGGGATTCTGAGTGGTTATTAGGGTGTTGCTAGGGGATTGTAAAGTTCAGAGTGTTTTTATGCACTGCTGTTACTTGGCTGTTTAGAGTGGTTGCTAGGGTGTTGCTACGTAGATGCTATGGTGATCTGAGGTTCTATGGTATTTATGTGTGGTTCCTATGGTGTTGCTAAATGAGTGCTAAGGTGTTCTGATTGTTTTCCATGGCAACACCCACTACTAATAAAGCTGCAAAGTTAATAAATGAATATTGTGACATGCTCACATCCACATTTCTTTCATGCAGGTGTGACATCGGCGTTGGGAAGTGGGAACGCTGTAATGACGCCATCCAGAGAGTGTGTCAGTATCCCGTAATGGGACTGAAGGATAACACAATGTACCAGTTTCGAGTGTGCGCAGTCAACCAGGCAGGTGTGGGACGCCCATCTAAACCCACTGACCCCATTATGACCTCTGACCCCCTGGAGCCCAGCAGGACTATGGGTAAGAGCGTCTAAATGAAGCTTGCAGGTCATGTATTTACTCTGACTCTCATGTGATACTGGCGGCATCCATCTTTATCTCTGATCTCCTCCTCATCTCTCTCTTCTTCAGTGGTGAAGGTGGAGCGCGGGAGAGAGATTGTGATCACTAAGGACCAGCTGGAGGGTGAGTAGATCACAACACTCATGATTTCAGCTGATGCAGTCGCTTAAAGAGATAACGAGAAAAACTTCTACACACACAGACCAGCTTCACAGCAGAGAAGAAAACTCAGATTTACTGTACACGCATCTGAGATCGTTTCATTGCATCAAGTCCGGTTAGTCAGAAGGCACAGTGTAGGGTTATTTCATATTTCATGCTAAAATCAAAAGAAAAAAATAAGAAAATATATTTTGCGTAAAGTAAATGAAGCTTACAATATTTTAGGATCATAAATGTTTTAAGTATTGTGACATTTATGTTTGACAATTAAACAAAGTATCATGAATGTAATTAGTAATGCAAAAGTATATATATATATATATATAAATATATATATATATATAATGCATTACTTTCATGATAATGACATTCGTGCGGGGTGTCCGAGGGGTCTTAAAAAGTATTAAAAGTTGATAAATCCATTTTGGGAAAATTAAGGCCCTTAAAAGGTATTTAAAAGTCTTAATCACGATTTTATGAGGTATTAAATTTTATTCACGCTTTGTCAAAAGAGTTAGCCTCCAAAAAGTATTCATGACAATATTTATTTTCATCCCCATAACTATTAAAAACCACGGCGTGCTCGGTCAGTGTGATCGGCTCGGGGTGGCCATACGTCTTAACTTTAGTAGTTGATCAAAATGTCACTAACAAAATAATAACTAGGGAATCACCAAAATACACGATTGATTCTGCATTCACTAGTGTAAGTGGCGATCGGTAGTGGATAATAATATCTGATGTATCGAACTGACGGTAACAAGGTAACGCTGTTGAGGCCGCGCAGCCTCACGAGGAGAAATCACAACACATGAGCGAGAAAACTCTGTAGCATACTGCGGTAAAAGTTTTTATACTTATAGCATATAATACAGTTAAGCAACATAACACAACCAAGAGTTCTGTTTTCCTGAATACATCACGACTGAAAATGTGATTTCAAATGACAGCTCAATAAACAATTAATCAACTTTTAAGTCACTTACATTTTAGATCAAATATTTACTGTTTCAGCAGTGAAAATATTTCCAAACATTACAAAGATCACAGCAGAACCACGCATCTTAGCAACAGTGTGTTACGAGATGGAATCAAAGATCCAACGACCTCTTCGTAAACTATTGCCTCATTTGCGAATGAATCAGCCGTTTGAATGAATCGTTTGATTCAATGACTCACTCATTCAGACGGTCACCTGCGCCACCTACTGGCGGTTTAGTTTCATGTTTAAACATTCTTTACAACATTTCTTATTTGTATATTCAAAAAAATAACATAACATTATTTAATGCAGTTGTAATTTATCAGTGTAAATTATTTAATTTGCTTTGTAACATCCCTATAATGTCTTATTAAAATGTGTATATTTTTATTATCATTTATTGATAAAATATACGAATATAAAATAAAAAAACATAGCCTATATTTAATAAGATTAGGGAAAAATGCCCTTTATAAAAGGTAAAAATATCACAAATAGTCCAATTTAAATATGTCTAAGCTGATTGAACACTGCTGAGAATATTGCTTCAGAATAAATTATATTTATTTACAACACACACACACAAAAAAAAGTCCGGACAAGCACTATTTCAGAATCACTGATCGCATCGATATGATGGGCACAACTGTATTGTAGTTGCGAGTACACCTGCCCTATGCAATTATTCTTGCCTCACTAAATGCTGCAAAGTGTCCTCCTTTTTGGTGTTATGGAAATGGCTACGGGTGACGTCATGTATTTTGCAAAATGCGGGGTTATCTGAGTTCTGTTGTATGGTTGTGCTCTATAGATTTATTTGCAGACTACAACTGTTTATTAAGTTAAAGGTTTGTTGCTGATTAGAACTTGAAGTGTGATGAGGTCTTAAAGTATTTTGAGAAGGTCTTCAAAAAGTCTTAAAAAGGTATATACCTTGCATATACCCTGTCGTGACTTAAATACTGCCATATTACATAAATACTTTAAGTCAAATAATATATATATATATATATATATATATATATATATATATATATATATATATATATATATATATATATATATATATAAGTATGATAAAGTATTTATGTAACATGGCAGTATTTAAATAACAAAAATGAATGCATTACAGTAATGAGAATCTAAGACTCACCATTAAGAAAAGTGAGAATTAAAAATTAAATAACTATAATATATAATTAAGTCCCGTAATTATAATATACAATTCAATTAGTTTTAATTATATTAAATGAATAAAGCATTTTTGGACAACGGTGTATCATTAATGTACTAATCTAGTTTTTATTAATATTTTGAATAAGCATTTATGTTTATATTTTAATTTTAAAGTTTTAGTAATTTTTTTTCTTTTTTTTTCTATGACTAATTTTTATTTCAGTTTTAGTTATTTTAGTACTTCAAAAATTTTGCCTTGGCAACTAGCCGAAATAAAAAATCTATTTTTATATATATTTTTTATTTCAATTAACATTCAAATTATTTCAAGTAACAGATGTTTTTATGGTTTTAATTAACGACGATGATGATGATAATAATAATAATAGTGATAATAATCACTGCCTTACTTGATAGTGAATTCATTTTCTTTATGCAAACTATTTATTTCTGTTTTAGTTTTTTCATATTTGGAGGTAAAATATGATTTGGACATAATCTTGACAGGATTTATGAGATTGCCCTTTTAAACTATTGATTTGTTGCTCCTGCTGTCTCTTTTGAGACGTATTTCTTTTTCATGTATTAACCACCCTAAAAAATGTATAGCTCAGACAGTTATGATGATGAATTTGCTCTGTTTCAGAGGGCAGATCTGATATAAAGCATTCACAGGTGGTCTGTGCTCCCCGGTATGGCAATACCCATAAAGACATGGGCAGTTTTATAAGCATTCAGCATTAAAAAGAAGATGATATGTCTCTGAAGCCGAGCTGCTAACTGCCATGGCAACACCAGGGACTCATGGGCCATTATGATGTGCCGTTAAGAGCCGATAAGAACCTGCTCTTTTTTTTAAAAGAGTTTTACTGAGCGTGTGCGTGCGTGCGTGCGTGCGTGTGTGTGTGTGGACTGGTAATCCTACAGTATGGGGACAAAATGTCCCCACAAAGATGGCAATATCCAAAATCCTTGTCCTTGTGGGGACATTTTTGGTCCCCATGAGAAAACATCTTATAAATCACACTAAGTGATGTTTTTGAAAATGTAAAATGCAGCATGTCTCCTGTGATGGGTAGGTTTAGGGGCAGGGCAGGGGCTGTGTGTGTGTGTGTGTGTGGTGTGTGTGTGTGTGTGTGTGTGTGTGTGTGTGTGTGTGTGTGTGTGTGTGTGTGTGTGTGTGTGTGTGTGTGTGTGTGTGTGTGTGTGTGTGTGTGTGTGTGTGTGTGTGTGTGTGTGTGTGTGTGTGATGGGTAGGTTTAGGGGCAGGGGCTGTGTGTGTGTGATGGGTAGGTTTAGGGGCAGGGGCTGTGTGTGTGATGGGTAGGTTTAGGGGCAGGGGCTGTGTGTGTGTGTGTGTGTGTAGGTTTAGGGGCAGGAGAGAGTGTGTGTGATGGGTAGGTTTAGGGGCAGGGGCTGTGTGTGTGTGTGTGTGTGTGGTTTAGGGGCAGGGGCTGTGTGTGTCTGATGGGTAGGTTTAGGGCAGGGGCTGTGTGTGTGTGATGGGTAGGTTTAGGGGCAGGGGCTGTGTGTGTGTGTGTGTGTGTGTGTGTGTGTGTGTGTGTGTGTGTGTGTGTGTGTGATGGTAGGTTTAGGGGCAGAGTGTGTGTGTGTGTGTGTGTGTGTGTGTGTGTGTGTGTGTGTGTGTGTGTGTGTGTGTGTGTGTGTGTGTGTGTGTGTGTGTGTGTGTGTGTGTGTGTGTGTGTGTGTGATGGGTAGGTTTAGGGGCAGGGGCAGAGTGTGTGTGTGTGTGTCTGTAGGTTTAGGGGCAGGGGCAGAGTGTGTGTGATGGGTAGGTTTAGGGGCAGGGGCAGAGTGTGTGTGATGGGTAGGTTTAGGGGCAGGGGCAAGAGTGTGTGTGTGATGGGTAGGTTTAGGGGCAGGGGCAGAGTGTGTGTGATGGGTAGGTTTAGGGGCAGGGGCAGAGTGTGTGTGTGTGTGTGTGTGTGTGTGTGTGTAGGTTTAGGGGCAGGGGCAGAGTGTGTGTGATGGGTAGGTTTAGGGGCAGGGGCAGAGTGTGTGTGATGGGTAGGTTTAGGGCCAGGGGCAGAGTGTGTGTGATGGGTAGGTTTAGGGGCAGGGGCTGTGTGCGTGTGCGTGTGCGTGCGGCGTGTGTGTGTGTAGGTTTAGGGGCAGGGGCAGAGTGTGTGTGATGGGTAGGTTTAGGGGCAGGGGCAGTGTGTGTGTGTGATGGGTAGGTTTAGGGGCAGGGGCAGTGTGTGTGATGGGTAGGTTTAGGGGCAGGGGCAAGAGTGTGTGTGTGATGGGTAGGTTTAGGGGCAGGGGCATGAGTGTGTGTGTGATGGGTAGGTTTAGGGGCAGGGGCAGAGTGTGTGTGATGGGTAGGTTTAGGGGCAGGGGCAAGAGTGTGTGTGATGGGTAGGTTTAGGGGCAGGGGCAGTGTGTGTGTGATGGGTAGGTTTAGGGGCAGGGGCAGTGTGTGTGTGATGGGTAGGTTTAGGGGCAGGGGCAAGAGTGTGTGTGTGATGGGTAGGTTTAGGGGCAGGGGCAAGAGTGTGTGTGATGGGTAGGTTTAGGGCAGGGGCAAGAGTGTGTGTGTGATGGGTAGGTTTAGGGGCAGGGGCAGTGTGTGTGTGATGGGTAGGTTTAGGGGCAGGGGCAGAGTGTGTGTGATGGGTAGGTTTAGGGGCAGGGGCAAGAGTGTGTGTGATGGGTAGGTTTAGGGGCAGGGGCAGTGTGTGTGTGATGGGTAGGTTTAGGGGCAGGGGCAGTGTGTGTGTGATGGGTGGGTTTAGGGGTAGGGGCAGTGTGTGTGTGATGGGTAGGTTTAGGGGCAGGGGCAGTGTGTGTGTGATGGGTAGGTTTAGGGGCAGGGCAGTGTGTGTGTGTGATGGGTAGGTTTAGGGGCAGGGGCAGGGGCAGTGTGTGTGTGTGATGGGTAGGTTTAGGGGCAGGGGCAGAGTGTGTGTGTGTGTGTGATGGGTAGGTTTAGGGGCAGGGGCTGTGTAGGGGGATAGAAAATACAGTTTGTACGGTATTAAAACAGGGTGTCCGCGGGGTTGTAAAAGGTAGTAAATTAAATTTGCCAAAATTAAGGGCATTAAAAAGTATTAAAAAGTAATAAACGTCATCTGATGAGGTATTACATTTTCAAGCTTAATTTCTTTTAGATACATTTTCAATTTGTGTTAAGTGCAGGCCTTTCTTCTCAAATTAACGTATATATGTTGAGAGTAGGACCTGAGCGATATCGTGAGGTGATGTTCGTTCGTGAGCGCGCTGAAACAAACTATACCCGGCTGGCTTGCTACCAAACATGTACACGAGCTCGCTTCCATTCAGTAATTAAAACATGGGGAAATGCAAGTTTTCGGACCTCTGGCTGGAGGACTCAAGATTTAAAGACTGGCTTAGGCCAGTAGTTGGCAACAGCCGCGAGACTATACTATCAAAGAGTATAGGGTGAATTCAGGTTTATTTGTGAGTCGCAGTTATTTAAATTGCAAAAACTGTCAGAAATGAATCACTTGATTTTGTAAACTAACCAATATACACAATAATCAAATATAGCCTAAATCTCAAACTGGCTGTCAAAGTGCCAAATGGCTACACATTTACCATCAGTGCAAAAACAAAATGTTTGCAAATTAAATCCTCAGGAGTTGCCGTAAAGAAGCGCGCAGCATTGAGTATCATGAATAGTGCACGTGCTTTGCTTGCCTATTTCTTTTAATTTTGAATTATTTTGTTTAAAAGTGGAAATGTCAAGCTTTCTTTACACATATTTCTCATGTCTGTGAGGCAAGTAGCCTGCTGAGTTTCGGATTATTTATGAGACGCGCTCCAGTTCATGTGAAATCGCTCCTGCGCCTTTTTATAATTGTCTGCTTTATTATCTTATTTGCTTTTTATTTATAAAATCCAGGCAATAACAATTCATACAAAACGTAATTTAGCAACTTTAAAGAAATGCTTTCTATAAAACGAAATAAAATGTGAAAATCATTTCTGACCCTATATGTCTTTGACATAGGCTATTACTCATCTCTGCGCTTTTTATAAAAAACAAAAAACAAACATAATATTTAAACATAAATATGAAACAAAATACATTGTTTAATGGCTACAGCAGGTATATAGGCTATACAGTACAGATACATGATGTCATGTTTGAGCGGATCTTGAGCTGTCACAACGTAACGTGTAGCTTTGATGTTAGAGATCTATATCACCCGTATCTGGCATTCAGAGAGCCTGGCTATATCCAGCATTTCAAAGGGGGTTTACGGTGTAGCTAAAGTGGAGGTTATATAGGGAAGTGTGTTTGCAGAGAACCGATTGGTGTATGGCACATAGTTAAAGAGCAGGGATGGAAATTAGCACCCTCCACCAGCCAAATGCGGGTGATTTTGTGTTGTGGCGGGTAAACTCGCGTCACCTACCGGCCACCGTGGCGGGTAAATAAAAATAGCATACTGTTTCACCGGCAGTACGGTGTCGATCGATTCTTCGATGCATCGCGATGCGGACATGGACGATTCTGAATCTATTCACACATGTTTTAAAAAAAATCGTTGATACCGTGATGTTGACGTAAAGCAAAAGGCGGGGAGTGCAGCGTCCAGACCGTCTGTTAAAATGATTTGGTTCAAAGGAGTCATTAGGGCACGAATCGGACATTAGCAGACACACTCTGTGTGAATCCGGTCTGTTAGAACATCGCGGAAGATTTGACAACACAGAAAACACTTCATAACTGGACCGGATTTTTGCCCGTTTATTGAAAATATGGATATTGTCAGCTATGCAAGGAAAAAGTTGCGCCACGTGCAACATGGATTCGGTCTTTCAGCCGTTTTATTTTGATTAATATGGGAATTTGAGAAAGAGCTAAGACAGTGGTGCTTATTGAAGACAGAAAGTGCGCGCGAGGAGCTCTGCTCGTCACAAGCGCAGCCGTCATCTATCATTCATAAATCACAATAACTCATCAAATAAGAAAAAATAAATGTTAACACTTTATTCTGATGGTCCATTTTGAATATTATGTTGACTATAAGTAACTTAGCATCTACATGTCTTCTCTCATTAGAGAAGCCTAGACTGTCTGCTTAATATCTGCTAACTCTTTATAATGTTGATCCCTTACACTCTACTGACTATAAGTAACTGTGCAACTACATGCCAACTTACTCCAACCATAAGCCTTCCAGTCTACTAATACTCTACTAACACTCCAATGAAAAACATTGAGTGGCTAGTAGATGTTGAAATCCACACCAGCCACAGTGGCCGGTGGACAAAAAAGTTAATTTCCATCCCTGTTAAAGAGATATTCTGCACTTTATTAATTAGGCACTTTATTCTACTAAGGGCCAAATGAGTAGACATGCCAATGAATAGTCAACATAGACCCAATGTTAAATGCAATGAAATCTGTCACAATTACAGTGGAAAGTTGCACTTTATTATTATCTGGTTGGGTCCTCTTTTAATTTTTCAAGGCCCAAATTGAACCACTTGGAAATTTCATTCAAATTTTGATGCGTAGCTGTTCATTCAAATGTCCAACTTTTTGACATTGATTAAAAACTGTATGTACAAAGGCCCATTGTGACATCTTGATTAATCCTTCTGCTTTACTTAAATGTATCAGCTTAATTTATTTGAATCCAGTGTTGATGATAAGTTATAATGACCTTGTTACAATGTGACACAATATGTTATTCCATTTGGAAAGATTTAATTTATGCCACTACAGTTGCAGCTTGAAGTCGGGCTGGTATTAAAAAATATTTTGAAGGTATTAAAAAAGGTAGTAAATTCAACTTAAGAAGTTCTGTATATACCCTGAAAAAACATTACGTCTACGGAGAATCCCCACAAAGATAGTGAACCAGACGTGTGTGTGAGTGTTTCACATTCGTGCATGGAAACTTTTAGAGGAGCAGCTGGATTTCCTAATGCATTGCATGCAAACCAAAAATCCATAAAGTAGTTTAACTGTAATCCACACTGCATACATCCTCATAATATGGGCGGCCACACTAGACAAATTAGATCTGTTCCAAAACCTTAGTTGGCTGCCCTGCTGTCTATGATCTACATAAGGCAGCATCCTAAATGAATCGCAATTGATTTAAGTAGAGTTTGGTGAATAAGCCATACATAAAAAGGCTTAATCCTCCCAAGTATTCATATTGATAATTGTATATTGATTATTTGGCCACTAATTAAATGTATAAAAAAACATGATTGGAATATTTATCTATGATTTACTGAACTAATAATCTGTTGTAAAAACAATATACATATACGGTATAAAAAATGCATTTGTGCAACATGAAATAAATGCCATTTCAATAGTTTTTTAATTTTTGGAATATTGAAAATATTACAGGTCAAATACTGAATGTCCTTGGGAAAAAAATGTGTTGACATCTTAGATGTAGTAGAACTTCAATAGTGTTGATAACTAAGCCATACATAAAATGCATAAACATTCTTAATACATTTTCTCCATCTTTCTTAGAAATGCATTGAGAAGCCACTATTTATAAAATATAATACTGTGATGTTTTAAGGGCTGCACATATTTATATATAATTTCAGCATCACAATGTGCACATCCGTGATTCATATCACAGGATGTGCGATGTCAAGCAAGTAGGGATCGTGTGTGTGTGTTCAAGTATACCCTACATTATGGGGACAAAATGTGTGCGTGTGTGTGGTTCAGGTATACCCTACGTGTGTGTATGTGATCAATGTAGCTTTAAAGGCACAATATGTAAGATATTTGGATTAAAATATCCAAAAACCACTGGAACACTGTTATATATTTTGTTGACTTGTGTACTTGCATTATCCCAGATGTTTCCAAGAATGTTTAAATCCAGAGAAATAAGCACTTTTAACCAGGACACAGGCCGTCCCGATTCTTTTTCACCGGCTGTGAGGCAGTGCAACAACTCCCAAGATTCTGTGCTCAATCTTGGTGTCATTAAGCTACCCCTTGTTTTGAATAGGCGACCTCTATTGGCGAAAAACTACATTGGATACCTTTCACTATATTTAGGCCTGATTTATACAGTGAAAACTATGCAGTGATATATTACATTTAATTATTCACTTTCTGTACCTGAATACTGTTACCTGAAAAACATAAAGCACTGTTTATTTCTTATCTTTGTTCTGTTGTATTTATCCATACATGTAGTTTATTATCCTATGCAGATGCAATCACCAAGAAAATCATTCTAGCATTTCTAAATAGAGCTATCTGGTGAAATTGTTTTCATATCCCAATATGTATCCCAGAAAATGTTTTTCCAATATCGTGCAGTCCTAATGTTTATGCTTGTTTTGTGTGGAATTTTTATCTGTAATTTACTGAGCTATAATTTGCATTTGTGCAATGTTAAGAAAAATGGAGCTGCCATTTTTCTTTCGATGGGAATGATGAGAGAAACATTATTACAAGTCAAATACTGAATGTCCCCATTGTGTTGCTATGATACATTTCAGAGTGTTTTTCTAACCCATATTTATATTTATTGAAAAATGGGTTTCTTTGTATTGCCGTGCCCATATCTTTACCCGTTCTCCATCAGTCCCTCGCTCTCCTGCTCTGTTCTGCATCCTGTATGTTGCCAGCGTTCTCATTCTTTCCCATCTGCCGCCTGCAGGTCAAATCCGAGTGCCGTCCCCCCCCACTGAAGTGCGAGTTTGTGAGCTTAGCGACACCTACGCTGTGCTGAGCTGGACTGAACCGGATCCGCGGGGCAGAGAGCCTCTCACCTACTTCGTGGAGCGGGTGAGAGTTGACCTTCGTCCCACGCACTGCTTGCAGTCAGCTCATTAAGACTGGCCCTGCGGGGGTCCTGCGCTACTGCGTTTGTAGTTTTTGTCCTCGACCGCAGGCCTTAAAGATGGGTTGGCTTTACACACTGAGCCAGCAGGCCAAATTAACACTGCTCTTTGACGAGTCGGCTAATTAGAGACAGTGAATGCTGTGTCCTGGGTGGCAGCAGGTGCAAAGCGAATGGTTCATTAAAAGTATAGAGATCTTAACGCAGCTCATCCGAGTTGTGACGGCTGCATAATGTGTCTCCTTCTGACCTCAAAGCACTTGCTTGCTGATTTTCTGAGATGTTGCTTCAGTCTGAATATGTGACTCTGAGTTGGCCGAACTGATAGATTCATTGCAATCCATGCACAATACTTTTAGGCGCTTGATCCTCTTTAATTGGAAAGAGCACATGTTGGCTTGTTTTATTCCTCATTTTTAAGTTGCTTTGAATGTAATTATAAATGTAAAACATAAATGTTAGGTTAATCTTATCTAGCTTGATGGGTTTGCTGTTATTTTAGTATTATTTATTTATTGTAGTATTTGTTCATATTTTTAATTAGTTTTTATTGAAAAAAGTTTCTCTTTAATTAATTTATGTGCTTTTGACATTTTTATTAGTTTCTGTTTTTGAAATATTTAGTTAGCTTTCATTTATTTAAACATCAACATCTGTAAGGGTTTTTTTAAGTTTAATATTTTATTTCAGTTTCTTTTCAATTGCTAAAAATAATTTTTAGGCAGCAGATATTTACACTATGTAAAAAAAAACAGTATTTTCTTTGCAATAAGTGTAAATAGATGCTAAATATGTGGATGATAAATAGTGGCAGATACTATTTGCACCTCAGTGTTGTTGTACATTAAACGGCATGCAAGATTGACATAGAGTGTAAATTATTATATTTATTAAAATTTATTAAATGAATGCCACCTTATTGGAACAATAAAGCCCTCCTTACACCAACCCCTAACCGATAAATACTCTATTATTAAACACACGTTAGACACTTTATTTCCACTTTGCGAATATTTGATTCACTTTTATTGAAAATAAATGCCTTTCCGATCTGATATGTGATTAGACATTCAGAGTATTGCGACTTTTGGCAAAAGATGGATTTCAACTTGTTTTGTGTCAGACTTTATGCCACGTGCCTTAATCCTACACTATTGCTTTTGTTGACAATCCAGCATCTTCCGTAGTTTTGTCTGGCCCAATCAGACGTCAGTGGGCGGAATTAAGGCTGGAATACACTACACGATTTTCCCCCTGATTTACAGTGTGAACAAGTGGACGCTAGTTGACAAAAGTCGGAGCCAGTCTGCAGATTTGAGTCGACAGATTCTATGGAGAATTGCGTAGTATATCCTGGTCTTTTTTTTAGCTTCAGATTTTGATTCAATCCAGTCGGAGGATATCAAACGTGTTTGATATTTTGAGCCGCTTTTAGAACACAGATGTGTGTGATGCGCTACTGAAACCGGAAAACACTGACCACTAGAAAATCAAAGAAGAAGAAATGGAGACATACAAGATCACAAAGTGGAACTGCCATGGAAGTAAAACGTATTAATCTGTGGCAGGAGCACAGTGTCTCTATAATGTGGACGACAACTGTTACCACAACAGAGTAGACAAAGAAATAAGCTGGACAGCGATCACAACAGAGCTAAACATAATCAGCAAACCAAATTCTGAGGTAAACATTTGTCTTAAAGGGGTACTTCAGCACTGGGAAGATGAATCTGTATTTAAACTGGGTCATTAATGTAGTAGAAATGTGAAATTATTTTTGAATTTGGTGCCTTCTAGACTGAGAAAACACAGAAAATGTAGTTTTGTCTCATGGGTATGAAAGACAACAATTCCCAGAATGCACTTCGCTGCCCTACGCTAGGCACAACATGGTTTACTTGTTTACATGTTCATAAAATCAGTTCAGTTAGAGATGCTACAATTAAAAACTGAACGTGTCTGTTCAATATGAGTGACTCGATTGAGTGTCACGGAACAAACGCAGCAGGATCGGATTACATTCATCACATGAGCTGAGGTAATCGCGGGATTCGCGGCTGCGGCTGCATTCACAGCGCGTGATCAGTCTGGTGCATTTTCAGTTCATGTCATTGGAAGCTTAACTTTCATAGGAATTCATTTGAACAATTGAAACACTCACTTTGCTCTCCACCGCTCCGTTTACATGAATCTCCGCAGCTCCCCGAGCCGAGTGCTGTGAGTGTGATGTTGAAAACATGTGGAAATAGCGCCTCCTGCTGGCTGTAGTCTTTAGCCTCTGGACAAAAACTCCTCCGATGATGCAAAATGACTATATTTGCGTCATCGGAGGAATTTTTCCAGAATTAAAATACATAATTCTCTCGTCTCAGGGTCATATGAGGGGGGAAAGTACTCCTGGGTTTCTACTGATACAAAGCTTAATGCTAATCGCTGAAGTAACCCTTTAATTCATTCGTTTTATGTTAATATTTACCATTACAGGTTTTACATTAACGTTTTCCTGGGATACGTGTTTAAACGTGATTAAAGCATCAATGGCTGCAAATTATTAATTATATTACAATAATCTAAAACAGATTTAATAACGTAAAGAAGGTCGCGCTACTCGATGTTCGCGCATCTGTCTGTGTGAGACTCGTGTAGGGATTAAAACAGCAAAAACTACTGTATTACGTAACTTACATATAAATATTGTCAACGAAAGTAACTCCAAACAAAGCCACACCATAGCATATGTTCTTCTTCGAGCAACACTTTCTTATGGAAAAATTTATTTTAAATAAATTAATGATTTAATTACCTATTTATTCTTAAAGACGGTCACACTTTGTTTTTGAATGAATGCTTCAGTGAGTCACTCAGACAGTGTGCACCACCTACTGGCGGTCTTTGAATTAAATGTATTGCATTTTGTCATTATATATTTCTAAATTTAAAATGTCATCTTAAAAACATTAATCTTATACCATTCTTTATGCAATTATAATTTAACATTGTGATATGAAAATGTATAAATGCATTTACATTTCAGTTTCAGAGGTGAAGAAACGCTTTACTTCATTGCGTACCCAGTAGTCTCCTAGCAACCAGGCGCTTGTTTCAGTTTGTGTTCATAACCATTTTAAAGTCTGGTAGTGTGTGATGCCCAGATTTTCTCTGTTACAATTTACAAAGTTGGCAAGTGTATGATGCCTAGTGTTTTAAAAAATCAGTTCAGATTTTAAAAATCAAGTAGTGTTTTCCAGCCTTTAGTGTAAACATCCTCTGCCAACAATGCAGGCTATTTGCACTTAGAGTAAATCAAGACTCCATTATTGTCAATAGTTTTAGTTTTGTTTTTATTTGACCATAACAATACTCGATAGGTTCAGTATGAATACCCATTCTAATAATAATGATTCATCATGCTAATATTTGTCAAACGGGAGCGTTCTAGTTGCATTGCATCACTAGCTCTGAGTATATACATGGTGTAAATCTGTGTTTGTACAAATCCAGTAACTCTAGAAGATATTAAATTAGCTTGGTAGAAAGTTCATGTTACAGAGCAAATAAAATGACCCAACAGCCATTTTTCAAGTTTAGCTTCTCAGATTCACATGTTCAAGGCCTTCAGCACAGCAAAAGGTCAGGATCCTTCTGGCTTTTTGAGGGCATTTTTAAAGTTTCACATCATCTCTTTGTGACTCACAGTGTAAAAGTGCTGGCAGTAATCCGTTCTCAGAGCAGAGAATCTTCCAATATAAGACACAAGAAAGAGCTCAAACCGCTTGCAGACTCTGTAATGAACAGGAGAAACCACACACTGCCACAGGACATGGACTTTATTGGACTTTTTATAAGAAGCACCATAATAAAACTGTCTAGTTCATCGGGATCATCTGAAATTTGTGGGGGCAGAAATACATATATATGAAAAAGATTTAAGTGTCCATTTACCACGGGGCAAGTTTAAATAAGAGAATATTGCAATAGTTTATCATCAAGGAGACTACCTACTTTATGCAATTGTAATTTATAGTTAAAAAATAAAATTGTATGCGTGTATATATATATATTGATTCCCAGGGAAAAAAACATACTTGCAAAATGACCCTGAATGTAATCACTTTGGATAAATAATAAAACAATACATAAATTCAAAAATGCATTGTTTTATTAAAGAGAATATTGCACTACTTTATTTACACACAGATTTCCTACTTTACGCAAGTGTAATTTAGAGTAAAATATTATATACTTTATACAGTATGTAAGTAGCCGTGTAATAAGCGGGATAATGTACATCCAGCCGGTTGTTATCACAGAATCAGGACCCCGGCGCATCACTCTGAAGGGGTTTATTCTGCGATAACAACCGGTTGGATGTACATTATCCTGCTTATTACACAGCTACTTGTCTCAAGTAAATTAGACAAGAAATATTATTGTTTAAATTTAGTTTAAATATTGTATTGGCTCTTACGCCAAGCTTCCGCGAAGAAAAAACATTCTCAAGCTGCTTTAATCCTTTATCTATTGCTGAAGATTTGTTTTTACCATATACAGGTCCTTCTCAAAAAATTTGCATATTGTGATAAACGTTCATTATTTTCCATAATGTAATGATAAAAATTAAACTTTCATAAATTTTAGATTCATTGCACACCAACTGAAATATTTCAGGTCTTTTATTGTTTTAATACTGATGATTTTGGCATACAGCTCATGAAAACCATCTAAAAAAATTAGCATATCATGAAAAGGTTCTCTAAACGAGCTATTAACCTAATCATCTGAATCAACTAATTAACTCTAAACACCTGCAAAAGATTCCTGAGGCTTTTAAAAACTCCCAGCCTGGTTCATTACTCAAAACCGCAATCATGGGTAAGACTGCCGACCTGACTGCTGTCCAGAAGGCCATCATTGACACCCTCAAGCGAGAGGGTAAGACACAGAAAGACATTTCTGAACGAATAGGCTGTTCCCAGAGTGCTGTATCAAGGCACCTCAGTGGGAAGTCTGTGGGAAGGAAAAAGTGTGGCAAAAAACGCTGCACAACGAGAAGAGGTGACCGGACCCTGAGGAAGATTGTGGAGAAGGACCGATTCCAGACCTTCGGGACCTGCGGAAGCAGTGGACTGAGTCTGGAGTAGAAACATCCAGAGCCACCGTGCACAGGTGTGTGCAGGAAATGGGCTACAGGTGCCGCATTCCCAGGTCAAGCCACTTTTGAACCAGAAACAGCGGCAGAAGCGCCTGACCTGGGCTACAGAGAAGAAGCACTGGACTGTCGCTCAAATTTTGCATGTAATTTGGAAATCAAGGTGCCAGAGTCTGGAGGAAGACTGGGGAGAAGGAAATGACAAAATGCCTGAAGTCCAGTGTCAAGTACCCACAGTCAGTGATGGTCTGGGGTGCCATGTCAGCTGCTGCTGTTGGTCCACTGTGTTTTATCAAGGGCAGGGTCAATGCAGCTAGCTATCAGGAGATTTTGGAGCACTTCATGCTTCCATCTGCTGAAAAGCTTTATGGAGATGAAGATTTCGTTTTCAGCACGACCTGGCACCTGCTCACGGTGCCAAAACCACTGGTAAATGGTTTACTGACCATGGTATTACTGTGCTCAATTGGCCTGCCAACTCTCCTGACCTGAACCCCATAGAGAATCTGTGGGATATTGTGGAGAGAAAGTTGAGAGACGCAAGACCCAACACTCTGGATGAGCTTAAGGCCGCTATCGAAGCATCCTGGGCCTCCATAACACCTCAGCAGTGCCACAGGCTGATTGCCTCCATGCCACGCCGCATTGAAGCAGTCATTTCTGCAAAAGGATTCCCGACCAAGTATTGAGTGCATAACTGAACATAATTATTTGAAGGGTGACTTTTTTTGTATTAAAAACACTTTTCTTTTATTGGTCGGATGAAATATGCTAATTTTTTGAGATTTTTTGAGAGTTTTCATGAGCTGTATGCCAAAATCATCAGTATTAAAACAATAAAAGACCTGAAATATTTCAGTTGGTGTGCAATGAATCTAAAATATATGAAAGATTATTTTTTATCATTACATTATGGAAAATAATGAACTTTTATCACAATATGCTAATTTTTTGAGAAGGACCTGTTTGTTGAAGTGGATGCTGAAAGGATTAGTTAGATTAATCCTCATTAAAGTTATAGAAGTTATTCAGTCAAATGAATTATGTCTTTTCGTTTCGTTCTTTGATTTAAATTAAATGGATAGTTTACCCAAAAATGAAAATTAGCCCATGATTTTCTCACCCTCAAGTCAGCCTAGGTGTATATGACATTCTTCTTCCAGACGAATACAATCAGAGCTATATTTAAAAAGTCCTGTCTAATCCATGCAGTAGTTGTAGGTGTTTTTGAAATCCATAAAAAATGCAGCTATCCATAAAATAACGTGCTCCACACGGCTCCGATGGGTTAATAGAGGCCTTCTGGTTCATATCGATGTGTTTGTGTAAGAAAAATATCCATATTTAAAACTTTATGAAGTAATCCCTTAAGTGTTCAAGCCACAAGATTGTGCCAGACAGTCAACAGCTTTAAGCATAGTAGTACCGGTCAAGATAACTCGTAGTACCCGGATGAGCATTGCGTTATTCATTTTGGCGCTTGTTATCTAGGAATAACATACCGCTGGAATGCACGATTGACCAATCAGAATCAAGTATTCCACAGAAGTATATATAAAATATACAGAACAGAAACACATCCCAGGGAAAACACACACTTGCAAACTGTTTACCTTGAATTTTATATAAATGATAAATCATATTACATGCATGTAAAGATGCATTGACTGTTGGTTATTTCAGTCCATCACAGGGAAGGAGAGCTGGCACCTGGCTAGTATGGATATGACGGTGCTGTCCACTAGATTTGCTGCATTTGACCAGCAGAAGGGGAAGTCGTACTCTTACCGTGTTCGTTCTGTCAACAAGTACGGAATCAGCGAGCCATCCCTTCCCAGCGAACCCGTCTCACTGGGACAACCACTAGGTGAACATTTTCACATATTTACGCTCATTCCATTTGATTTTCTTTATCCCATGCTACATTAAAGGATAGAGTCAAATACATAATCTCACTGGTGCTTAGAATTAAACAGTCCAAATAGTTTGAAAACAATAAGATGCACGTCTTAAAACTAAGATTTAAATGGAGTTTAACCATCTGAAAAAGCATACTTCTAAAAAGAGTACTTGTTACGGAAATAATATACTTTAAAAGAACTTGTAATGTTTTGTAAAGTTTTCAGCAGTGTTAATTTTGACAGCAAATTTTGATTTAGTTTTAGTCATAGTCTTTTGACTAATGCCATTTAGTCATATTTTAGTCACCTGAATTGTTTTAGTTTTAGTCTAGTTTTAGTTGACTAAATATATAAAGATTTTAGTCGACTAAATCTACGGTAGACTTAAATCTAATGAGTTTAGTTCAATTGTAATGCATTAATTGAGCATTTAAGCATTACATAACCGACTGTTACTTGAACTGACATTGTGACATCATTGTGTTTTTGACATAAAAAATACACGAAAGAGCTCAATTCACTCTTTTTTTTTTTAAACATCTAAATAGTTTTTATAACTTTGTATTTCTGTTTTAGTTAGTATATCAGGTTAAGCTAAAGCTTCAAGTTTGTTTATTTATTTAAGTAATGGAGATTTTTTATGTTTTAATGTAACTATTATTACCCTGATACTGAATATGTGTCAGATACTGGTCTTTCCTCCTGACTATGAATTAAATGGGAATGAAATTAAATACAGTTAATTATGTAACCAAAAACGAATATATAATACGTAACTTTTAATTATAAACAAGATCTGAATACACCGGGACTCTTATTTTGAAACACCTCACTATTGCAGTTGCAGCTGCTCTTTCAAGTTCAGATGACGGAGATAAAATATGCGCAACCGTCTAAAACATATTACAATATAAACATTGTTAAAAAAACATAGTGCTTATTCATCAGCATTAATTCATAAACAATTGGCTGTTGTAAATGTGTGCTATTCATTGATTGAGCCTGGAGAAGCACAACAGCTCCGTGTTTTCCCGCCGTTAGATCCGCACGTTACAGCTCAAATGTGCGCATCTGTTACACAGGACATCAGTTCTGACTGGATCTCTTCCCTAATCGTCCCTCCCTGACATTTCCGTCTCGTTTTTATTCGTTGACGAAAATGAGAGTAGATTTTCGTCATAGTTTTTGTCATCTAACACTAGTTTTTATTTAGTTATCGTTTTGTTTTCGTCAGTGAAAAAAGGTTGTTGACGAAAATTATGACAAATTATTCGTAAACGAAATGAACACTGGTTTCCGGACATTGCATGTTATTTACAATTAAATGAAAATGTATCATAGTTTAAATTTATAATAAATGCATTTAGTTAAAATTAAGAGTTCTTTTTAACCAACTTAAGCAGGATTTAAGTAATTTCATACTTACTTGTATTTTCTTGGAAGAATCTTTAAAATGTATTGATTTAACATTAAAATGTACGTTAATGCTATTTGTATTTAAAAATGCATTGTTTTATTATAGAGAATATTGCAATACTTTATTTACTCAGATTTCCTACTTTATGTAAGTGTAATTTAGAGAAAAATTATTATATACTGTATACAGTTTGTATATAAAAAATACACAGAACTACACTAAAATGTACGTAAATGCCATTTGTACTTAAATATATTTGTAATAGTGCTGTTAAATCGATTAATATACACTACCGGTCATAAGTTTGGAAACATTACTATTTTCAATGTTTTTGAAAGAAGAGTTTCTGCTTATCAAGGATGCATTTATTTGATCCAAAATACAGTAAAATTGTGAAATATTTTTACAATTTAAAATAACTTTTTTCTATTTGAATATATTTTAAATTGTAATGTATTCCTGTGATTAAAGCTGAATTTTCAGCATCATTACTCCTGTCTTCAGTGTCACATGATCCTTCAGAAATCAATCCAATGAGGATTTGCGGCTCAAGAAGCATTTCTGATTATTATCAATGTTGAAAACAGTTGTGTACAATTTTTTTTTTCAGGATTATTTAATGAATAGAAAGTTCAAAAGAACAGCATTCATCTGAAATGTAATGCTTTTGCGCTTTTATAAATGTATATTCTGTCACTTGATCAATTTAATGCATCCTTGCTGAATAAATGTATCAATTTCTTTAAGTTCTTTCCCAAAAAAATTAATAAATTCTTACCGACCCACAACTTTGTTACAAATGTTACAAAAGCTATCTATTTCAGATAAATACTGTTCTTTTAAACTTTATATTCATCAAAGAATCCTAAAGAAAAATGTTTTACACAACTGCTTTCAACATTGATAATAATCATAAATGCTTCTTGAGCAGCAAATCCTCATATGAGTTTGATTTCTGAAGGATCATGTGACACTGAAGACTGGAGTAATGATGCTGAAAATACAGCTTTGATCACAGGAATACATTACACTTTAAAATATGTTCAAATAGAAAAGTTATTTTACATTTGAATAATATTTCACAATATTACAGCTTTTTTTGTATTTTTAATAACATCAATCTTTGTGAGCAGAAGAGAAAAATAAATATTTTTATAGGCCTATCCATTTCTGATAATTCCAGGTTGCTATGGTCACACAAGTTGTTACCGCATTTAGCTCATGGCCATGAGAAATAGATGTCGTTCCCTCAATATAATATAAATATAAAGAATATAAAGAAGTCGTGGCCACAATAAAAATATATTGTTCCCTCAACATAGGTTTACATATGATATCGTGGCCATGACTTCCCACAAATTTAAGGGATAGTTCACCCAAAAATGAAAATGTGATGTTTATCTGCTGACCCCCAGTGCATCCAACATGTAGGTGTCTTTGTTTCTTCAGTAGAACACAAAGAAAGATTTTTACTCCAACTGTTGCAGTCTGCCAGTCATATAATGCATGTGAATGGGAACAGTTTAGACTAGGGCTGTCACTTTTGTAACAAATTCCTGTTCGATCTTTGAGACATAAGTGTTCATTGAATCGATTCCAAAATCGATTTTAAATGACATTTTCATTTTCAACGCTAAATATACACCAATCCACTGACAACTAACGGGCATTAGGATGAAAGTAAAGCGGGCGCTTGAGACGCACAAGTCAGCAATATTTCTGATGATTTATTGGCGTGAAGTCTCGTGCACAATGGCAAACAGGAGTGCAATATTCTGGAATAAAAAATAAGCCATGACAGCACACACACACACACACACACACACACACACACACACACACACACACACACACCGGGACATTTGACTGCACATCGCATTTTTGACATAATTGATTCTTCTTGCAATCGTAATGTAATTGACTATGGCCTACATTAAACCTTTAAATAAAAGGGTTATTGAGCATTTACACAGTCCTATAGCCTACAATAAAAGAGCCTGCACAGTGACAGGAAATAAAATTAACTAAAAACCCTGCCAATCTCAGCAGAGCATGTGCGGAGCTCCACTCATGAACCGCTCAACGGGAAAGCGGCGTCCGCTCTGACAGGAACTATACTTGTTGTAGCCATTATAACACGTAGGCCTATTTAGTTTTATATATTATATATAAATATATTTAATTAATTAAAAATATTAAATATAATAATGTTATTTTTAAATTTAGCCTACCTTTATGAAAATTGAACAGGACACATAAGATGGGAAATATGTGGGTCAGAAATTATTTTGCCGACTTAAAGCATTTATTTAAAGTGAATTTCGTTTTATATGAATTGTATCTTAATTTTAATCAAATGTTTTGTCGACTAATTGAATTGATTTAATAAGAAAATAGAGCATACAATGACATGGAGGCGCTGGCGCCGCGTGAACAGAGGCTTAAATGAACAAAGCTTTAGTTGGGGCAGCCCTATAGCCATTTATTTCAGATCCTATATTTGATCCAGCAGGTCACAAAGGGCGCTTCGGGTTGAGCGGAATGAGCTTCAGGAATTAAGGGAATATTCAGAAAGGCGCTCTCCATTCTGGAGGAAATAACGTAATACTGCTCATTCTTTCTACACAGCAATCGTCACAATATGACCGCATGTAAGTTAAAAAAATTTCGAACATAGTGACAGCCCTAGTTTAGAGTATGAGAGCTATGAGAGTAAAAAACATAGACATACGAATCCATATTAAACCCTGCGGCTCGTGACGACACATTGATGTCTTAAGACACGAAACGATCAGTTTGTGTGAGAAACCGAACAGTATTTATATGATTTTTTACCTCAAATACAACAATATCTATATCAGCCGTCCCCATGCCATCACTGCCTGTAAGTGAGGTCAAATTACACAATATGGCGTAGAGATACGCGCAAGAGATCACTTCTCCCGCTTGTATTTTTGGGTGAACTATCCCTTTAATATGACATTCCCACAAGTAAATATGTCATGACAACGACAAAAGTCCCCATTGACTTCCATAGTATTTTTTTCTCCATAATATGGAAGTCAATGGGGTCCATCAACTGTTTGGTTACCCACATCAAAATATCTCCTTTTATGTTCAGCAGAAGAAAGACATACAGGTTTGGAACAACTTGAGGGAAAAATAAGTGACAACAGAATTTTTTGTGAACTATCCCTTTAAGTGAATACAGGGGTAGTTTCACAAGGGTATTGTGTATGTAAACCAGTACAGCTCAGTGTGGGTTTTGTTCTAATGTGTTTTAGGAGTTCCCTCCACACCAAACGGCGTCCTGCCCACCCGAGACACTAACAGCTCAGTCCTACTGCAGTGGAAGGAGCCTAAAATGACAGAGGGCATTGTGGGATACTACCTGTACTGCAGTGAGGTTGAAAGTGGAGTGTGGAAGACCATCAACAACAAGCCCATCACCAATACCAGGTATTTTCTTGTTGTCTTGTTTAAGAGGAAATTATGACTTCAGAATCCCAATATTCTGACTAAAAACTGTTTTTCTTCGCTCAGGTTTACAGTTCATGGCCTGAAGACCAATAAAGAGTATGTTTTCAGGGTGAAGTCTGTGGGACGGGCGGAAACAGCATCTACTCGGACGAGTCTCCTGCCATTCGAGTCAAATCAGCGATATGTAAGTGTAAACGTCCTGCGAACCAGACGAGAGCACGCAGCCAGACGGCTTTAATAGGACGCTGTCTCGTCTAAAGTGCTGCCGGCTGTCTGCTTGAGCGCTAGAAGACTGTTTACGGTCTCGGTGTGAATTTATAATGCATGGAGAGAGACAGCAGGTGAACTCTTGTTCTTTTTAGTTAGTGAGCAACCACCCAGAACATCCTAGCAATCATATATCAATGTGCAAATAATTTCTCATGAGGCATTAGCGACCTCATATTCATGCTCCAGAAATCACCCACAGCACTCGAACATTGTCTGAAGGAAATGTAAAAACTGCTGGTTTTTACTGTTGTATTCAGCAGCTAGTAAAGTACATATTCATAAGCTTCATAATGTGGGGAAAAGCAGAAGAGGTGTGCAGACATGATGCTCCTGTGCCTCACAGTCGTGACCAAAGACAAGCTTGTTACTCAAGAGATGTAGAAGTGGAGTCATTCTGTGTCTGGCTGGCTCAATCCTGACAGTAATAGGCTGTTGTCTGACGGTTCAGCGTTTCTCTTTGTAATAACGTCTGATTCTGAGTGGCACTCCTGCACTGATGTGGGTTGAGATCAGGACAGAAGCTCCGTCAGTTTTCATCGAACACCAGAGTTGCTTGAACCACATGTTACTGCTGATCAAACCTGTGATCACATCATCCTCACAGAAAACACACAAAGTGCTTTCATTAATTATTAGGTTGACCAGAAGCTCCCCCATCATCCTCTGAAATTGCATTAGCATTACCAGTAGTTGCAGATGATATTTTCATTGAAGTGAGAGAGTTAAACCCCGGTGTGTTTCTTCCCTCTTTGCCTCTCTTCAGCTTCCTTACATTTTGAATGGAATCAAATGCAAATGGCATGAAATAAACTAGATTTGAATTTCCCGAAGGAGATAAGACTCGCTTGCAAGTCAGCAAAAAAGTTTTAGGCAAGTTTAGTTTGTAGTCAGTGTTTCTGTGTAAATGAAATGCCGCATTGGAGCCCTTATCCCAAACCTGCAATGTTTAAATGAGTCTGCATGGCTGAAGTAATTACAGTAATTTCATGCTTTAAAAGCAGGAACACATTGTGTTGTCGCAAAAGCACTGTAATAAATACAGTGTAGCTCGTATGCTTGCATTTATATGTGAATTTTAGAGTTAAAGAATTGCAGACACATTTCATTTATTACATTTTTACACAAAATCGTTACAAGATTGAGAACTTAAAATCATTAAATGTAATTCCACATTTAATGATTTTATGCTAAGCGATCTGGTCTGTGGGCAACAGAATATTAATATTACACACATAATTCGCATAAGGTTTATTATCTTAAACTAAAAATATAAAACATTTTGTTAAAATAAAATATACATTTTTCAATTAAAAAAAATAAAATGTTGCCTTGTTGAAGCACATAAAATTACTAACTGGTTAATTACTAATAAGTTAATACTAACACTAAAATAATAATAATAAATTAAGCCTAAAAAACGTATTTAAATATTACTATTTATGTTTTAATTTATTTTTTTTATTTTAGTTTACTTTAAATAATAAAAAGGATCAAAAGTAAACTCAAATAAAAAATAAACCAAAACTAATAAAAAATAATCTAATAAAAATGACAAAAGCACATAAAATTAAAAAAAAATTGTATTTACTTTTATTTTAAACTAAAAAAATATATAAAATATAAAAATTTAATCTAATTTAAAATAATAATAAAAATATATAATAGTATATGAATCCAAACGGATTTGCTTATTTATGCTTTGCACACTGAAACACATTCATCGCATAAAAAGCGTTTAGTGGAATTTCTGAAAGGACAGTGAGGATGCTTAATTTTCAGTCAGCTGAAACCAAGACACATTTCTACATGTGCATTTATAAGCTCATTATCAGGACACTGGGACACACCTCGTGAAACCGGGTCATTTGGTCATCCTTTTAATTATTTAGCCTTTTCATCTGTAAAACGCAGAGTGAATCAAATAATCACTTATTTGATTCATTAACTATTAATAGCAAACATGATGTGCCTCACTTCAGCAGTAACTCTACACAAAATGCAGCTTTGTGACCTCTGACCCTCCCTTTCCACATCACTGCAGATGCTCCATCCCGCCCATCAGCCATCACTGTACTGCACTGCGCTGGAGGAGAGATGGTGATTGGCTGGAGAGCCCCTGCCAATCACGGAGGAGACCCTGTGCGCGGCTACTATCTGGACCAGAGGGAGAAATCCCAGAGCACCTGGCAGGAGGTCACCGTCAAGCCCATTAAAGAGAGAGTATACAAGGTAGGGCTGCTCGATTATGGCAAAAGATTATTTTGAAATCACAATTATTTAACACTATTATTGGTGGGCAGTATGATGAAATCTTTAATATTAGTGAAATTTCACAATTATCGATGCTTCAGCAAAAACTAATACTAGCTTATCTAATGTAAGATAAAGGTCCTCAAAATAATTACATTAAACAGTCAGCAATACAATAAGAACAAAGAAACTAATTACAAACAGAACACATTTAACAAACAGTGTTTGAAGTTTTTCAGGAAGGTGTACTAACGGTGGTTTTC
Source organism: Gobiocypris rarus (assembly GCA_023029165.1). Classification (NCBI taxonomy): domain Eukaryota; kingdom Metazoa; phylum Chordata; class Actinopteri; order Cypriniformes; family Gobionidae; genus Gobiocypris; species Gobiocypris rarus. The sequence goes on along the minus strand of CM040926.1, from coordinate 37,880,897 downwards.
ACATACGCAAGTAATAGCCTGCAACAAAAAATGTAAAATAACACTGCATAGTCTTACTGTACACGTTAACAGAGCTGGGTAGAGTAGCCAAAATTACAGAAATATTTACTCAAGTAAAAGTAACAGTTTCGTAAAAAAAGTAACAAAATCGTAATAGTTACTTGAGTAAGATTAAGAAAGTATTAGATGAAAAAAAAAATACTCAAGTAGTTAGTTACTAGTTACTTTCAATCTGATAAGAAGCGAAAACCCTGAATTTCTGGCTATATTTGGAGAGTTTTCACTGTGTGTGTGCGTGTGTGTGTGTGTGCTCGGATCTTTTTAAAATATGCTTTGTTTTTATATATTTATAAGTATATGCATTCTTTAGGTAGGAATAAAATACAATCCTGTTTTTACTTGTATGCATTTTCTGCACTTCAGACAGGTGTCCTGTCCAGATTTGTGTATAAATGCAAGACGTCACATTGGGCTATTCAATTTGTTTCGTTTTGTGAAAAAAGGATATGTAAATGTGCAGATGTGAACGTTTGTTCTAATTATTTTGAACATTTAATATCAATGATATCTGCACTTTGACGATAGTGGTCCTGACAGAAATGTAATGTTAATAGTAAAGTCCTCTGATTTCATTTTCAATACAATCACAAACAGAGACGCTAGTAGCATTTGAATAAAACAAGAGTGCGCGTCCGTTGTAATACATGGATGTTATAATGCGTTGCTATTGACTACGGTCATTATAAGGAAGGAAATGCCACAGAATAGAATCTTGCTTAAAATGCATAGAGCTGCATGTTTTATTTGTTGTTTGATGATTTTCAAATATAAAACTTGTTGAAATGTTTTCAGTGCTTGCATCTGTTCTTTTTGAACACTTTCATCTCATTTGAACAAAACCGTGATAATATTGATAACAGTGATAATTTGGGTCACTATAATCGTGATATGAAATTTTAATACCTTTTCATGCCTACTCAGCATTTTCACTAGCTACAATTTTGACATCGATACCAAGGGGGTAAACTTTCATGTAGATATTTTTAATATTAACTCATATATTAGGCTGCTGTCACTTTAAGACCTGACACACGGATCCATTAAACTGTAACACATGCGTTTTCTTTCTCAGCTGTTTACGTTCACTTAAAACAGAACTGACTGTGCTTACGTGAATGCTTGTGTATGTAAGCAGCAAAAAAGAACTCAATTTAGCACTGAGTGCGTACATTTTTGTGCACATATTTAGGGTGTATTCCCGCAGATTTTGTGCTCACACCCTAAGTATGTGCACATAAAGTACGCACTCAGTGCTAAATTGAGTTCTTTTTTGCTGCTTACATGCATAAACCTGCTGACATACATATACCTACCAACATATGTGGCATAATTTTTGGAATTACTTATCACGAGAGGAAAAAAAGTTGTTTAACATTGGAAAAATTATGCACAATAATATGCGCAATCCCACACAGAAATTCAAGCCCTGTAACAGCAACCATATCTGGAGCAAATGAAACGAGTGAGTAGCCGCGTTTCCATCACCCGTCAAATTATGCAAATTAAAATGTAAAATACGCCCAATGGAAACCCATATATCACAACAACATAACGCCTGCATGAGGTGGTTTTTCGGGAAATTCAAAAAAGGAAATTTCCGCAAAAATGCAATGGAAACATTTCTGCATTTACAGACACCTGGTGTACGCAAAAGTGAATAATTCTTTACAGATGGCGCTGTGTGTTTGGACGGAAGACGAGAGTTCTTTATTAAACTCATAAAAGACAATAGAATTACAGGAATACTGGATTCTAAACACAGAAATGCCACATTATCATGAAGACCTTGAAGCAGATATGAGGAAGAAACACCCACAAACACCTCACATGTGGCCGCTTAAGTATAAAGGGGCTTTCCTTGCCATTAAAGGACACCTATTATGCAAAATTCACTTTTATAAGGTGTTTGAACATAAATGTGTGTTGGCAGTGTGTGTACACAACCACCCTATAATGGTAAAAATCCCCCCACTCATTTTTTAATCCCCATAAATCATAAGCAGTCTCTCAGCACAAGCTGTGTGATGTCACACTGCAAAGGCCCCGCCCACACGTGTTGATGGACACTGACATACTAGCACAGACCCCTCCCTCAGAGAGCTGAGCTGTTCACAGTCCGCCATGTTTATCTCTTCGCCAGAGCATTAACAGCAGCATTCAAGTAAGAGATGTGTTCTTATTAAAGCTACTAAAGTTCAGTCAGTGAAGAGCAGTGAGTGAATTTCTGTTGTTCGCTGGTTCATATTAACAGCAGATAGAGCAGTACATACTGTATTACACCGCTTTCACTTTAGTAACGACAGATGGATCTAATATACACACGAGATTTCTGTAACTGCAAACGTGCACAGGCACAACCAACTGTTTTCATCTGAACTTTTGTGTTTCTGTCATTACCTTGTGAGCATTTGGAAGTTTAACCACAATAACATATGCAAGAGAACTAGTTTAATGAGTACTCACGGATGTGCTGACATCCAGCTCTGTGCGCATGCGTCAGGAGCATGTGTGTGTGTTTAAGTTGAAAGCGATAAGGCTTTAAAACGCATGCAGATGATATTTCATGATGATTAAGAACTGCTATGTCACATGAACGTGTCTGCGATAGATATGATCATCAAAACACACAGATATCATGTTTCAGTTTTCATTAATGTGTTCTGGTGTTCACGAGCTGTGAAGGCTCCGCCCTCTGGGTGGGAAGCAGCAGCTCATTTGCATTTAAGCGAAACACACACTGAACCGCTCATTTTTCTTCAACCCCATAAATGGCATTTTCAAAATGGTATATTAAATGATCTGTTAGGTATTTTGATCTAAAACTTCACAGGCACACTCTGGGGACACCTGAGACTTAAATTACATATTGTAAAAAGGGGCATAGTAGGTGCCCTTTAATGCTTGAATAACACTCCTACATTTCCTTTCGTTAATAATAATGGCCAGTGCGGTGGATGGGACATACATAAACCTACCTGTATACGTGGCATAATTTTTGGAATTACAGGAAAAAAATCTATTTTAGTCGCATAACATCGGTTAATGTAAATCCATCATTTCGCTTTTGTGCATATCTGTAATGAAACGCGGCTAGTAACAGGCGGCGGGTTTGTGTGTAACTCGCTGTGGGAGAGATGAGAGAGAAAGAGCAGCTGGTACCTTGTGTCTATTCTGCGGAAAATAAGTATTGGAAGCGTTTCGGATGTTTCAGTATCGATATGTATTGAAAAATCACTATTTTAGTCAACTCTACATTGCACTTAGTTCATTTCAGATGTGTTTTTAAAAGACTACAATTGAAAAAATATTATATATATAAAATCCAACCCACCAAAGTGGCTAATAGGAGTGACTGCGTTACACACCACTGCTGAAATACACCCACATTTGGTGGGTTGGCAGGTGTTAATGTCAAGCCCTGGATCAATTATGATTAATGGCACAGCCCTAATGCAAGGTGAACTGAGCTGAGGATGTCAATGTAAACAACACAACAAAAAGTTTGTTAAATCACTGATTCATTTACTTACATGCTGCTGCTGCAGCGACTAATGACGAGACCAGCTTAAATCAGTCATAAATAATGTCAACATTTCATGACAATCGTCCAGGCACATCTGCCTTTGTCTAACTTTGTTCTTTAAATGTGTCACAGAGCAACTATGGTGTCCATGGAGACTTAATTAAAACTTAAAGCGCTGTTCATTTTAGATTGTTCTCAGTGTGTAATTAGACTGTGTTCGAGTGTGAACGTCACATTATAGTGGTTTGCGGAAAAGTATGGAGTGTATAGACAGAGTCCACGGCCTTTATCGTTTTTAAAGCAGGTTGTTTTAGTATCTGCAGATGCATGTAAACAAAGGCACCATTTAATTACTAAACTGTTACTCTATATTGTGTTGCATTCTGAGTTAATTATTGGTTGTTTAAAATAGGACTTTTAAGTATGATAATGAACAAAATTGTCCACAAATACAGTGCAAATTGGTGTTCCCATCTTAAACAACGTAAGCTATTATCTAACTGACTTAGCATGTGTACTAGTTAGGTTTAAATGAATAAAACGCCTTAAAATAAAGTGATTTTGGTCTGTTCCACATCAGAAGTCTTGACCTTATCGAAGGCATCCAACAAATAAAATCAAACAAGCATAATCTGTTCAGCTGATATTCAGTTAATTGTTTAATTCATTTGATTGGCAAAAAACGATCTAGTCAGAAACTAAGGTGTTGTGACTCGTGTCGTGAATAGTTATTATATATATATATATATATATATATTTTAAGGCGTTTTATTTATATATATATATATATATATATATATATATATATATTTACTATTTATTAAGTATATGCTAATTATATTACTATAATATATTATTTATATACTATAATATTAAGTATTTATATAAATATTTTTAAAACATTTAGTTTTTATTTTAGTTTAAGTTTCAGTAATTTTGTTAGTTATGTTTTAATATTTCTATTTAGATTTAATACATTTTTTTATTTTAGTACTTAACCTGAATTTTTTTATTTAAATTAGTTGGCAGTATTTTTAAGGTTATCATCTAATATTTAATCTAATATTTCAGCTTTATTACAGTTAATGAAAACCACTTTTAATAGTTCTAGTTTTTACATTGGATTTGAGCCGTTTTATGCACTAAAATGTCTGATCACTGACACTGTCTGAGTAAAGTCATTTGAGAAATCATTCATTTCTGAAGCACAGACTTAAAGGATTAGTTCAAAATGAACATTTCCTGATTTTTACTTTATTTTTTCAGTCGAAAAGAAATGACGTTTTCTTTTTTTCTTTTTTTTTGGAGGGAAACATTCCGGGATTTTTCTCCATATAATGGACTTCAATGGCAACCAATGGGTTGAAGGTCCAAATCAATGCAGTTTCAAAGGACTTCAGAGGCTCTGCACAATCCCATCTGAGGAATAGAGTCTTATCTAGTGAAACCATCTGTCCATTTCAAAAAAAAGAAATAAAAGAAGCATTTCTATACTTTTTAACCTCAAATGTACAACTTCAGTGTTGTGTTTCTTCACGGCGTGTGATGTCATCAGGTCAGAAAGTGTTGTGTTTCATCACGCCTGTGATGTACGTTGAAGTACCGACCCAGTGTTAAAACAAACTTGCAAAGACTAAATCAAACACCCTTTACAAAAATGAAGATAAAACAACGCCATCGGACTACTTTAAAGTTGGAGAAGAATACATGGGCGTCGGAACCATAGTATGTGTGTGGGACAAGACCAACCCATTTTTAAGACCAATAATATTAGACCCACTCATTTATATCATTTCTAATTCAGATGTCTGTTTACCTACCCATAACTGATAAACACTTATTACAAGGTTCCCTCGGGTCTTAAAAAGCCTTAAAAGCATTGAATTTATTAATTTGGAAATAATACCTTAAAAAGTCTTGAATTTTGATGTCTGGGTCTTAAAAATTGTGCTGTATATAACTTCTCCGTATTGTATTTTTCCTCAAAATTTTAATTTGTCAACCACGATCATTTTGATTAAATAACGTAGTATAAATAAAGAGTGGCGGAACCAATAATTGAGAAGGCGACGCAGCCCCGGTTCAGTAAATGAAGATCACACACTACAGCACCACAACCATAGACTGCAACACAACAAGCAAACGACAAGCGTGAAAAATCTAAGGAAATCTCAGCATTCCACAGGAAAGGATGACTGACGGCGGTATATTTTTTTTTACGTTTGTTTTACATTAGCTAGCTACCAATTTCATTCTGAGGTTATGGGGAAATGTAAATTTAATGAAGTGTGGCTGGATAAAAACCATTTCCGTCATTGGTTAAAACTTTATCTTTTACCCATTTCACATTTGAAAAATAAATGAACACAAGTTCAAGGGTTTAGTTTTTCTTTTCCGGTAGGGACGTGAAATATTAATTTTTGATATAAATGGTCTTAAAAAGACTTGAATTTAACTTGAAGAAACCAGTAGGAACCCTGTATTATTAAGCACGTTAAGACGCTTTATTTTCTAATATATTCTTAATTTTTATTGAAAATAAGTGCCTTTCTGATCTGATATGTGGTGGGAAAAGGGAGTAGAGCGAGTTCGGCAAAAGGCGGATTCGAACCTCGGGTCGATTTGTGTCAAAACTCGATGCCATGCATCTTACCCCTACACTATTGTTGCTGTAAATGATTCTGTGTTCTCCTGTCTGGCCCAACCAGACATTTAGTAAACAATGCGATATATTTGTGCTTAATGTAAATGGCATCTACTCCAGTAACATTTTTCTGGGTGAGGACCAACCCACTTTTTTTTCTTCCGACGCCCATGAGAGAACATGAGAAGGAGCACCGGAAGTGACCTTTCCAACGTGATGGTAATACGGCGTGAAGAACAACAAAGTCACGCATTTGAGGTTAAAACGCCTTTTTTTTTTTTGTTTTTAATAAAAACCGATGGTTTCACTGGATAAGACCCTATTCCTGTCTGGGATCATGCAGAGCTTCTAAAGCGCTTAGAAACTGCATTGATTTGGACCTTTAACATTTTGGTTGCAATTGAAGTCCATTATATGGAAAAAAATCCAGGAATGTTTTCCTCACAAAAACGTAATTTCTTTTCGACTGAAGAAATTTATCAGGAAATTTTCATTTTAAAGTGAACTACTCCTTTAATGCCAAAGTGTATGCCTGTAGTTCAATCACATCATTACACCTAATAATAAAAGTGTTGCCTGCCTTAGCAAACACCGATAATGAGAACATATAATCATTTAAACCTCTTGGTGAACAAACGTTTTCTGAAGGTTTAGTCATTTTTTGAATGAAGCAGAACATGTTTTAATTTGTGTTGTGAGTGCACATCGCCCTCTAATGGACTGAAACAACACTCATGTCTCTTTCTATTAACATGTCCTCTGGAAAAGAGTTCTTTTGGGTGGGAAGGTGGGTTTTTTTTTTTTTTTTGCTCAATTTGCTCACAGGAAGACTCAAAGTGCATAATGTCAATTAGAAAACACTGATTTTTGAGTGCGCTCCGTGGTCGTAGCATGTGAAATCCTGTGTTAATGATTTCCGCTTCTCATTGAGCAGTCAGGGACACACGCCACCTGCCCAGCCTCATTAGACACCATCAGAAAGCTACGCCACCTTGCACTGAAATCCCTTCACCGTTCCTGACGCCTGCCATCTGGTGGACTTCCTCTGTCCCAGCAGGCAGTGGGTGGCCTGATCTTGGCGCTCAGGAGATTTGAGCTCCTAGATAAGCCTCTGATTTGATAAGAGGATTCAGGCAATAGTTAATCACGAGTCTGAAAGGCTCGTGTTTCTAAATCCAATCCCAATTATGTGTGGCTAGGTGGCCACTCGTGGTGATCTTTGCTTCTCATCACAGAAACCAGTGTTTATCGGATAAGTCGCTCTCTGGCCTAATGGTCCTCCATATAGACATCAACCGGCGGATCAATGCGCTGAAGATAAAGGCTTTTCTGGACGGGGTTGTTGTGGTTAACTGAAAGTAAAACTAAAACCATAAAGAAGCATTTCATTCACTGAAATATCAAAATAATAATAATAATAATTAGGGTTGGGTACCGAAACACGGTGCCAATATTACAACTATTCAGTGTTTTCAACCACATGTTTATTTTAGGTTTCATGTAAATGCTGTAAAAAGTACTAGCAAAAAATACACACTGATGTCTATGGAAGCGGCAAAAACAATCCATTCAGAGAGTTAAGATAACTTGACTACGTGATTTATTCACATCAGATACACATTATAGCCTATAGTGACTGTTTAGTTTACTCTATTCTTCTCCCAGTTCAGCACGGTCACTTACTTTCATGTATTTCGTGAGACGAAGATACATTTATGTGATGTAAATCCGAGATCTGATTCTCTGAGGCACAAACTAACGTGGCGCCCATCGCGCAGTTTAGATCAACTAACACACATTTACTCACACATATTTGAAAATCAGAATATCAGATAGTTCATGACATAGTTAGCTATTTGTGAATATTTTGAATCAAAAACGAAATAAACCCGATACAGCTGAGCTGTCATACAGAAGCTGGTTTGTAGCTGAGCAAGAATACAGACGACTGCTGTTATTACTGTAACTGTTATTTAGAGTTAAATTAGGCCTGTTGTAGTTTTACTGTGAATTTAAGTAAATTGTTTTGTATTTAATTATATATTTAAGGATACTTTAAACTTGTAATAAATTGTTCAATTTAAATAATTAACTAGCCATTCTTTAATCTCATCCACCTCATTTTGTGGCTCTTTTTTTAAAAGGATCGGTTTAGGCACCGGTACTGTTTTAAAAGTATCAGTTCGGCACCGGTATCGGGGAAAAAAAACGATACCCAACCCTAATAATAATGTTTTCAGCTTGTTGCCAAGATGCCATTTCAGTTTCATTTGAAGTAGCCTACTAAAATAACTCAAATTGAATCAAGAACTATAGTGACATGTCTTTTAAAAACACTAATAAAAATGGCAAAAACACACAAAAAAACAAAAACAAAAAAATAATTATTTATGAAAACTGAAAAAATTAAAATACAAACTAATTCAAAATATTAATCAAAACTAAAGGGAAAGTTTGTCTCATGACATCTTATGTTGGCTAGTCTGAAATTGTTAAAGTTTTATAAGCTTCCTGTTTTATCATATTGATGTCTAGTGATAGCGTGTAGCATTATTTTGTATTTTGCTAGCATGTTTGTTACATGTGTTAGTACATTTCTAGCATGAATTAGCATGTATGTTATTGCTCTTGAACAAACAATAACAACAACAAAGAGAATTTGTCCTAAATGCCTGTTTTGTCAAGTATTCTCATATTAGGAGTTTTAAATTGGTTAAATAACATCTTAAATGAACTGACAGAAAATGAGATGAGCGGGACAGCGCTTCAGATCCGAGTCATGTTCGGCAGCGGCCGATCTCAAGTGATGTCTGTCATTAATGTTCATCAAAGAACAACGGGAACAGAGGAAATTCTAGCTTTGATGATTAATCTATAATATTTAATCTATTATTTATCCAGTTAAGAAAGGTGTTTGATAACTATTACAGTTCTGTATATGTCTAACAATGAAGGCATAATTAAATATAAGATTTATTATAATAATTGATATAAAATTTGTTTTAAAGCCTAATGAATGTTGAAATTGGTATCTTTCAGTTATACTGTAATGTCATTAATGTTTCATAGAGACATCAGTGATACTGGCTTTCATTCATAAAAACATGCCATTGCAACAAATATTTAAAACATGCTGTTATTAAATTGTTTCTACATTTATGTGAAGAGTAACTGAAATATACAATATCAAAATATTAAAAACTTGCAATTAATTGCTATTAATTACAGAAATTTTTTTGATTAATTAGTTAATTTTTTTATCGATTCCCAGCACAATGATTAGCATGTTTAAACACATTGTTTACAAGAATTAGCATTTTTAAACACATTGTTAACATGGATTAGCATGTTTAAACACATTGTTAACAAGAATTAGCATATTTAAACACATTGTTAACATGAATTAGCATGTTTAAATACATGGTTAACATGAATTAGCATGTTTAAACACATTGTTAACAAGAATTAGCATATTTAAACACATTGTTAACATGAATTAGCATGTTTAAATACATGGTTAACATGAATTAACATGTTTAAACACATTGTTAACAAGAATTAGCATGTTTAAATACATGGTTAACATGGATTAGCATGTTTAAATACATGGTTAACAGGGATTAGCATGTTTAAATACATGGTTAACATGGATTAGCATGTTTAAACACATTGTTTACAAGAATTAGCATTTTTAAACACATTGTTAACATGGATTAGCATGTTTAAACACATTGTTAACAAGAATTTGCATATTTAAACACATTGTTAACATGAATTAGCATGTTTAAATACATGGTTAACATTAATTAACATGTTTAAACACATTGTTAACAAGAATTAGCATGTTTAAATACATGGTTAACATGGATTAGCATGTTTAAATACATGGTTAACATGGATTAGCATGTTTAAATACATGGTTAACATGGATTAGGATGTTTAAACACGTTGTTAACATGAATTAGCATGTTTAAATACATGGTTAACATGAATTAGCATGTTTAAACACATTGTTAACAAGAATTAGCATGTTTAAATACATGGTTAACAGGGATTAGCATGTTTAAATACATGGTTAACATGGATTAGCATGTTTAAACACATTGTTAACATGAATTAGCATGTTTAAATACATGGTTAACATGGATCAGCATGTTTAAATACATGGTTAACATGGATTAGCATGTTTAAACACATTGTCAACATGAATTAGCATGTTTAAATACATGGTTAACATGGATTATCTTGTTAAATACATGGTTAACATGGATTAGCATGTTTAAACACATTGTCAACATGAATTAGCATGTTTAAACACATTGTCAACATGAATTAGCATGTTTAAATACATGGTTAACATGAATTAGCATGTTTAAACACATTGTTAACAAGAATTAGCATGTTTAAATACATGGTTAACATGGATTAGCATGTTTAAATACATTGTTAACAAGAATTAGCATGTTTAAACACATTGTCAACATGAATTAGCATGTTTAAATACATGGTTAACATGGATTAGCAAGTTTAAACACATTGTCAACATGAATTAGCATGTTTAAACACATTGTCAACATGAATTAGCATGTTTAAATACATGGTTAACATGGATCAGCATGTTTAAATACATTGTTAACAAGAATTAGCATGTTTAAATACATGGTTAACATGGATCAGCATGTTTAAATACATTGTTAACAAGAATTAGCATGTTTAAATACATGGTTTACATGAATTTGCATGTTTAAACATTGTTAGTATAAATTAGCACATTTCTAACATGGTGTACCCTTTTGCTAGTGTACTTTAACACATTGCTAGCATTAATGATCACATTGCTAGTATGTTTTAACACATTGTTAACATGAATTAGCATGTTTCTAGCTTGTTTCAACACATTATTATCATGATTTAATTAGCTACGTGTGTATGAACAGTATACCATCTATTTGTACAGATGTTTTTGATTTCAGGTTTTGCTTTGGGATCGTTTCATCTTCCGTTTTAGGTTCTTTTCCGTTCTTTCAGCCACATCCATTTATGTTTGTCATTTGTCTGTTTTGTTTGTAGGTGACAGGCCTTCAGGAAGGGAGTTTTTACCAGTTTCGTGCCTTCGCGGCCAACATTATTGGAGTGGGCGCCCCTTCTGAAGCCAGCGAACTGTTTCTGTGTGAGCGCTGGACGATGCCTGAGCCTGGTAAGATCACGCACTATCACCAATGGGACTTTTACATGTTTTTGTCCATTAACAGTTCTTGAAGCGGTTTCCAAATTGCCAATCTAATCACGTGAACAAAATACATCTTGCTCTTTGTTTTAGGGCTATTATGCATAAGCAGATGGTATTATAAATATTTACACCGTCGTTGTAGTCTTCCATCTTTATACGTTGCACCTCTGTTTAATGTAAAACTTTACTTGATCAATAATTGCGTTCCTCTCCTGTTGATCTGTTTATCAGCATCTCTATTATGCTATTTTAGAGGTTCCTAATGTTGTCTTGGAGTCTCCTACAATAGACTTGCTTGCATCCAATGTCAAAAAACACTTTCATTTTCTCATAATTTCCATTTCAGCATCACCTCATTTCTGAAAACAGTTTGTTTGAAGATTCAGTCTCTCTAACCCCCTTTCTGAGAGCCTACTCTGCTCTGATTGGTCAGATGGCTCAGTCTGTTGTGATTGGTCTACTCTGCTCTGATTGGTCAGATGGCTCAGTCTGTTGTGATTGGTCTACTCTGCTCTGATTGGTCAGATGGCCCAGTCTGTTGTGATTGGTCTACTCTGCTCTGATTGGTCAGATGGCCCAGTCTGTTGTGATTGGTCTACTCTGCTCTGATTGGTCAGATGGCCCAGTCTGTTGTGATTGGTCTACTCTGCTCTGATTGGTCAGATGTCCCAGTCTGTTGTGAATGGTCTTCTCTGCTCTGATTGGTCAGATGGCCCAGTCTGTTGTGATTGGTCTACTCTGCTCTGATTGGTCAGATGGCTCAGTCTGTTGTGATTGGTCTACTCTGCTCTGATTGGTCAGATGGCTCAGTCTGTTGTGATTGGTCTACTCTGCTCTGATTGGTCAGATGTCCCAGTCTGTTGTGATTGGTCTTCTCTGCTCTGATTGGTCAGATGGCCCAGTCTGTTGTGATTGGTCTTCTCTGCTCTGATTGGTCAGATGGCCCAGTCTGTTGTGAATGGTCTTCTCTGCTCTGATTGGTCAGATGGCCCAGTCTGTTGTGATTGGTCTACTCTGCTCTGATTGGTCAGATGGCCCAGTCTGTTGTGATTGGTCTACTCTGCTCTGATTGGTCAGATGGCCCAGTCTGTTGTGATTGGTCTACTCTGCTCTGATTGGTCAGATGTCCCAGTCTGTTGTGATTGGTCTTCTCTGCTCTGATTGGTCAGATGGCCCAGTCTGTTGTGATTGGTCTTCTCTGCTCTGATTGGTCAGATGGCCCAGTCTGTTGTGAATGGTCTTCTCTGCTCTGATTGGTCAGATGTCCCAGTCTGTTGTGATTGGTCTTCTCTGCTCTGATTGGTCAGATGGCCCAGTCTGTTGTGATTGGTCTTCTCTGCTCTGATTGGTCAGATGGCCCAGTCTGTTGTGAATGGTCTTCTCTGCTCTGATTGGTCAGATGGCCCAGTCTGTTGTGATTGGTCTACTCTGCTCTGATTGGTCAGATGGCCCAGTCTGTTGTGATTGGTCTACTCTGCTCTGATTGGTCAGATGTCCCAGTCTGTTGTGATTGGTCTTCTCTGCTCTGATTGGTCAGATGGCCCAGTCTGTTGTGATTGGTCTTCTCTGCTCTGATTGGTCAGATGGCCCAGTCTGTTGTGAATGGTCTTCTCTGCTCTGATTGGTCAGATGGCCCAGTCTGTTGATTGGTCTACTCTGCTCTGATTGGTCAGATGGCCCAGTCTGTTGTGATTGGTCTACTCTGCTCTGATTGGTCAGATGGCTCAGTCTGTTGTGATTGGTCTACTCTGCTCTGATTGGTCAGATGGCCCAGTCTGTTGTGATTGGTCTACTCTGCTCTGATTGGTCAGATGGCCCAGTCTGTTGTGATTGGTCTACTCTGCTCTGATTGGTCAGATGGCCCAGTCTGTTGTGATTGGTCTACTCTGCTCTGATTGGTCAGATGGTCCAGTCTGTTGTGATTGGTCTACTCTGCTCTGATTGGTCAGATGGTCCAGTCTGTTGTGATTGGTCTACTCTGCTCTGATTGGTCAGATGTCCCAGTCTGTTGTGATTGGTCTTCTCTGCTCTGATTGGTCAGATGGCCCAGTCTGTTGTGATTGGTCTTCTCTGCTCTGATTGGTCAGATGGCCCAGTCTGTTGTGAATGGTCTTCTCTGCTCTGATTGGTCAGATGGCCCAGTCTGTTGTGATTGGTCTTCTCTGCTCTGATTGGTCAGATGGCCCAGTCTGTTGTGATTGGTCTACTCTGCTCTGATTGGTCAGATGGCCCAGTCTGTTGTGATTGGTCTACTCTGTTCTGATTGGTCAGATGGCTCAGTCTGTTGTGATTGGTCTACTCTGCTCTGATTGGTCAGATGGCCCAGTCTGTTGTGATTGGTCTACTCTGCTCTGATTGGTCAGATGGCCCAGTCTGTTGTGATTGGTCTACTCTGCTCTGATTGGTCAGATGGTCCAGTCTGTTGTTATTGGTCTACTCTGCTCTGATTGGTCAGATGGCTCAGTCTGTTGTGATTGGTCTTCTCTGCTCTGATTGGTCAGATGGCCCAGTCTGTTGTGATTGGTCTACTCTGCTCTGATTGGTCAGATGGTCCAGTCTGTTGTTATTGGTCTACTCTGCTCTGATTGGTCAGATGGCTCAGTCTGTTGTGATTGGTCTTCTCTGCTCTGATTGGTCAGATGGCCCAGTCTGTTGTGATTGGTCTTCTGCTCTGATTGGTCAGATGTCCAAGTCTGTTGTGATTGGTCTACTCTGATTGGTCAGATGGCCCAGTCTGTTGTGATTGGTCTACTCTGCTCTGATTGGTCAGATGGCTTAGTCTGTTGTGATTGGTCTACTCTGCTCTGATTGGTCAGATGGCTCAGTCTGTTGTGATTGGTCTACTCTGCTCTGATTGGTCAGATGGCCCAGTCTGTTGTGATTGGTCTACTCTGCTCTGATTGGTCAGATGGCTCAGTCTGTTGTGATTGGTCTACTCTGCTCTGATTGGTCAGATGGCTCAGTCTGTTGTGATTGGTCTACTCTGCTCTGATTGGTCAGATGGCTCAGTCTGTTGTGATTGGTCTACTCTGCTCTGATTGGTCAGATGGCCCAGTCTGTTGTGATTGGTCTACTCTGCTCTGATTGGTCAGATGGCTCAGTCTGTTGTGATTGGTCTACTCTGCTCTGATTGGTCAGATGGCTCAGTCTGTTGTGATTGGTCTACTCTGCTCTGATTGGTCAGATGGCCCAGTCTGTTGTGATTGGTCTACTCTGCTCTGATTGGTCAGATGGCCCAGTCTGTTGTGATTGGTCTACTCTGCTCTGATTGGTCAGATGGCCCAGTCTGTTGTGATTGGTCTACTCTGCTCTGTTGCAAAGTGGATTTGCAGCTTTGAAAACAGTGTCTTCTCAACATGTTGACACTCAAACCAAACTCTTCCAATCTCAGCTACAACTACAGTGTTTGAGGGGCAAAGAGATGTTTTTCACAGGCAACCAATGGAGACCATAGTTTTTAGGAGACAATAATGTTATTTGTCATGCATTTGATCTGTAAAACTTTGCAGACTTTTACATTCACAAAGAGCTATATTACACACCGCATGAAAGGTCATATCAGAAAAACCATTACAGGGGCACTTTAAAACTGTTCTTGTTGCAATTTTGATGAAGAACGATTGGTTGGATGCTTTGGAAACCATTTGTATTTCATCAATGTCAACTGTGCAGTACTTGCAAAGAATACGGTTATATTAACACATTTATATTCATTGCATAATAAGTATAATAAATCATTATTGAACTTTATTTATGGCACAATTAATTTGTTACACTTTTTCATCATAGGACCCGGTAATTGTGATTTTTGAGTTTCAATCGTGTTTTAGAAGCTTCTCTGAACTACACCACGTCTGACACATGGCTTTTTTATGTCATAAATCTTTAACTGTGTTTCAGGTCTTTATATTTCATAATGACTTAATCTTTGTAGTGTGTTTCACTGGCACAGTGATGCAGAATTCAACAATCGATAAAAGTAGTTTTTCTTCCATTGTGCTGGTTCACTTGTGTGCCATTTTTGAGGGTTATTTCGCTTACAGCACATTCATTTAACAAGAAAGATGGCACACTACATTTTTCTGTGGTTCTTTTGGATTGTGAGCTAGAAGATTTATTGTATGTCTATGTTCAAGAGGATAAACACAGCTCATATAAAGTGAATATAAGAGAAATTAATGCATGGAATCTGGTCTCCATTTCTTCAGTTTTGAAAGATTTTTTTAAAATGAGTTGCGAATGGACAGAGTGATGATGGATAACTGAACGGATGTGTTGATGTTCTTCATTAATTTCTTGCAGGTTGTCCATATGATCTGGAATTTAGAGAAGTGAGGTGCAACTCTCTGGTGCTGCTGTGGGCGGAGCCTCTGTACAAGGGCCAATCAGAGATCAGTGGGTATATAGTGGAGATCAGTAAGGGGGCGGAGTCTGAGGATTGGACCCCTGTGACAAGTGAGCCGGTGATAGAAACTCACTATAAGGTCCGTTTAGTTTCTCTTTTGATTGCTGTACATTTACCAGGGTTGGGCAATATTCAGAATTTAAGATTTGAAATCTGCATCCTTTAATATTCGTTTTTCAAGTGTGTATCAGGAATAACAATTTATGTAACTGAAAAATATCACTATACTCACATTAATCATTAAGACAATTGACTTGTATTGCAAGTTTCCTGAAATATTGTTTAAATATGTAAATATAAATAATGCATTTTAATTAAACGTGCACTAATTTGTAACATTTCCAGAAAAGAAATCTGAACAAAATGCCAAGTTCATTCTGACGATATATTAGAGTACATTTTTGGATTACTTTTGAATTATTTATTGTATAATAACTTTGTGCTTTTGCCATTTTTTGTTTTTTATACATTTTAATATTTAATAATAATGGAATAATAATTGAATAAAAATATATATTTATTTATTTCAGTTTTAGTTATTTTTAGTTAAATTTATTTCCAGTTAATATTTGTAATGCTTCAGCTTAAACTGATTTCATCTTATTGCCAGGGCAACATTTCTCATTTCCATTAAGTTTAATTTTTGCAACTAATATTTAGATTTTTTCTTTATTTCAATGAACAGAAATGTTTAATATTTCTAATATTAAATAGTTAATAATAATAAATAGTTTCTAATAATAAATCGTTTTAATTAATAATAACCCTGTTTTGGATATCCCTGTTTATCTCTCCATAAATCAAAAAATACTGTCAACAGTTAGACAATATATACATTTTTGACCATATGGTAATAAAATGATATCATGTGAATGATATATATGAATGAAATTGTAAAGTTTGGTGTATGTAAAGCTGCATAAGTGGAGATTTCTGACAAACTCAATATTATGTGTATTATAATTGAAATCCACAGATGCAAATAGATCAAATGCAATTAACACTTAAAAGTGTATTTTGGATGTTTTTATTCCTCTGGTCTGAAAGAAAACAGGCCAAAATCTTAAAATTCACTAGTGCATGAAAAAACATTTGCCTTGCAAAAAAAAGTGTCTCAATGTAGTTACATTTGCATCTAGTCCCACAAAAGCTTTTTGAGGAGTGACCTGTTTTGGATGGTTGTTGATCAGGTTTCAGGTCTGCAAGCAGGTCAGACGTACCGCCTCCGTGTGTCCGCCATCAACGACGCTGGTGTCGGCATGTCTTCTGTGCCGTCTGAGCCAGTCAAAGCGCAGACTAAAGCAGGTCAGCTCCCTGGAAATCTGCATAATGCTTTCATTCTCATTTTACACAGTTGCGTTTAACTCTATCCCACGATTGCCACCAGGAACCAAAGAGATTGAGATCGGAGTTGATAATGACGGCTTCATCTTCCTGAGCTTTGAAGCTGCTGACATGGCTGATGGAGACATCTTTAAGTGGAATAAGAACTATGGAAAAGCTATTGATGCTGGACGAGCCCGCTTGGAGAACAAAAACAACAGGTTTTTTGCCAATATGTCATAATAATATGAGCACAACAGTGAGACTTTTTCAGTAGCTTTGGCTCTGGATGTATGTTTCTCATTTATTTTTTGTCACAGGCATTTCCAACAGTTTGTCCATAGAGTTCTAAACTATGAATCAAACCAACCAACATTATATACAAACTTTGATTTAACACAAATAGATTTTTTAAATTTAAATTATTTTATAAGCAAATGATACTCATCCCATGAAGCAATCAAAAACTGCTACAGTATTAAACTATTCACGTAATATAAATAGAAAACAGCATATATATATTTAGTTAGTTAACATATATACATATTAATTATCTTAATGTATGCCCGCTATATACATACCGATCAGGCATAACATGAATAACACTGATTATCTCTTCATCACGGCTCCTGTTAGTGGGTGGGATATATTAGGCGGCAAGTGAACATTTTGTCCTCAAAGTTGATGTGTTAGAAGCAGGAAAAATGGGCAAGCGTAAGAATTTGAGCAAGTTTGACAAGGGCCAAATTGTGATGGCTAGACGACTGGGTCAGAGCATCTCCAAAACTGCAGCTCTTGTGGGGTGTTCCCGGTCTGCAGTGGTCAGTATCTATCAAAAGTGGAAGGAACAGTGGTGAACCGGCCACAGGGTCATGGGCGGCCAAGGCTCATTGATGCATGTGGGGAGTGAAGGCTGGCCCGTGTGGTCCGATCAAACAGACGAAGGGTGTCGGAATACACAGTACATAGCCGCAGACCAGTCAGGGGGCCCATGCTGACCCCTGCCCACCGCCGAAAGAGCCAACAGTGGCACGTGAGCATCAGAACTGGACCACGGAGCAATGGAAGAAGGTGGCCTGGTCTGAGGAATCATGTTTTCTTTTACTTCACGTGGATGGCCGGGTGTGTGTGCGTCGCTGACCTGGGGAACAGATGGCACCAGGATGCACTATAGGAAGAAGGCAAGCCGGCGGAGGCAGTGATGCTTTGGGCAATGTTCCTCTGGGAAACCTTGGGTCCTGCCATCCATGTGGATGTTACTTTGACACGTACCACCTACCTAAGCATTGTTGCAGACGCTGTACATCCTTTCATGGAAACGGTATTCCCTGGTGGCTGTGGCTCTTTCAGCAGGATAATGCTCCTGCCACAAAGCACAAATGGTTCAGGAATGGTTTGAGGAGCACAACGAGTTTGAGGTGTTGACTTGGCCTCCAAATTCCCCATATCTCAATCCAATCGAGCATCTGTGGGATGTGCTGAACAAACAAGTCTGATCCATGGAGGCCCCACCTTGCAACTTACAGGACTTAAAGGATCTGCTACTAACATCTTGGTGCCATATTAGGTCATAATGTTATGCCTGATCAGTGTATATATAATGCATATATAAATATAATAATAATATACACACATTATATAAACAAAAACATTTATGTTAGTGATTTAATCTATTTGGCAGCACTAATATATAATGAAAGTTATTATAAAACGTCCCATAAAAGTAGTTCATATGTGTTGTGCTGAATATACCAAGTATTCTGTCACAGAAGAAATGAATTCATAAAGTTTTGTGTTTGTGTAAATGATGGCGATGATTTGTTTTGGGTATAAACCTGAAATGTTGGTCATGTATGTGTCCCAGGTCTGTTCTTACCTTCACGGACGCCTCAGAGCAAGATTTGGGCCTTTACACAGTGGAGCTGAGCGGAAACCCTGACGTCTCCTCTAGCTTCACCTTCACTGCGGAGGGTAGACATTCATTTCTATCTCTGCATAATGCATTACCTGAGCACGGTGGCATAAGACCTTGTACATCTGTTCAGCATGAAAACTTGATGCATAACTCGTCTTTTCTTAGTGTGACCCCAGTATTTTATCATCATTTGGCCGTTGAGTAATGCTTTGTCAAGCCCCTTTGCCCTAAACCATGTTGAACAAGATCTGTGTATTTTCACCCTACACAATGCGTGACCGTTTGTGTCAGATATACTGCATGACAAACATAATATTAAAACTTTGAAATCTTATTTGCAAAGATGTCAGATCATTCTGACAGCAGCCGGTATCTTTGTCTTGATCGTGTGGACTGCTGCAAGTGATTGAGTTTGACTTTGCAATTGTGCCGTTTTCTTCCTCAGATCTGGAGAGGCTGACAGAACTCAGCTGGCATGTCAGAAACCCGTGTAAGTGAATCAAAATGCACTTCAGAAACTGTGTAAATGTTCAGAGAATCTAAACGGTTAAGTCTGATACACTAGCATTCAGAGTTTAGGGTGTGCAAGATGTTCACCAAAGTCTCTTCTGCTCACCAAAGCTTTGTTTATTTGATCAAAGATACAGTAAAAACAGTAATATTGTGAAATATTACAATTTAAAATAACTCTTTTCTATTGTAATAAGTGTAATTCAAAGCATCATTACTCTAGTCTTCAGTGTCACATGATCCTTCAGAAATCACTCTAATATGCTGATTCAATTCAATTCACATTTATTTGTATATTTCACAATACACAGTGTCTCAAAGCATCTTTACAGAAAATGCATGTTTCTTCATTACAATTTAGAGAGGATCTGTTGTCAGAGGTGACTGCCCAAGTAATCTCCGTATGTCAGAAATGCTTTAAGATAATACAAATCATGCATTAATTAAGACATAAACAATGGTCTAATTTAAACAGTTATTTCAAGTTGTGACTGTAATAAATACAATATATAGACATGTATTTTTCTGTATACAAACATATAGGCCTTTTACACCTGGTATTACGATGCGCTTTAGTCGATCGGATAACCACTTCTGTCCTGTTTCTATGGACAGGTAAATATATGGCCTTCCAGATCTTTTGATCTCAGCTTTCCTTTCTGCTCCGACAGCCACAAGACCAGCCGAACGCTGCGAGTGTGTGATTGAAATCAGGAATGGTGAGAGAACATTGTGCTTTAAATTTTTCATTTTCAAACCAAACCTGGGTCTCCGACCAAAGCTTAAATCTCATCTGGCTAGTGCACTTTCCCATAATGTTCATGCATTAGATCAGTAGGCGGAGAGTTGAGGGTCTTTTGTGGCTGTTCAAACACATTTGATCACATGAGCGTTTATTTTCGACTACCTCTGGAAGTGGGCAAGCTCAAAGTGTTTTAGAGCCCGTTTACAGCTGTATTTAGTGTTATCCACTTGTGATCTGATTGACTAAAACACATCTTAATACCAGATGTAAACGGCTGAAAACACATTCGACCGGATTGCTTTCCTAGTGTAAACGCTCATGTGATCAAATGTGTTTGAACAGCCACAAAAGACCCTCTACTCTCCAGACTCTCCGTAAACATTATGGGAATTGACAGGATTTAAGCTTTGGTTGGAGACCCAGGTTTGGTTTGAAGATGAAACACTTAAAGCACACTGTTCTCTCACCATTCCTGATTTCTAACACACACTCACAGCGCTCGGCTGGTCTTGCGGCTGTCAGAGCAGAAAGGAAAGCTGATGCTCTGTGTTTTTCTGTCGTCTCCGGGCGCATTCATTTGTAAATTGCGTGAGCTTAAATCGTCCAGCAGATTGAAAGATCTGGAAAAAGCCCATGCATTAACAGATAGACCCTCCCCTCGAAGAAATCAGGACAGATTTGAAAATGGACAAAAGAGACGGATTAAAACACCAGACCTACCTCATCTACTTGTGATCCGATGGACTAAAACGCATCTTAATACCAGGTGTAAACGGCCTTAGTTTGAGAGTGTAGGGAGACTCAGCCATCAGACTTCATTCACAATGCTTCAGAAAGATCTATAGTTTGTAGGCACCTTAAATATTCTTAAAGGGATAGTTTCCATATAAAAAGGGAATGGGTGTGATGGCTTTTTGTGACTGACTGAAATTGTGGAAAGACAGAAAGCTCATTTTTGCGTAAACTATAGTTTTAAATCTCTTCCTCATCTGGCAGTGATCGCTCTGAAGTCTGAAGGCTGGCAGGTGGACGTGTCCGAGCAGGGAAGTGTCCGTCTGTGGCTGCAGACAGAAGCTCTCAGCAGTGCCGCGGTGCTTCGACTCATCCTCAATGACGGAGAGATCTCCAGCACACCGGTAACCGGCTCGGATCACATCTTGTGCCGCTGGAGCTTTTTGCTCAATGACTTCTAAAGAGCTGTGTTCATGTGTGTCCTGCAGGCCCGTAAGATTAACTTCGACAAGGCACAAGGTCTGGTGGAGGTCCTGTTTGATCAAATCTCAAAAGAGGATGAGGGCTCGTACACCGCGCAGCTCAAAGACGGCCGGGCCAAGAACCAGTTCACACTGGTGTTTGTGGATAAAAGTAAGTTTACAATGTTACTGTAATATTAAACTTCAAAGCAGGGGGGAAGTGATGCCAATATATTTAAAATTTATTACTATGGTAATTTCTTGAGCAGTAAATCCTCATATTAGAATGATTTCTGAAGGATCATGTGACACTGAAGACTGGAGTAATGCTGCTGAAAATTCAGCTTTGATCACAGGAATACATTACTTTTTACAATATTGTCACATAGAAAACACTTTTCACATAATATTTCACAATATTACTGATTTTACTGTATTTTTGAAACTTTTGAATAGTAGCATATGTATGATTTTATATACACTACCATTAAAAAGTTAAGAGACTCTTTTGCTCACCAAAACTTCATTTATTTGATCAAACATACAGTAAAAACAGTAATATTATGAAATATTAGTTTAAATAACGGTTTCAATTTGTAATATATAATGCAATGCTGAATTTTCAGCAGCATTACTCCAGTCTTCAGTGTCACATGATCCTTCAGAAATCATTCTAATATTAAAGGATTAGTTCACTTTTAAATAAACTTTTGCTGATAATTTGCTCACCCCCATGTCATCCAAGATGTCCATGTCTTTCTTTCTTCAGTCGATAAGAAATGAAGGTTTTTGATGAAAACATTCCAGGATTTTTCTCCATATAATGGACTTCAGTGGAGCCCAAACGGCTCAAGGTCCAAATGACAGTTTCAGTGCAGCTTCAGAGGGCTTTAAACAACACCAGATGATGAATAAGGGTCTTATGTGATACGCAATTACGTTGAAAAGGTCACGCTTGACGTAAGCGGAAGTACCGAGTCAGTGTTTACAAGTTGAACGTGCACATACTACGGTAAGTCAAACGGCGTTTACAAAAAAGGGGTTAAAAGGTAAAACAACGATGTCGGACGATTTTGAATCCTCCTTCTGCTCATTGAAACACTGACTCTACCCTTCCGCCTACGTCAAGCGTGACCTTTTCAATGTAATTGCGTATTACATGACGTCACGTACACATATCAAAGGACTGAGCAAGGCGAACATTTGTCCTTATAAAACTTAAACCTTTGGGGTTTTTTTTTTTTAAATGACCGATAGTTTGGCTAGATCAGACCCTTATTCATCATCTGGTGTCGTTTAAAGCCCTCTGAAGCTGCACTGAAATCCTGAAATGTTTTCATCAAAAACCTTAATTTCTTATCGACTGAAGAAAGAAAGACATGGACATCTTGGATGACATGGAGTTGAGTAAATTATCAGCAAAAGTTTATTTAAAAGTGAACTAATCCTTTAAGGATTTACTGCTCAAGACACATTTATGATTATCATCAATGTTGAAAGCAGTTGTGCTGCTTCATATTTTTGTGGAAACCATTCTAATTTTTTTCAGAATTCTTTAGAAATTTCCAAAGAACAGCATTTGGTTGAAATAGTAATCTTTTTAGAAAAGTCTTTACTGTCACATTGTTATAGTTTTGTGTTACAGATTTAAGCATTAAAAATTGGCTTTTCCTCAATACCCAGAGTAACTAAAACAGATATTGTTCCAGAATTTTCATTCAAACAAGATACATTTCTTTTTTTTTTAAATGAAATACGTTTTTATAAAGTTCATTGTCATTTTTCAATTACCCACTTAATAATCCAGCAAAACTCAAAATTCTAATGAATTTGTTCTGATATATCTGGTGACGGATGAATATTTCTCCAGATTGAATCTGAAGTCTTGTGTTTCATTGTTTGTCAGAGTTTCAGGACACACTGGCCAAATCTGTGGCCAACAGACGAAACTGGAAGAGAAAGTCGGGTGAGTCGACGAAACCGATCAGAGACCAATAACAGAAACTCATGTCAACTGATGAATAAAGACAATCACGAGACGCTCTCATGCAACGGATGAAGAGCTAAAACACTCTACAGCTAATGGCTGACTTTTACAATTTAATCTATCAGAATTGAAGTTAAAATAGACTTTACAATAGTTAACACTTTACAACAAGGTCTCATTTGTTAATGTGTTAGCTAATATAAACTAACAATAAGCAATCATTTCGGTCACACTTTAGTTTAGGGTCCAGTTACTTGTCTCAAACTCCTAATTACTGCTTATTAATAGTTAGTAAGGTAGATGTTAAGTTTAGGTGTTGGGTTGGATTAAGGGATGTAGAATATGATCATGCAGAATAAGGCATTAATATGTGCTTTAGAAGTACTAATAAACAGCCAATATCCAAGTTATATGCATGCTAATGAGCAAATTATTATTATTACTTTTTGGTCTTTTATGCAGACAGCAGCGCAGCAGGAATATTACAGTATAATCCTTCACGCAGTTTATTAATAAACCATCGGTTTCTTATATCTGCCTTTTTCATGCTATAGCCGATATGTCGATGGTTGTAATTTGATCAAAAATTGGCCGATATATCAGTGCATCTCTATTGTAAAGTGTTACCATGTTAGTCAAAGTAATTTTAAATGCAGAACGGCATATCAAACTACTGAGAGTCAGATGACTCCATCTCTGTGTTTTGTTTTCAAAGGTCCCCATTTCGAGGAGTTTTTGTCATGGACAGTAACCTCTGATTGTGAAATGATTATGAAGTGCAAGGTAATGATATTTATTCACCAATGATGGCAATACACCAGCATTTAAACAACATGACAATCCCGTGTGTACGGCTGCAGGTCACTAACGTGAACAAAGACACGCGTCTGGTGTGGTTTAAGGACGGAGTGGAGCTTCCTCAGGCCGTGTACGAGCCCTCGGGTGTCAGTACGTTCACTGTGCTGCAGGTACCAGCCTCCATCACATACACACTCAAACCTATATCAGAGCAGAGACAGGACATGAAGGAAAACATCAGGAAAAATCGCAACAGAATTTGTGGCATAACGTCAGAAAAGCACCAGAATTATACGGATGACTACAAATTACAGTTGCAAAATAAATTGATTTTTACTGAAAACTTCATGGTGTTGCTTTGGCTTTTGCAGAAAAGAAAAAGCTGAAATGATGTTCTGTGGCAATCGATGTTCTGCCAAAAATTCTGTCAATAAATCCTGACCTGAACTGAACCCGGAACGCTCCTTTAACTCCGCGTCTAATTGCCTGATAGAGGAGAGTTCCTTCCACCACTCTTCCTGGCGCTTGCCGATTACAGGGCTATTAGTGCGTAATTGTGCCGGGAATAAGACTGACCCGTGTTATTTGTCCTAACGGCTCAGGTGACGAGGAAAGAGTTGGGTGTGTACAGGGCTGTAGTGAGTGACAGCAGAGGAGAAGACGACAGTGTGCTGGAACTGATAGATGATGGTGAGAGCCTCACTTTTACTGTAAGAGTTTCATATAGATAATATACATTATAATATAAATAATTTATAAATAAATCAAAAAATATTTTTAGATTAAAATATAAAAACAAATTAAGCAATATTTTATAGTTTATAATATATTAATGTAGCAATATAGTTTGTATTAATTTCAACATTATACATAGTTAAAATAAAAAACTTCTAAATTTATCAATATTCATTTCGACATTTTCTATTAATTTCAACATTTACTTATACACTATTAGATAAAAAAAACTTCTCAATTATTAATATTAATTTCAACATTTTCTAATACATTAAATAAAAAATACTTAAAAATTATTCATATTAATTTCAAAATTTTCTAATATATTATTAAAATAATACTTCTACATTTATTAATATTAATTTCAACATTTACGAACAACATAATTAAAATAAAAAATACTTCTAAATGTATATTCATTTCAACATTTTCTAATACATTACTAAAATAAAAACTGGACCTGCGCTAACACAGATGTTAACACAGATGAATAACTGTAACTGTATTGCTCATTGTTAGTTGATGCATTAGCCGCTGGGCCAGAGAATGATATTAATATGATGTTGTGTTTGTATATTTGCTCAGAGTTCGAGCGTCTCATGCAGCAGCTCAGTAAACAGTGTGGTAGGTTGATGTCATGATGTTTCAGACACTCATGTTCATTTGCTGTGGTTGTTAGTAATGGTGTGTTTGTGACCCACAGCGCTCTCTGCTGGTCCGGTGTGGATCCAGTGCACGGCTCAGGGCTTCAAACTCTACTGCTCCCTCAAATACTACCTGAGCTACATCAAGAGCAGCTGGTACTTCAGGTGAGTTTCTCATGACATTAAGGATGTAAGGAGGAGTTCTGCTTCAGATTTAGTCCGGTAACGGTGTCTGAACCTATACTTTTTTTTTTTTCATTCTTTTTTTAAGTGCCACAAAACAACGGTGGATGACATTAAAGAAAGGTTTTTATAAAAAATTTAAAAATCTTCAAATTGATTAATTTATTAAAAGTTGAAAGTATGCCTAAATATATAAATATACAAAACACAACAAATTTACTAAAATTCACAATAAAACCAATGCCACCTAACCCAATTGCAATAAGCCTAATTTAGCACTAAGTAAGTTACAGTACTAATAACAGCATATTTTAATAATAACAACTTCTTATTTCTCACATGACACACAGCAGCCACAATATATCGCTGTATGGCAGATGTATTGCTTTTATTTAGTTTTTTCTTCAAAATATGCACAAACTTCTTAACTTTATTCTGATATTCAAAATATTCTGATTTCTGATCTATAATGGGTGATGGGCGTCGCCATGTTAGTTTGCGCTGCAATTCAGAGAATCGGATCTGTCGGACTTGCATCACGTAAATTCATCCACGTCACACGAAATACATTAAAGTAAGTGACTGCTGAACTGGGAGAAGAATAAACTAGAATGTACATTTCCTGAAGAAAATGTGAGTGGTGCTTGCAGTGACAAAACTCGCCACTCGGTTGCTAGGATGTGTTGAGGCAGTTGCTGAGGTGTTCTGGGTGGTTTCTAGGGGGTTCTTCGCAGTTGCTAGGGTATTGCTAAGCGGTTGTTAAAGGGACACGCCGATTTTTGGGGCTTTAGCTTCACCATATCCCCCAGAGTTAGATAAGTCCTTACATAGCTTTTTTTATCTCTGTACTGCCATAACTCTGTATGCACACACCACTAGCCTAGCTTAGCACAAAGACTGGGGATACATGGCTCCATCTAGCCTACTGCTCAATAAGTGACAACATAACGCCAACATTTTCCTATTTACACGTTGTGATGTGTATAGTTACATCGTGTACTAAGACCGACGGAAAATGAAAAGTTGCGATTTTCTAGACCGATATGGCTAGGAACTAAACACTCGTTCCTGCATAATAATCAAGGGAACTTTGCTGCCATACCATGAAAATATCGGTCTAGAAAATTGCAACTTTTCATTTTCCGTCAGTCTTAGCACACGATGTAACTATACAACATGTAAACAAAAAAGTTAACTTTATGTAAAAATTTAAATGGAAGATATATACAAGTCCTTCTAAAAAATAGCATATTGTGATAAAAGTTCATTATTTTCCATAATGTAATGATAAAAATTTAACTTTCATATATTTTAGATTCATTGCACACCAACTGTAATATTTCAGGTCTTTTATTGTTTTAATACTGATGATTTTGGCATACAGCTCATGAAAACCCAAAATTCCTATCTCAAAAAATTTGCATATTTCATCCAGCCAATAAAAGAAAAGTGTTTTTAATACAAAAAAAGTCAACCTTCAAATAATTATGTTCAGTTATGCACTCAATACTTGGTTGGGAATCCTTTTGCAGAAATGACTGCTTCAATGCGGCGTGGCATGGAGGCGATCAGCCTGTGGCACTGCTGAGGTGTTATGGAGGCCCAGGATGCTTCGACAGCGGCCTTAAGCTCATCCAGAGTGTTGGGTCTTGCGTCTCTCAACTTTCTCTTCACAATATCCCACAGATTCTCTATGGGGTTCAGGTCAGGAGAGTTGGCAGGCCAATTGAGCACAGTAATACCATGGTCAGTAAACCATTTACCAGTGGTTTTGGCACTGTGAGCAGGTGCCAGGTCTTGCTGAAAAACGAAATCTTCATCTCCATAAAGCTTTTCAGCAGATGGAAGCATGAAGTGCTCCAAAATCTCCTGATAGCTAGCTGCATTGACCCTGCCCTTGATAAAACACAGTGGACCAACACCAGCAGCTGACATGGCACCCCAGACCATCACTGACTGTGGGTACTTGACACTGGACTTCAGGCATTTTCTTTTCAGTCTTCCTCCAGACTCTGGCACCTTGATTTCCGAATGACATGCAAATTTTGAGCGACAGTCCAGTGCTGCTTCTCTGTAGCCCAGGTCAGGCGCTTCTGCCGCTGTTTCTGGTTCAAAAGTGGCTTGACCTGGGGAATGCGGCACCTGTAGCCCATTTCCTGCACACGCCTGTGCACGGTGGCTCTGGATGTTTCTACTCCAGACTCAGTCCACTGCTTCCACAGGTCCCCCAAGGTCTGGAATCGGTCCTTCTCCACAATCTTCCTCAGGGTTCGGTCACCTCTTCTCGTTGTGCAGCGTTTTTTGCCACACTTTTTCCTTCCCACAGACTTCCCACTGAGGTGCCTTGATACAGCACTCTGGGAACAGCCTATTCGTTCAGAAATGTCTTTCTGTGTCTTACCCTCTCGCTTGAGAGTGTCAATGATGGCCTTCTGGACAGCAGTCAGGTCGGCAGTCTTACCCATGATTACGGTTTTGAGTAATGAACCAGGCTGGGAGTTTTTAAAAGCCTCAGGAATCTTTTGCAGGTGTTTAGAGTTAATTAGTTGATTCAGATGATTAGGTTAATAGCTCGTTTAGAGAACCTTTTCATGATATGCTAATTTTTTGAGATAGGAATTTTGGGTTTTCATGAGCTGTATGCCAAAATCATCAGTATTAAAACAATAAAAGACCTGAAATATTTCAGTTGGTGTGCAATGAATCTAAAATATATGAAAGTTTAATTTTTATCATTACATTATGGAAAATAATGAACTTTTATCACAATATGCTAATTTTTTTAAAAGGACCTGTATTATAATACCCCGATGACAGTAAAATAACTCTTGCTGAGATATTTCATTTTCTCCCTGTGACAGAGACAAGAGAATTGACTTGGAGGAGCGGAGCAAGCCTGGCAGCAGCATGCAGAAGCTTTGGATTGAGATATTTGGCCCCACTGAAAGTGATAAAGGGAAGTACACCCTGGAGATGTTCGACGGCCAGGAAACACACAAGCGCTCCCTGGATCTGTCTGGACAAGGTACAGTCGCACAAAACATGGGACTCACGCAGGAAGATGAATTCCCCTGAAGCCTAAAACGTCTCTTTCTTCTCTGTAGCTTTTGCAGATGCTTTGCTGGAACACCAGAGGCTAAAGTAAGTGAAGATGCTTTTGAATATTCATCAACTGAATTTAACCTTTGACTCTTCACTAAGCGCCACCCCATCCTCTTTGGTTACTGTTGACAAGCTTTACAGAATATTGCTTAGGAATTAATGGAGATTTCTTTGAACAATGAGTACATTTTACTGTGAAATCACACTGAGGTAACAACTGATTGGATCTAATTCATAATATATGTATATTAGTAATAATATCCAATCAGGTTTTACCACTTATATAATATTACCACATATATTATCTGTACTTTATGAGAATTATATATATATATATATATATATATATATATATATATATATATATATATATATATATATATATATATATATATATATATATATATATATAAATAAATTTAAGTCAGTTAACTAGAATTTAAATCATAAAAATAAAAATTCCTATCTTGAAATTAAATAAATTATAAATATATATATAAAAAACACTTTTTTAGCTTGTTTTTTATTTAATATATATTTAAAGAAAAATACATAATTTTACACTTTTTACAAAAAATATAACTGAATTGAGAATTAATTGATTTTTTTATTCTTTTCAAGAAATTAGTAATGTAGGTGTATATATATATGATGCGATCTGGGAAAACCCGTCGGATGTCGCACTGGAACGTTTTCAGCTAGATCGAATAATAGGTTGAAAGTCATTTTTGTCAAAATTGGGTTTTCATTAAATTACTATTCTATAATGTCTTGTCTATCATTTCTAAAAAAAAAATATCTTGGCAAAATTCACGTTATTTAGTTCAGAAAACAGCAGTTTGTAGCAACAAGTGGAAAAAACTGTCTTTCTCTTTAGAACAGTGCAAAAAAAAAAACGCCATAGTTTTCACTCTCTTAATACCACAAAGACAGTTCAGCCATCAAAATAAACCCCAATACATGTAGAATAAAGGTGTATCAAAGCACATTTCCCGCTAGTCCTATGAAAACTACGGCACGCAAAGTTTTTATTTAATAAAACGTTATCGTATCGTGAAATGGCGGAGCAAAAGAGAACAACTGAGTCTGAAGTAACTGATCGCTTTAATGATCTCGTTTGCCTCAATCAGCTTAATCCTGGTGAAGTCAGTCCCCTAAACGATCATATAATGGATTATTTTACATCCAGGGATGATGGAGAAGTTACCGAAGAGGAGTCAGTTTAGCTATGCTGCCTCTGCTTTGTGATTGCTTTTGTACACTAGCGCGATTTCGCGATCTAGACAACGGGTGATCAAAGTTCAGAGACTGCCCATGATAAACAATGGAAAACGTATTTCACTACTTACTAAGTTGCAGTTCTCTTCAGAGTAACGTTAGCTAGTCCCTTTGTGTAATGATGCAGCTTATAAATTCCAGTTTTCATATATTTATATTCAGACCTTTATTTTGAAATAGCGATGAACACAGAAAAAAAAAATGATGGTTAGACAACCGATTTGTTTTCATGCCAAGAGTTAAAAACATAACATCCAGTCAATTTTTTTAGATAAAAAAAATTCTGGAAATGTTTTAAATATAAAGGAAAAAATATAGATTTTTTTTTTGTGATGCAGCAGTGAGCTAATGCTATAATGTTCTTTTTATATTTATTAGAGGTTTAATTTAAATCAAATACAGCCTACTTCCGAATAGGATAGCCTACTTCATAAAATGTATGAAAATTGTGGAAATATATGGTTCAGATCACTCAAACCATATGGAAATGGAGACGCTCTTGGTCAGTAATAAAGCTTGGGTGTCATCTAGTGAAAATGTTTGGTTCTGCGCCCAAACAAAATCTTACTGAAAGCTATTTTTTTATATTTATCAACCTGAAACTTGGAGAACAACTTGTTCATATTCCTGGCTTTAATTGTGTTGTAGTTTTAGAGTAAAGAATGTTTTGTAAATTACATATTATAAAATATTATGTCAAATATTATTATAAAATATATATTTTTACATTTTCATAAACTTAAACTTTTATAACTTTTTATTTTATTTTACTTTCATAATGTATTTGACTTCTACAATAATCTGCCAAGTGTCTTCTTTAAAACAAGACCAACCTTAGGGTTATATTCCAAAGCATTCTTGAGTTACAGCCATTTAAGTTTGGATAGTGCATTTTCATGTCTATGCGAAAAAAAGGGTTGATAAGTTTTTAAACCTGTTTTTCTCAAAATTCCGTTCCTGAAAATCATAGCAATCAGCCGACTTCAGATAACCATAACTTTTGTATCAGACAAGCCATGGAATAAATACAAATATATTTAAAAAGAACTTGATCCCAGCTTTCGTATGACATCAAAAGCTGTAAAAGGTAAAATTTCACCATGTGATGAGTTTTCGTAGATCACATCACATATAGTTTAAAATGAAATAGTGCTGTTAAACGATTAATCGTGGTCAATTTCATCCAAAATAAGTTTGTTTGTTTGTTTACATAATGTGTGTGTGCTGTGTATAATGTATATTTGAATACACACAATGCATGTGTATATTTATTTATTTATATATAATATAATATATACAGTATATACATGCAACTATTTCTTAAATATACACAGCACATACACATATATTATGTAAGCACAAACTTTTATTTTAGATGTGATTTAATCACAATTAATCATTTCACAGCACTAAAATGAAATGCATTATACCACTTATTTACAAAAAATTACCATTACATCTTTTTCTTTATATTTATTGAAAAGTTACAACATTACATCTGTCAATATTTTTTGAAAGGTTAGCACATTAGTTGAAATGATGTTCAGGTGAAAGTTTGTAAACTCGTTCTTTATATAATTGTATTGTTTTGTATTCATTCACAGGCAAGTGGAGTTTGCTGAGAAAAGTAAGTACTGGTTTGTCATGACTCTAGTTTCAGTAAAGCGGTCACACACTTCATCATAACTGTCCATCTCTGACAGATCGAGCCAGAGTCACAAAGGGCCTTCCTGATGTGGTGGCCATAATGGAGGATAAGGTACGTCCTCCATCACTTCTGAGTTTCATTGAGTCTCTAAATCAACTCACACAATCATTGTCTTTCTCTTTAGTCTCTGTGTCTGACGTGTTTTGTCGATGGCGACCCAGTGCCGGAAATGTTCTGGCTGAGGAACGACAGAGAAATCACCTCCAGTGGCCAGTACAACATTAAAAACGAGAATAAATCCTCCACTCTCACTATAAGCCACGTGACCATGGAGGACTCGGGCAACTATAGCGTCTTCGTGCGGAATAAGCACGGATCGCAGACGGTTCCCGTGACCGTCAGTGTGTATAAGCAAGGTGAAAAGCCTCGATCGGATGCAGTGCAGCTGTAAATGACAAACTCATCAGCCACACGCATGAGGGGTGAAGCATGATTTATTAAAGTCAGTGATTTGTAAGCTGGAAGCTTGTTTCTGCCACAGAATAAAAAAATTTAAAATGATTTTTATCTCACAATTTTGACTCTTACAATTGCACATGCATCACAACTTTAAAAGTTATATCTTACAAAATATTAATCAACTACATGTACATACTTTAGGATTGTGATTTGGTTGAGGGTTAGTTGCTTTTAATTATACCCAATTTACTGTACTATAGTAAATACATGTAACGTGTAACAAGGACAAAATCACGTTTTACAGACTTCTTTTTTTTGTTGCAATTACGAGTTTCTCACAATTCAGATTTTTTTCCATTTTTTAGATAAACTCACAATTGCAAGAAAAAATATAGCAGCCATTAAGGGGCCAAGCACAAAGAAGGCACGATAGGTCATGGCTGGAAGCATCAGATCTACTGCAACAATGAGCAATTTAAGACGTAACAGGCTGAAAAATCATAAATACAGTCTGTAATAGAATGATTTAATGGTTTATCATTTGACCAATAGGTGGCGCTGTGACCAGAGTGAGGTGACAATAGCTATGGGTCCATCCACCTATTTTCAAGATTCAAAGATTCAAAGTGTTTATTGTCATATGTACAGACAGAAAGCATGTTTCCCTGTACAATGAAATTCTTACTTTGCCATCCACAGTAAATGTCACACAAGTAAGTAAAATAATATATATAAATATAAAAGAACAAATATATAAAAATTATAATGTTAATTATATATCAGAAAAAAAAGGGCTAAAAAGTAAAAGTAAAGTAATAAAGTGAGGTAGTGCAGTCCTGATAGTGTAAAGTGAGGTAGTGCAGTTCTAGCAGTATAAAATGAGGTAGTGCAGTATGCAAACAATTATTCATGTGATGTTATGATTATAGACTCCTATCCGCTGTTTAGGAGTCTTATGGCAGAGGGAAAAAAAGAGTTCTTCATTCTTGAAGTCCTGCATTTCACACTTCTGTACCTCCGTCCTGAGGGTAGAAGTGTGAACAGTCCATGTTGAGGATGAGAGGGGGTCTTTAATAATGGAAGCAGCTCTTCTGTGGACTCTGCGGTGATAGATGCTCTGCAGAGAGGGTAGTGGAGTCCTGGTGATCTTCTGCGCAGTCTTCACCACTCGCTGCAGGCGTTTGTCCATAACAGAAGTGCTGCCGTACCACACAGTGATGCAGCTGGTCAGGACACTCTCAATAGTGCAGCTGTAGAAGTTGCTGAGGATCTTGGACGACATGCCAAACCTCCTCAGCCTCCTCAGAAAATACAGCCGCTGTTGTGCCTTCCTGACCAGCTCCGTGATGTAAGGTGTCCATTTAAGGTCCTCACTGATATGGACACCCAAGTATTTAAAATTGCTCACCCTCTCCACTTCAAACTCCCGGATGAACAGTGGCTGAGGCGTTCTCCTCTCCTTCCTCATGTCCACTATCATCTCCTTTGTCTTGTCTGTGTTGAGGCTGAGGTTGTTTTCTGCACACCATGACACCAGACTGTCCACCTCCCTCCTGTAAGCTGCCTCGTCACCGCCAGCGTCGTCCTATCACTGCAGTGTCTTTCGCAAACTTCAGCATGATGTTTTCCTTGTGGGAGGCGACACAGTCATAGGTGTACAGGGTGTAGAGGATGGGGCTGAGTACACAGCCCTGTGGAGTGCCAATGTTCGTTATGATGCTGGCTGAAGTCCTATTACCAATCCTGACAGACTGAGGCCTGCCAGTCAGGAAATCTAGGAGCCAGTCACAGAGGGTGGGGTGCAAACCAAGTATGGACAGTTTATGGGTGAGTTTGTGTGGAATGACCGTGTTGAAGGCGGAGCTGTAATCTATGAAAAGTATCCGTAGGTATGAGTCCTTGTTTTCCAGGTGAGAGAGGGAATAGTGGACGGCAGCAGCGATGGCATCCGAGGCGGACCTGTTGGGCCGGTAGGCATACTGCAGGGGGTCGATGGTGTCCGGTATGCTGCTCTGAATGTGGGCCAGCACCACTCTCTCGAAACACTTCATTATGATTGGAGTGAGTGCCACCGGCCTGTAGTCATTCAGGCAGGTGGGTGGGTTCTTCTTAGGCAGGGGGATGATGGTTGTGTTCTTGAAACACAAGGGTACGATACGCTGACTGAGGGAGAGATTGAAGATGGAGGTGAGAACATCAACCAGCTCGTTGGCACATGCTCTGAGGGCCCGCCCAGGAATGTTATCTGGTCCTGCTGCTTTGCGGGGGTTGATCTTCCTCAGAGCTTTGTGTACCTGAGTTGTTGAGATGATTGGTGAAGGGAGGGGGGATTGGGTGATCCAGGTGTGTGCGAGCCCCCTCTCTGCAGTGTTGCTGGGGGCCTCAAAGCGGGCGTAGAAAATGTTGAGGTCATCCGGTAGGCTGTCTGTTGAGGTGATGTTGTTGGTGGTGGTCCTGTATTCTGTGATGTGCTGCAAGCCTTGCCACATCCTCCCTGAATCAGCAGTAGAGTAGAAGCTGTCCAGCTTCTCTCTATACTGCCTCTGGCCGCTGTAATGGCTTTTCTCAGTCCATACTTGGCAGCTTTGTACTCGCTCTCATTTCCTGATCTAAATGCAAGAGAGCGGGCACGCAGCATGTGACGTACCTGACTGTTTATCCAGGGCTTCTGGTTGGGAAACTTCTTAATTCGTATGGTGGGCACGATGTTATCAACACAAGTGCTGATGTACCCAGTCACATACTCAGCATAGTCCTGTACGCTGACGGAAGAGTCCTCCACAGTGGCTGCAGCTTTAAATACATCCCAATCTGTCAGAGCAAAACAGTCCTGCAGGGTGGTCTCGCTTTCCAGGGTCCAGAGTTTGATCTGTTTGATGACAGGGTGTGCTTGTTTTAGTCTTGTTCTGTAAGCAGGATACAGGAACAAAGAAATGTGGTCCGAGTGTCCGAAGTGGGGGCGGGGTGCAGCCCTGTATGCACCACGTATGTTGCTATAGACATGGTCAAGAGTGTTTTTATCACGGGTGGGAATGTCCACATGCTGGTGGTATTTGGGGAATACAGTCCTTAAACTACACTGGTTGAAGTCACCAGCAACAATAAAAACAGCGTCAGGATGAGCCGTCTCTAACGCGCTGATGACGTCATGGAGTTTGCTGAGTGCTGCTGTGGAGTTAGCACGCGGGGGGATGTAAACAGCGGCCAAGAACACAGCAGTAAATTCCCTCGGTAGATAATAAGGACGGCACTGCAGCAGTAAAAACTCCACATCTGGTGAACAGTGTTCATCAACAGTCCGTATATCTTCGCACCACATTTTCACACGCATTTTGGGATATCGTAATTCAAATCTGCTGGATGGACACACCAAGATGTGCACTTGAAAATGTGCATTAAAAAAAAACATGCACTCATTTGAGTCAGATAAAAAACTTTCCGATAAGAAACAAGTGTGTAAACTACAATGGAAACACGTTTACAGAATAAATTCCTCGATGCGCATCAAAAAAATCATGTGACTACTAGGGGTTGCACAGACTAGTCGACTTTAATGCTCTGCCATGACGCTTTAACCCTGACGGCGCAACAGGATAAGCCATTTCCTGACACGCACGCTCCATTTCCAACAGTTAAATGCATGCTCAGAGAGCTCTCCACAAGACGTTTGATTATGCCATCTGGATGCTCATTGATCGAGAATGCACGTTTTAAACACACACAGAATCATTCAGTGGTGCAGAAATGTGCTGTGATTTATCAATAAAATAGTTTAGAAACTGATAAAGTTCAAGTATATATTTCTTGATAACTGAAACCCACAGCTTCACTATTAGTAGAGACGCTGGCAGGTAGAATTAATTCACAGGCAATCGCTCTCTCTCTCTCTTTCTCTAATGCATTCATATAGATGTAGCCTAATCTTTACTGTGCTACTTTATCTGTATCTGAATCAAAGCGAGCAGAAATCAATGAGAAATATAACAACCTAAAGACAAAATTAACAGATAAACAAGAGCTGTTATGTAGGAGAAACAACCTTTTGACCAGCGCTGTGTCATATCAGCTGTGCACAAAACAATGTTCGTTCAGTCTCAGCTCAATAAGTTCAGGCTTATTTGGTCATTAATGACATCATCGACTACTCAAAGTCGACTCGACTTTCAACACATAAATGTCGACCCCTAGTGGGACAACATAACTGAACTAACCGTGCATGGGAGGGGTGCGATTTTCATATAATAATCGAATAATTCGCAGCAATCATCGAAAAATGTTTTGCTTGAAATGCCCATCCCTAATAATTACCTGCCAGAAAACAGAAGCATCCGCCACCCAAACAGCAGCATCCGCCTCCGAAAGAAAGATCACACATTTATTGCGTTGTCTACGCGCTCTGAGGCGCAAGTAACTTTTCTTAGTGCTATTTAGCGGCAGTTTATCAGGAAGTGACGATTTTGTTTTATTCGGCTCACTGGATGGAAACGGTGCTTAATTCGCAAATGTTTTATGCAATATTCCAGTTTTGCACAGTAGTTAAATTCACAACTTTGGATGGAAACATGGCTAATGATAGCTGGGTTTTCATCCAAAAGTCAAGCAAATCTTTTAAAAGTTGCAAATGCATTTCTATCAAGTTTGATAGATAATGAATGGCGATGGTATCGCTATAGAAACAGCCAGTCACGTGGGTCTAATGTTTTCGCTATGTCAGAGTTTATTCGGCAAATGGGTTCCATCTCACATTATTTGCATTAACGTTTTTTTGCGAATTAAGGGAATTTTTTCCCCTCAAAATTTGGCATTTCCATCATTCGTTTCTAATGTGATTCTCCAAAATGCACATAAAAACAGGATGATGGAAACATAGCTAGTAGCCACATTTCCATTACCCTTTTTAATTGCGCAAATTGATATTTGCGAAATTGAAAATACGGCCAATGGAAACGCATCAATTTAGCAAAAACTCCCAAAATAAATATATCACAAAAATGTTTACGCTCACATGAGGTGTTTTTTCAGCAAATTCGAAAAAGGAATTTCTCGCATAACTGCAATGGAAACAATTTTTTCCGCATTTACAGGTCGTCTGACATACATAAATCACATGATCACTCTTTAAAGAGGGCCATGTACGTTTGGACAGAAGATGAGGCCGAGTTCTTTATTAAACTCATAAAAGACAAAAATTACAGGAATAATGGATTCTAAACAACAGAAATGCCACAATTTCTGAAGACATCGAAGCAGATATGAGGGAGAAACCCACAAACACCTTATACATGGCCGCTCCCAAGAATAAAGGGCTTTCCTTGCCATTAATGCTTGGATAACACACCTACGTCTCCTTTGATTATTAATAATGGCCAGTGTGGTGGCTGCGATATTCATAAACCTACTAACATACGGTGCCATGACTTTTGTAATGACGTATTGCAAGAGGAAAAATTTGCATTTTAGTCGCAGTTAATGGAAACGCCGTCATTTTGTTTTTTATTGACATTTAGAAAATAATGCAAATCGTTTTGCGCAAATATGTAATGTAAACCCGGCTAATATGTCAAAGCATTGCAGCGATTCGGCATCATGCCATCAAATTTGTTGGTGCAGTATACAAAAGTGGTTTCATCTATATCGATATGATGATAAACTATCATATGCCGGCTTGGTCTGAAAATTATATGATTACATTTAGGTAAAAATCGTGCGCAACGGTCGGAGCAATGGTCCAGGTGGTATTGAGGTGGTAATGGTATTGAGCCAAGAAATCAGACGAATGAGTTTCCAGCCCTTTTTCGTTTAAAAGTTATTAGCATAAACGTGATGGCGCTAGAGGGATTTTTACAGAATTGCTGTGGTTAATGTTTACACTGTCCTCTATCTGTGTGCCAAATTTCATAACTTTCCTGTAAGCGGTGTTATGAGCTGCCATAGACTCGAGAGCAGAAGCACCTTCAGTGCTTGGTCCCTAAAAAGGCAGAATTGTGAGATTAAAAAGTTGCAATTAGGGCTGATACTTTACGTTCGAAAATCGATTGCAAAATAAAATGGCTATAGGGCTGCCCCAACTAAAGCTTTGTTCATTTAAGCCTCTGTTCACGCGGCGCCGGCACCTCCATGTCATTGTATGCTCTATTTTCTTATTAATTGTTAAATCAATTCAATTAGTCAACAAAACATTTGATTAAAATTAAGATACAATTCATATAAAACGAAATTCACTTTAAATAAATGCTTTGGTCAAAATAATAATTTCTGATTATCCCTTATTTCCCATCTTATGTGTCCTGTTCAACTGTGCAGGCTCTTTTATTGTAGGCTAGGACTGTGTAAATGCTCAATAACCCTTTTATTTAAAGGTTTAATGTAGGCCATAGTCAATTACATTACGATTGCAAGAAGAATCAACCATGTCAAAAATGCGATGTGCAGTCAAATGTCCCGGTGTGTGTGTGTGTGTGTGCTGTCATGGCTTATTTTTTATTCCAGAATATTGCACTCCTGTTTGCCATTGTGCACGAGACTTCACGCCAATAAATCATCAGAAATATTGCTGACTTGTGCGTCTCAAGCGCCCGCTTTACTTTCATCCTAATGCCCGTTAGTTGTCAGTGGATTGGTGTATATTTAGCGTTGAAAATGAAAACGTCATTTAAAATTGATTTTATAATCGATTCAATGAACACTTAGGTCTCAAAAATCGAACAGGATTTTTTTTTACAAAAGTGACAGCCCTAGTTGCAATTACCTTTTTGTTTTGTTATTATGTGGCTGAAACAAGCTTGCTTTATTTAAATGGAACGTGTTTGTTCATTTTGGACCCAGTATGACACTTTTAATGTCAGTGTCCTAAAAGGCACTGAAGCCTGAACGGATTTAATCTGTGGTTTGTTTCCTCTGATTAATCCTGTGCCACTTACAGAATAAAAGTGCAAATTAAACCTCTTTCTCTCTGTTTTTCATTATATAAAACACCAGGGGAATAAAAGTGGACAGCAAACTTTGATCACCTAGACTGTGAACACTTTCCAGCTGCATTACAATAGTGTTGCCATTGATTTTTTTTTCTTGCACATGGATGGATGTTTCATCAACTGATATTTCATAATAGAGCTAGAGGCCTTATGCAACCCCAGGGTGAATCTTTTGAACAGATAAAAAAAGCAAATTCCACAGTCCACAGGGTCATTCACCCCTCGTGTTTAAACAGACTAGTACTTCAACCAGTTCATTTAGTAAAAAATAGTCTTCAGATAAACTGAGAGCGAGGAGGCTCTAGACCAGGGCTCGACAACCTTTTGGACTTGTTTGCTTTTTTTAACTTATATATAAATAAATAAATGCTGGACACATGCATGCACACAGCATGAATTTATGCAGTCTTGTGCATTATTTGCACTGGTGTTGTTGTTTTTGAGTTTGTCATGTAGTGATGGAGTGCATCTTCTCTAACACTGTGTATGGAGTGACATGCATTATTAATGCACTGTTACATCTCATTCTGCAGAGATGCTCATTGTAAAATTGCTTGCGGTGGCTTCTCATTTAGTGCATTTCATCCATTTGGCTTCTCATACAGCTCATGTCGAACCCTATCCATCGCCTTGTGAATATTTATGGAATATTTTGGTTAATCGTGTACGCATTCAGCTACAGTATTAGCGAGTTGTGCTTTCAGCTCCATTGAACATGTTGAAATCCATGCCACAGATTCACCTACTAAAGATAAAACAGTTATACTTTATTTTAAGATGTCACTGTTACAGTAATTATATATTTAAGTACTGAGTAATATTCATTAACTACATGTACTTACTATATAGGGTTAGGGTTTGGTTGAGTGTTAGTTGCATGCAATTATGCATAATTTACTGTTATTACTATGGTAATTTTTTTCAATTTAGTATTTTTTCAGACCTACTTCAGACCTAGAGCACTAATCCCCACCCACTCACGGCCCCCAGCGCACCCGACAGCCCACCGCCAATGTACGCTCCACCGTTGCCCACCCACCAGAAATCTGATACTTAACACCATAATACATAATATGCACATAATATACTTTCACAATTTAAGATTTTAATTAGCTACTCCATTACCAAATACAAGTAGACCATGAATGTTATACAATTACTGCAATCACTCCCAGCATTGAATTGAAAACAAACTGTAATGGAAAAAATGTATTTAATCAATAGAAGAAAATATAATCATAGAGGAGAGGGATTTTAACAATATGTATGTTTTAACACATTTAATCATTATTGTAGTATGCTTAACATGTAGTTTGCTACATGTCCTTAGAATTGAACTGAAAGGGTTATTTCTGTGTGAGTACTGAAGTTTTACCATGGGTGGAAATTTACAGGAGCACTTATCTGTGTTTCTGACCTTGTAAATGGTATAAAAGGGAACCTGATTGTTTAGTCTTTAGGCCACTCTCATACAGTCATGTGTGGCTGTGCGACAGTGTACTCTTTCCTTGCAAGGAAATAAATCATTCTTCATTATATTCAAAGATTTGTCTCTTGCTCAGTGATTGACTTGAATTTTTGCCACAACAAAACCTTGCATCACAGCCCATTCCAACCCCATCGTGTTCATGATATTATACACAAAAAATGCTGATGATGGTTAAATGTCATACAAAAATAGAACCAAAGACAGCCTAAACACACACAGCAAGATTAATAACATCTAGCATTCATGCACAAACCATTCACTAGAACTAGCAAAAGTGTTTATTTTCCAGTAGATGGCAGCAATCTTCCACTAAACTATGGCACATTTAATTTTTTCACTATGAATAAAACTGAGAAAAGTAGATTTTCTTTTATTTGAATTTGACATAAAATGTTGCTTTTATATAAATATTGTTACTAATTTACAATGTAAAATTAATTTAATATTTAATCAAATTACATATGAATTTTAATTTAAAAAAATGATATTACATGCGTTTAAAAACAACTCACATTTTTTACAGTTTATCCTTCTTGCAATCGTAGCCTAATGCAATTATGGCCTACAGTAAACCTTTAAATAAAAGGGTTATTGAGCTGTTTACACTGTCATATACAATAAAAGAGCTCGCACAGCGACAGGAAATAAAAATTAACTCGAAAAACTGCCTACCTTCCCAGAGCATGTGTTATTTATTGGCTAATATTGTATCCCCAGAATATCAGCAGTGAACTCCGTCTCCGATGGGCACACAGGGACAAAAGTAAATAAATAGCCTAAATAAAACGCACATCAGCAAACCTGACCTTACCTGAATAACGTTAGGCTACTGGAACTTACAATTTTATCAATGTAACAAAAAATGCAATTTGGCACATAATTTCAACATGCTGTTATTTAGCCCACTACTAATGAATGCCTATTGCAAAAAGAAAGAAAGCTGGAATAAAATAAGTCATTGACATTATAGACTGATTAACTCTACGCACTGAAGAAAAATAAACCGTTCATTTTGACTGCATGGGAAGAGAGCACGTCTTTTTCAGGCAGACAGTGCAATTCATTTTATACCAGAAGGCCTAACAATCATACAAGAAACAAACTGGAGCATCGATATTAAAGAAACACAGACTCTGTTCATTCACTGAAAGTCCACCGCACAACAGTGCAACGGGCATGTTCACGTTTTTAATTGTCCATAAAAACCCCAAAACTTGCCTGCTTGCCTTGCACATCTATTAATGGGCAAAGTTTTCAGACAATTTTTCTTAACTTCTTTTTTTGCTGTGGATGTTATTGAGCTTGTAGAAGTTTAGCTCTTGTGTTCTTATGGACATTACGTGCTGCCATTGCCCGATGTCATTTCTTATATTACTCTTATATACGTTTCTTATACTCTCTTTGTTAAATGCCTATTTCCCGACTGGCTGTTTTAAAATATAACTAATATCGAAAGAAAAAACCCCAGGCAGTCTCATCTACAAGACGTCGGCCTACTGACAGCTGGGCTCATAGCTTGCAGGTTTGCTTAGTGGCCTACCAGGCGCTGTAACAATAGACAACTATGTATATACAGTATATTTTTCATGTGATTGTTTCAACCGGACCCGCCCAAATTTAATTAAAATATAATTTTTGTTCTCGTCATCCACCGATCCGCGGCTGTTGTCTCTATGACAATCGCATCAGTGCCAAGCTTCAGCAACGCCCTCCCTCAAGCGTTAACGCCGACGCCCCGTGTGAATGTCAACCGCGCATCTCTATGAGGCGTTCAGCCATGGCATGCAAGCCTGCAGTTATCCGGCCGGCCTGACTTGAGGGACTGAACAGGCGTGAAGCATTTGGTTAGGAGGAGCAGGTGGGCAGAGGGCTAAAATGAAGCGCTCTGATTGGCTTAAAGCTTTTCACTCCACTTACACACTCTGGCT
The DNA here is from genome assembly GCA_023029165.1 of Gobiocypris rarus. Lineage (NCBI taxonomy): Eukaryota > Metazoa > Chordata > Actinopteri > Cypriniformes > Gobionidae > Gobiocypris > Gobiocypris rarus. The sequence continues at coordinate 37,838,124 of CM040926.1, read as the reverse complement.
CAGCGGCAGAATCAACGTCAGTTTGCACTGAAAACGGCAAAATGCGAGATGCAACAAAATGCGTACCTAGAGAGCAGCGAATCGTATAAGCGTACTTACGGGTCAAAATGCGTGCCGAGTACGAAAAATGCGTACATGTTGGCAGGTCTGCATGTCATTACATTGTTCAGAGCATAAGAAAAAAATTGAAAAACATTTCGAAAAATTATATTTTACTCATATGCAATGCTTTTCAGGACTCATTCACAAATCAATTTTCAAGTTTTCTTTTAACCAAACTTTGTGTAAAGGTGATTCTCAATAATAGTATTAAAGATATAATGGAAAGAATTGATATACCATTTTACTTTATGCAATATGTGGGTAAAATGGCTATACCCATTCACTGCAATGTATCTCTAATTTGCATTTTAATCTGTTTTTGGAGTAATATGTAATGGAAAAGAGAAGTGTAATAATGGGAGTAATAGTTGGCAACATTTTCATAATAATATCACAGGGCTCGACATTAACGCTTGTCCGGCACAAGTGGATTTTTTTAAAGGTGCAAGTGAAAGAGAATTTAACTTACCCAACCGGACAAGTAGCCTGATTAAAACGCCAATAACAAAAAATATCTAGGAAATCACCAAAATGCAAGAATGATTCTGCAGAGTAAGTGGTGATCGATAGTGGATCATAATATATAATGAACTGACGGTAACAAGGTTGCGCTGTTGACTAGTGATCGACTGATATTGATTTTTTATAACCAATACCGATTATTTGCATGTTTATGTGCGATAATCGATATATAGAACCGGTATTAATTTATTGTGTTATTTCTGTTTTTTACAATTATAGCAACAGCACTGAACAAATCTCACTCCCTCACATCCAGAACAAAAGACACTTCTACATCAATAAATAGTCTGAAACAGTGCTTTTTTTAAATACAGTGCAAAGTCTTTTAACATTAATGCTGTTGCATCTTTTTATTTATAACTACAGCATATTAACATCAGGCTAAATACATTTACAATGTCTAATGTTTTAAAATGGAGAACATAAATAAATGACAGCTGAGTCTATCAACTCCCCATAACTATAAGCATAACTATAAGCATTAGTTTTAAACTACAGTTTTAAAAGGTTTAATAGACTAAAGAGTGAATATTCTCTGGAATATGCAAACATTATCAGAAAAATATACATAATAGCTATTACAGAGTCCATCTCATCTGGCACGTTATCAGAATTATTAATAATGTTTTTGTCGGTCTAGATTATGAAATACTGATGACAGAGTGCTGTTTTCAATGCGTAAACACAAAACGTCTCTCCCGGAGATAGGCCTAATAATTCATTTTCAAAGAGCTGTAATTATTTCGATGTTTATTATATAAATGTTTTATAGCAGAAGTTAATATAATTTAAGGAGTTTTAAATGAGTGGGGCTTGTTTAACGTTACATATGCGACTAGCCTAACTTATATGCTGGAGAAACCCGGTGAGTTGACTTCACGAGATGAGCATAAAAAGAGAGAGAAATAAATTTGGTGCTTTTATTTCCAACATGCTCTTTTCATGGCTGTTTAATTCATGTAAAGATTACCGGACTCCATGAGTTTGTCTCTGTTTTTAGCAATACTACATAATAGCATCTCATAACATCTCATTTGTGCACTACTGGCTATTATGTTAAATAAAGTTTATTAATGAAGGGATGCAAGTTATTTTACCTTTGAACACCATTGTTGACTCATCTCCACTCACACGCAGACTGGCTAACCTCTGCTTCTCTTACGCTTAATGTAAATAAAACGGTGGCAATGTATTTCACTAAAATTAGAAAACCAACAACCATTCCATGTGTTTTTGTAAAAGACAAAAGATCACAGTAGTAGATGAGTTTAAATACTTCATTCGGATTTGAAAAGCATATCAAAAAAAATTCTAATATTCTAAAATACAACATCTCAGTTTTTAGACTTATTCGAAATATGCTCACTTATGATGCAGCAAAAATATATCTGGATGCAATGATTGTTTCTCATGTTAACTACTGTATCTCCTGTTGGTCTCAAACAAGTGAAACAACGTTTCATTTAAATCACTTTATAACCAGGCTGTAAAAGTATTAGATTAAAAAAAAAAACATGAAGACATAATCATTGTCAAATTTTTAGGCAGTTAAATATACTACATTTCGAGAATCTAATTCTGTACTCAACTGTACGGTTAATTTCTAAGATCCTTAATAACAGCGCACCTCCACCACTGAGGCGATTTGTACAGCTCTGCTCCGAACAGACTACCAGGACATCTATAGGGCCTTATAACTTCCGCGATCACGGAATCGCGGATGGAATCGCGTAATTGGCATATTAACGTGGAATCTAGTGTTAACGCAGATTTTCCAGGAATTTTACAGATATGTGGAATGAAATTCTGTGTCGTGTGGGAGAAGAACGTATGTCTGGGGAAAATGCAGGCCAGGGAAGCAAATCTGGGCGACACAACCCCTCCCGTCATTTCAGCTCCCCCTTCAAAACAATTAAAGTATGGCGAAGCGGCTCTCCACGGCTCTGCTTTCGTCTTCGAAAAAAGTTAAGAAACCCGACGCTAACGCCGTCTTTACACCGCACGTGCAAGCAGTAAGCGTGGCAGCGCCGAAGCTGTGTATGGAGAGCTGGAGTCGCGCGAACCGCGGCTTGTGCATTGCAAATACAGACGAATATCGTCCATTCTGTCAGATTTTCCGGTGTTCTCCTCCGACCCCTGTCTGTCTCGTGTTGTGATTTATGATGGGCAGCATTATCTGCTGCAAATGCGACTGTGTTCCCCTCTGTCCCAAACACATGCATCAGGCTGTAAATAAGTAGTTTACATGATAAAAATAACCTTAAAGTTAAGATATGCCTGTAGTTTTAATAATTTAAACAAGCTTTTGAAGTTTGAGCAAATACTTCTGACAGTGTTGTTTTAGTGTATTTTATTATTTTTTTCCACAGCGCTGGACATCTTGTGAATCACACAGAACACTTCACTACATGATTTCATGGTGAAATTTTTATTTTTCATGTTTAATCAGGTCTGATTTTAGCTTTTAATTTTTTACTTACTAGTACTGATATGGAAAAGATTATTCTTATTAATTTAAATTTTTTATTTTGGTCTTTTTTTTTACTTGAAAGATTATACTTATATAAACTAATAACATTTACTTTACTGGACAGTTTAAAGCTCATAACAATTCATATTTTGTTGTCATGTTGCAACATGCAGTATTTGTCCTGAGTAAATGTGATGTTTGTTACCTCAATACATTTAAGGTCATTCCTATTTTATATTCTATTATATTAACATTAAAATCACACTCTTTTTACGACTAAAATAACAGTTAAGGGTAAAAAAAAATGAATTCCCAAAAATTTAAACGGAAAAAACGGAATTTGGGAAAAAATAAAACGGATTTTTAGGGCCCTACTGAAGCTCATTAAATATGCAAATGTTATCCAATCCTTGCCGTGGGCATTTACTTCTACGTCTCTAGTGTGGCACGCCCATCGAAACCCATCGTTCAGGAGAAAGCCTCAAAACCAGTGTAGAAAATAGCCTATTACTGATTCATTATGATGTTTTTGAATGTAAAAAAAACACACGAACATCATTAGTTGACCTCAGACAACAGTATAAAAAAATTAAAAAGCCAGTTCATGACCCCTTTAAGTTTCGTCGAGGGATTAAGAACAGGAAACACAAAGTACAGTTAGAGACTTCACTTAACACAGAGAATAACATTCACACAATATTATTGTTTTTCTCAACTTGAAAATGTGAAACAATATAAACACAATAACCATATTCTGACTCGAGTGTATATATTCTGCATGATAACTGGCACAGTCTGCTTTATTAGCGTTATTTCCCGCTCACGCTGCTTGAGCTTATAATGCTTTCTTTAGACCTATATTTTTTGTTTACACAATTGTTTAATGTTTTGAACTGAAAGAAAACCTTAAGATATTAATGTAAGTTTGTTGTGTATATTGCCTGATCATAAGTTTGTTCTTTCAAAATGACGTCATTTTTTTATGATAATTTTTAATATATTTCTCATAAGGTTATTTAATGCACCTGTCATTTTTCAGTGTAAATTATTATATTTGATTGGTAACAGCCCTACAGTGTCTTATTCTAGTTACATTTATTGATCAAAATTAAGAATATAAAATGAAAGATGAAGCATAGATTAGGGAAAAAATGTGCAGATTTAAAATATGTCAAAGGATATTGAAAAATTGTGAAAATTTTGCTTCAGAATAAACTATATTTACAACACAAAAAAAAGATTAATTTCCAGACAAGGTAATTTTTTACTCTGACAAGTGAATGACTTACTTCACGTGAACAGGCTTAGCGTTGAGCCCTGTATCAAATACTTTATATGAACATTGATATGTAATTTCCCTCCATAATCACTTGTGTCTCCCAAAATGCCTGATAAACACACTTTAAGTCCCGGTGTCCGCTACATGTATGAAATCAATGCCCTGTTTTGTAACAGAAAATCATATTTTGATTAGAAACCCCATAACATTTGATAATGTGTCAGATTTAAATGATAGTTACAAAAAATATGATCATATTTCCATAAGAGTGCTGAATTTGATAATTCAGTCATTTTTAAAGACCATGGGGAAGTTGTTGTCCTGGTGAAATGGTAAAAAAAAACAACTGAATGTGCTCTTTACAGGACATCCAGACTTAAAACTGTGACGTGTGTCACTTAAATATAATGTCCTGTACGTGGACAGTGGCACCCAGGAGGTTAAAACAAGCTTGCACGATGCAAAATCACTGATTTCTATTTGAATGTATTATCAAATGTAGTTTATTCCTGTGATCAAAGCTGAATTTATCAGTATTACTCCAGTCTTCAGTGTCACATGATCCTTCAGAAATCATTCAGAAATGAGGATTCGCTGCTCAAGAAACACTTTTTGAGGAAACTAGGATCCTTTAATGAATAGGATCTCTTTGCATAACCATCAGATCCCCACAGAAAGCATCACATATTTCTAAATCTATCGATGAATGGATGCAAGTCAAGGCTCTGTAATATTCCATCAAACTAAATTGTCTTCTAAAAAACGTTGGAGGTAAAATGTGCCACCACATTTAGGGGGCATTACCCCACAAACGGTGTAAGCGAACTCTGGGTTGTTCAAACAGACGGGAAAATGCCAGAACGTCAATGATTAAACTCCTCTGTGAGTATATAAATACTGGAGTGGAATGAAGGTCCTCCTCACATTGTGTTGAGCTTCTCCAAGCGGTCTACGGCTCTTGCCCCTCCGATCAGATCAGCAGCAGACATGGCCTTCAGCGGAACATGGCAGGTGTACGCTCAGGAGAACTACGAGGAGTTTCTTAGAGCTATCCGTGAGTATTTACGTCCCATTTATCAGAGACTATAAAATAATAATCAGGGTTGCATTTCCCAAAAGTACCGCATGACTGCAGCGGTTTCCACAAGCGGGAAACTCCCTGTTATTATATTCATAAAGTCAAATGAACTAAAAAAATAATAATTTTAACAATTTAAAATTGATGTTAAAATATACTAAAAACTAAAAAATATTTTTTTTTCTTCTTATGTATTTATTTACTTATCCCTGACATGTAGACTATGGTTAGGGTTTATGTATGTACAATAATTGTTTTTATTAATATTAAATAATAATAATAATAATAATAAAGATGGGAAATACTAAACACAATTCACAATTTTATTCCACGCAATTGTGCGCTATAACCTAGCAAATGCATAAATACACAATTCTACATAAATATAAATACATAAATGTGCAAATAAAACCACATATTACTGTATAAATAAAAATATTAATAATTAAATGTGCTAGGAGATAATTAGATAAATGTGGGGGGAAATTAAACTAAATGTTAAAGGACATGCTAAGCTGAAGGATGACTTTTTTCGTTTTAACCGTTTATTTATTTTTGAATGTAGCTTGGTATTTGGGACCGCATGGTAATGAGGAGGTGTCAATCAAACATTAGGAGGCGGTCTGTATGCCACCATTGGCTGATGAGTGTTGACGCCCTTCTCATTAGCATGTTAAGCCAAGATTTAATCAATACTGAGCTACATTCAAAACTGAATAAACACACAGATAACGCTCAACTCAGAGAGTTGATTGAACTTCCTCAATTCAGCTGTTCTGAAACCCAAAACTCAGAGTTTCCCATCTCAGGGTAAGTCAGCTCAAAGTTCAAGTTTAAACTCAGGGTTGGTTGAACCTCCTTATTGAAACGGCCCCAGATCAAAACTACTAAATGTTGTAAAAAAACAAAAAAAAAAAAACAGGATTTTTACTCTTCAATTGCCAAGTTCAAAAACTTATTCAGGGGGGAAAAAAACACACAAAATGACTTTTTTTCTATATAAAAAGTGATTGTGGACTTTGATGCATTGTTAGTTTTTGTGCAGCATCAGATTTTATTTTTTTCCTCATTTACTCCTCTCGTTGCTGTTTTTTGCCCCCATTGACTTCCATTATGACCACATTTTTTGAAAGCCATGACACCATATACTCATGCTTTATTGATTGTTAGTGGTTTTCCCTGTTGGGAAGAGGTCAAATCTGTCATTTTCACTGTTGATCACCAGGTGGCACCATTAACACTTTAGATGGGCCTGTGCAAAAAAAGATTAGTTTCTGGCCTTTCTATGGAGTATAACAGCATATGAATGAGGGAGGAAAAAAATCAAATCTGACCCTGCACAAAAACTAATAATGCATCAAAGCCAATGTTGTTACTAATCTTTCACATGTCCAAGACTGTGATAAAGGTTAAAAAAATCCAGTCCACAATCACTTTATATATTGAAAATGTTATTTTGTGGGGGGTTTTCCACAAATCAGTGACATAATTTATGAACTTAGCGATTAAAGAGTAAACATTAAGTAGTTTTGATCGGAACTGAAGTTGAAAAAAAATTTGTATCTGATACATTTTTACAGCAGTTTAATTTAGTCAAGTCAAGTCAACTTTATTTATATAGCACTTTTAACAATGCAGATTGGTTCAAAGCAGTTTCACAGTGTTAAACAGAAAAATAATGCAACAGAATATATTTAGATTATCATACAGTAACAATGTGGTCTTTAGATCAGTAATTAGAGCAGTAATTTGGTCTATATGATTAATTTAGTTTAATAATTAGATTTATTTGGAAATTTATTTGAAAAATTGTGTTTCCCCAACTGAGCAAGCCAAGCCAGAGGCGACAGTGGCAAGGAAACCAAAACCCCATCAGAAGACCTAATGGAGAAAAATAAACATTGGGAGAAACCAGCCTCAGTCTAGGTGCCAGTTCTCCTCTGGCCAATTAACAAACAGCATATTATTATTATTCTGGCAATTTTAAAGGTCAGAGGTCATAATAGATCTGAATATTCGAAAGATCAGAGGCAACACGCCGGAGACGGGTTTATTGAGGATGATGTATCGATTAAATAATTATTAAATATAAATTATTTGAAATATCGGAGTCATTACGCGGGAGACAGGTTTTATTGAGGATGCCGTATTAATTAAACAATTACTAAAGTGTAATATTCTAAAGATCTGCGGCAACACGCTGGAGATGGGATGACTTTTTTTTTAAGTCATCCTTTAAAAAAAGGGTAGTGAATTTTTACAATATATACAAGGGTTAATTACTTATGTGTGGAATATGTAGATTTATGGGCACATTTATTAATACATTTCTATGTAGAATATTTGGATTATTTATTTATTGTTTTTGCAGGTTTCGTTCAACATGTGTTGTGATTGTGTAGTAGGTCACTCAGTATCTGTGTTTCTGTTCCTTCAGCTCTGCCAGAAGATATTATTAAACTGGCCAAGGATGTTAAACCAGTGACAGAAATCCAACAAAACGGCAACGACTTCACCATCACATCCAAGACCCCCGGGAAAACCGTCACCAACACCTTCACCATCGGCAAGGAAGCTGAAATCACCACCATGGACGGCAAGAAGCTCAAGGTAGAAGAATATCTCAAATGTTATCAATTCGATTGTCTGTTGATATCGTGAGCAAGAGCTCAGTTTCAAGCGAGGTCTTTTCTTAATTCTCAACTACAAAGATTAACCTGCACCAGTAAATCATGAAGGCTAATAAGACCAGGAATATGTATTAAAGGCAGGCAGGGTAGGCCATTCTCGGAGAGGCTGGCAATAGCGAGCTAGCTTTGAAAGCATAAGATCCCACCCTCCCTTCAGAGCGCCTACAAAGCGTCACGAGACACGGTGTTGAACTAACTCATGTCTCAAACCTCATAAAATTACATTATATTGGCATAAACAACTTAAAGAGCACTGACCTGTAGCACCTGACTGCTGCAGTTTCATTTCGGCGTTGATAGTGTTGCCAACCGCTCTGAGTATAACCCACGTGTGCCACACGAGTCCAGAAAAGTGAAGCTACGCTAGGTCGCCCCTGGTGGCTGGACGCAGTATAGGTCATAAACTCCACCATCTCCATGAAATATAGTTGGGACATAGACAAACTTAACCAGGGTTGCCAACTCTCACTTAATATGGCATAACATATCGCTGCAGCACCTCAGTTAAAGCCAGAGCTGTTGAAAAACAGAGTTGCAACATGCTTTGATTTTACCGGCGTCATGGTCACTTGCTTCATAACAAACCAGTGCTAATGTTTAATGTTTTCTTGTATTTACCCATCAGGTATTCCTTATTAATTGGTCACACTCGTAGTCCTTGGTGGTCAAATGTGACTTGAACTATTTTCCAATTAAATAAATGTTCTATATTTTAGTTCAATAATATGTATTTAATATTTTGAGATCTTTTGATACTAAATACTATTTGTGCAATAATTATGCTCCATCAGTGACCACTTAAAAATATATCTTTATTATTTATATTACAATTAAGGTAGTAATTAAGGTTAAATAGAGGATTCCAAGTCAAAGAGGCAAATTATAGTCATTTTGTGGATGGAATAATAATTTTAATTTGTAATGCCATGGTTTACCCACTAGGTGCCTGTAGCTATATAATAAATATACATGTATCCACTAGTCTGGCCATGAGTATTGCAGGTCATAACTGCTTACGTATTTTTAGGTTTTGCATTTGAATACATATTTAGACATATTCACAGATTTTTTTAATGTGATGTTTACTAAAGTTAATAACTTGCATCCTAATATTTTTTTAATGACACTCGTACTATATAAGCACACACAAGCAAATATTAACGAATGCAAGCAAATACTGACTTTAACCCAAGAAAATAAAAAAGGCAAACTGCATTCGGACCCACTTTATATTAGGTGTCCTTAACTACTATGTACTAACATTCTAACTAATAATTTGATACATTGCACTTATTGTGTACATACATGTTTTTACATTGTACTTACATTTTAAAAATACTTGCATGTAATTACATCTGTAATTAATTTCTGTAGTTACATTTGTAATTACACAGTTGACACTTCCCTTACACCTAACCCTACCCTTAAACTAACCCATCCCACCACACCTGTCCCTAACCCTACCCGCATCCCATCTCAATATCAGCAAAGGTGTTTTGCAACACAATATGAACACATTAAGTACATTGTACTTAATTTTTGATGTAAGTACATAGTAGTTAAGGCCACCTAATATAAAGTGGGGCCCTGCATTCAAATGTGTTCCCCTATATGCATATTCAATGATACTGAATCAAGATCTAAATCGATATTTGTGTCAATACGAACAAATGCTGATGTTAGTTCAAGTGTGGTTCTTTAAGTTTTGTTTTAGTTAGTTAACGTAGTTATTTGATGCTATAAAAAACGGGGTGTGACGTTATGATTGACAGCTGAGATTGACAGCTTCTCTGAGCACCAACGGGCATTTTTCGGGAACTTCGGGAGGAGACTGGAGTTTTAACCTTAATTTCTACAGTTCCATAACTGTTTATTTCACAAAAAGTTGTTGGTAATGCGGATTGTGGGCGGCAACTTAATATCACAGCTCACGACTGCGCAGACAAACATGCCATTAATAGGCTTATTCAAGTCCTCTTTTATTTTTTGAGTTATTTTTATCCATTCTGCCTCTTCCACATACCTCTGTTTTAGTAAGGTTAGTCAACTGTGTTGCAACTAAGTGAATGAATACTTGCCAGGTTACGTGTCACTACTGCTTTATTAATTAATTTAAAAAAACAAAAACAAATTAACAGCTCACTACCAGTTACAAAAGACACTTGTCACAGGCAATTCTAGTTGCATTTTTCATCCATTAATTTCTTAAATTATTAATTGACTATGTTCTGGACCGCCATCTAGTGGTGGTTTTTTGTTGTTGTTGTTGTTTGGCCGGTGCCAAACTTACTTTGCAGTCTATGTGCCGACTCCTAACTTACCTCAACAGAAGAGGGTGAAGGCGTGTCGTCCATCTTTTTATACAGTTTATGGTATAACCAAAGTCCCTTTAAGACAAGTCCTTTCACTCAGCGGCCATCTTTGAAACGCCTCTCGGGCGTACAAGCGCAGCTCCTATCTCTTTGAATGGGGAAACATCAAATTCTCCTAAACTGTTCGATAAGCATACGATTAAATTTCATATTTGAAATCACCAATGAAATCTGGCCACAACTGTCTCATCAATTTTGTTTCTAAACGCTCGAATCGATGCATTTTTCAGCCTGGACAAAGCTAATGCGCAGTCAGTCCTAAATGCGTCTCTCAACACTGACTGTTTCTATAGCAACCGGAGCTTCTAACGGCAGCTGCAGTGACGCAATGACTGTACTAGTGAACGATTGGCTGTTTCATTTAAAAGGCGGGGCTTATTCGCCCTATTAGGCGTTGCACTTTCTCCCATTCATATGTAATCAGAGTGCATCTTCATGGATAAAGTTTTTGGCATAACGTAAAATATAATTGGACCACTTAACTTATTCTCGTGTGTTTCTTTCTTCCAGTGCATTGTCAAACTAGAGGGAGGGAAGCTGGTCTGCCAGACGGATCGATTCTCACACATCCAGGAGATCAAGGGAGGAGAGATGGTTGAGGTTTGTACTGGTGATCACAGCTCAGAACTGTCTTCATCTGTTAAATATGAACATATGTCATTTGTAATTTCTCTGGGTATTTATTTATGTTCCAGACCCTGACGGTAGGAGGAACCACCATGATCAGGAAGAGCAAAAAGATCTGAAGTTTAATAATCATTGGCTATTTAAATAAAGCTCTGATGTATCATAACAGTGTGAGTTTGTTGTGTTTTGGTACATTAAAACATGTTTAATAACACCAGCTTTCAATAACAGACAGTTCCAGGAATGGGATTTTTTTTTTACTCTGTTGAATGTGGGTTTATATTTTTGCAAATTAGTTTTTGCATAGAAACAAACCTTAAAGTCTTGATCAAATATAAAACTACAGAACATTTCCACTGTTATTGTACAGAAATAGAAGATACAATTCATTGAACATTAGCATTAGCATTAATGTACTGTGGCATGTTTTCACATTCTATGGTTTATGCTAGTTTTAAAAATACCACAATTATAAAATTCAAAATAATTAATTAAACAGCAAAATGTAAACGGTAACAGAAATAGCAAACCATTTGACCAGCATGTTAATAAAGTGTATATTAAATTGAATTTGATTAAATCATTTTGTCTTGAAAAACTGTTCAAATGAAAAATACAAAATAAAAGAAAAAACATATTTATGGAGCTGTCTATAAATCTTTTTTTGTTTGTTTTTTAAAGATGTGCAAACAAAAAAAAAAAACAGCCAGCACGATAAACAAGCAAATATAGAAATAAATATAAAAATATATATATTATTTTTTTACAGCTTTCTTATTTTTCAAGCCTAATATTGTTTTTAGGTAGTTTAGAACTTCTGCCTTCAAAACAAAGGCTCATACATTTCTTATTATTAAATTATTAATATTAATTTAAAAAATGAAGAAAAACAGCACTGCGTTTAAATTAATAAAAATACATATTTTTTAACTTTAGCTCTCAAAACGTTATAAATATTAGAGAACACAAGAAAATACATCATAAATGTAACACAGTTTTACACTTCCAACAATTTCCAAAAGTTGTTTGCTTCATATAATATTGAATTGCATCAATATAACCCTCCATTTCTTTCTTGAATAATTTAAAAATGTATATATATTTTAACAAGAAAACTTTTTACCATTAATAGAATAATTATTTATAATTATTATTTTTTTATTAACCAGAGAAACTTCTAGTATACAGAAATGTGCACATTAATAGGCTAAACATGCCAGAGAAACCATTGATCCATTAATCAAAAAAATATTTATGCATGTTCTCCAAAAATAAGAAAATGTCTTAATGTCTTAAATTTATTTTTTTATTTCCAAAAATTTAATTTAACATCTCAGAAGATACATGTTTCATGTATAATTCTTTGAAAATTTCCATAACATCATGAAACAACAATAAAAATAAAAAACATGACATTTACTTGACGCCGCGGTGACGTCAGGGCGAGCTGGTGTGCGCATGCGCATGCGGTGTGTACGTGTGCACATCGAGCTGGTCTGCGGCCTGACAGTCCGTTTGTCTGTGTGTGAACCCGAAGGTTGCCGTTTTTTTACTATGGCGAGATACATGCGACCTCCAAACACCTCTCTGTTCATCAGAAACATCTCCGATGACAGCAGGTTAGTGCGCATGAGTGCTAGTTACTGCAGCGGTTTGTACACTGCGCGAGAGCTGCTTACGGCCGCGCTCGTGTGTCGTTAAAATCTCACTAACTATAATAAATGTGTCGCGTGCATGAATATACATCACGATTAGACACTCATCTAAAGTTATATTCATAAGCTTACCTACTAGTGAGTGGGTTTGCTCTATTTTGCCCTACTTCCTGCTAATCAGTGGATCCAAGGGTAAATGAAAACGTTATTGATCCGTTTGTCTCATATGGTGAATGTTTGGATTTGAAACAGGATTGGGTTTCTTCCACCATGGATGTTATTATTATATCGCATGCATATTAATGAGGAGCACTGCATACATAATGAGGGACGGTCCAGTTGAGCGTCCACATTTCAAATCTAAAAATATTAAAGCCTGTTATAAGATGCTTTTATTTTCACTGATAGCATATGCTGACTTTTGTATCTTTAGCCCAATATTATTAGTTTGAAGTGTTTTCGATTGCTCACCCAGTATTATTATGTTCTATCGAAATGTATATTAATATCTTTAACAATTTTATATATGTATTTTAAACAATTATATTGTGCTTTTGTCTTTTTTATTTTAAATATGACTATTATATTTGTTTTAATATTACTATTTGATTTGAAGTTTATCTCAGTTAACAAACTGTTTATATTAATTAAATATTCATATTAAATATACTTTTTTTATAATATTCAATAAAAACCCTGTATGATTTTAAGTTTTCGATAGGATAATATTAAAACCAAGTCTGAGATTGGAGGGAGATTCAATTATTTATTCAATTATTTATCATTTGCAAATTGGGGTGGTTTAGTTTTTCACCATGAATTCTGCAATAAAGCATGATTTTCTTCACAACTAGCTATGTTTCCATTCAACTATAATGGAAGCTTGTTGTCCGTCACACAGAATAATCTTTTTTTAAAAGGTACTGTGACTTTTTATCTTGCATTTCTTCAAAATTGCAGGATATAAATGTGCAATTGCGTGTTATAAAGTCAGAATTGCGAGATAAAAAGTTGCATCTTAATTTTTTATTTTGTGGTGGAAACAAGCTTTCATAACCTATTTTTAATGTGCTTTTTTGGATATAAATATACATAATTTACCGAATAAATCCATTGATGCACAACAATAAACTCTGGAGACTTTGCAGAGGATGTGATTGGATGACTGGACTAACCAGCCTCAAATGTTGGTTTGATCATTCTGAAATGCCTGAACCAAAAGTCTGTCGTCAATGATTTGGTTTAATTCCCACCCGGAAGCGTCTCACATGATTGTGTTCCCAAACACCAGGCATTCAAACGCAAGATAACATGAGTGTTTCAAGCAAGTCATTTATGATGTAGAATAAAAGAGCCACAGATTGCAGCAACTTCATATTTATCGCCAATTTCCCAGACGTTTTTGTTCTCTTGAGATGGAAACACTGCTTTATACGCAAATATTTTATGAATTATTCCAATTGTGCGTGCGTAACTTTGAATGGAAACACAGCTAATGACTTGTGGCTTCTTGAAAAGCAAATATCAGAGCTGGAGTAGCGCTTCAATGGCACATTATTATCCTCAAAGCACTCTGGGAGAGGCTCTCAGACAGAGAAGTGAATGTCCTGTCATTTCATGGTACTTTAGGCCAGAGGATTTGCGTCGTGAGTTTGGTCGTTACGGACCTATAGTAGATGTCTACATTCCTGTTGACTTCTATTCACGGCGACCAAGAGGATTTGCATACGTACAATATCCTTTGTAGGCAAATGTGTAAAAGAAAGAAAATATTGTGTGTTTTTAAAGGGATGGTTCATCCAAAAATAAACAAGCTGTCATCATTTGCTCATCCTTTTCTTTTGTGGAACATGAAAAGAGATATTAAGATGAATGCCCAAGCTGCACTGTCCTGTATAATGAAAGTGAATGGGGAGCCATAAAAGTTAGTCCATGTGACTTCTTGTGTTCACACTTGGTGTGTTTGCTGTTTGGTTGGATTAATATGGACTCTGGGGACTATTACACAAAACTAGGGATTAAGCTGGGATATCTTGGTGATCCTGGCTCAGTTTATCCACTAATATACAGTTATCGTTATCATTCTTGGTTTGAGTGGCCTTCAGGGTAAGTTTCCACGACAGCTGTGTACAAAATTATGAATACAGATGACAAGATCATCAAGATATCCCGGGTTAATCCCATATCCTAGTTTTGTGCAAAAGGCCCCTGGTGTGATTGCTCTGTTAGTGCGGTTCATTTGAATAAGTGTGAACGCTGCCATCTGAACCCTGGTGCGCAACAAACATAAAAAGATGGGTCTCACTCCGCTTCCAAACAAACTCTGCTGTGCTTCGACTGAAATATGAACACAACACGGACCATCGATTAAAGGGTTAGTTCACCAAAAAAATGAAAATTCTGTCATTAATTACCCTCATGTGGTTCGACACCCGTAAGACCTCCGTTCATCTTCAGAACACAAATAAAGATGTTTGTGTTGAAATCCGATGTCTCAGAAAGGCCTCCATTGCAGTGTTAATTTTGACAGCAAATTTTGATTTAGTTTTAGTCATAGTCTTTTGACTAATGCCATTTAGTTTTAGTCATATTTTAGTCACCTGAATTGTTTTTAGTTTTAGTCTAGTTTTAGTCGACTAAATATATAAAGATTTTAGTCGACTAAATCTACGTTAGACTCAAATCTAATGAGTTTAGTTAAATTGTAATGCATTTAAGCATTACATAACCGACTGTTACTTGAACTGACATTGTGACATCATTGTGTTTTTGACATAAAAAAATACACGAAAGAGCTCAATTCACTCTTTCTTTTTTTTTAAAAAACATCTAAATAGTTTTTATAACTTTGTATTTCTGTTTTAGTTAGTATATCAGGTTAAGCTAAAGCTTCAAGTTTGTTTATTTATTTAAGTAATGGAGATTTTTAATGGTTTAATGTAACTATTATAACCCTGATACTGAATATGTGTCAAATACTGGTCTTTCCTCCTGACTATGAATTAAATGGGAATGCAATTAAATACAGTTTATTATGTAACCAAAAACGAATATATAATACGTAACTTTTAATTATAAACAAGATCTGAATACACCGGGACTCTTATTTTGAAACGCTTTATTATTGCAGTTGCAGCTGCTCTTTCAAGTTCAGATGACGGAGATAAAATATGCGCAACCGTCTAAAACATATTACAATATAAACATTGTTAAAAAAACATAGTCCTTATTCATCAGCATTAATTCATAAACAATTGCCTGTTGTAAATGTGTGCTATTCATTGATTGAGCCTGGAGAAGCACAACAGCTCCGTGTTTTCCCGCCGTTAGATCCGCACGTTACAGCTCAAATGTGCGCATCTGTTACACAGGACATCAGTTCTGACTGGATCTCTTCCCTAATCGTCCCTCCCTGACATTTTCGTCTAGTTTTTATTCGTTGACGAAAATGAGAGTAGATTTTCATCATAGTTTTTGTCATCTAACACTAGTTTTTATTTAGTTATCGTTTCGTCTCGAAAAAAAGTTGTTGACGAAAATGATGACACATTATTCGTCAACGAAAATTAACACTGCTCCATCGACACCAATGACATTTCCTCTCTCAAGACCCATAAAAGATACTAAAGATGCCGTTACAAAGTCCATCTCCAGTGGTTCTACAATTATTTTATTAAGTGACGAGAATTAGTTTTTTTTTTTTGCAACAACTTGTAAAGAGATGGCTGATTTCAAAACACTGCTTCCTGAAGCTTCGAAGCGAATCAGTGTATCGATTCACCGGTTCGGAGCGCCAGTGTCACGTGATTTCAGCAGTTTGGAGGTTTGATGCGATCCGAACTGCTGATCCGATACACTGATTCATAGCGAAGCAAAAATCGGCCCATCTCTATATAAGATGTTATTTCGTCACTTCATAAAATGATTGTAGAACCACTGGAGATGGACTTTGTAACGACGTCTTTAGTGCCTTTTATGGGTCTTGAGAGAGGAAATGTCAGTTGCCAATGGAGGCCTTTTCCGATTTCAACACAAAAATCTCAATTTGTGTTCTGAAGATGAACAGAGGTCTTACGGGTGTCGAACAACATCAGGGTAATTAATGACAGAATTGTCATTTTTGAGTGAACCAACCCTTTAATCATCAAAATAATCAACAGTTACTAAAATAATCATTAGTGACAGCCCTAGATTCAACAAATCGATTCTTGTTGAAACTATTGAAGGTGTTAATACATTTAAAAGGTGATGGGTTATTTTTATTTTTGCCTTTGTTTCCCCAAAATATTTCTAAAAAGATCTACTAGCCTTTAAAAACGGTATAGCTGATATACAAAAAAATTCAGTAAAAATAAATTTATTTTGCAACGTCCATTTATTTTCCCCAAATTGCACTCAATGTCTAGACTGGGTAAACCCAGCCTGATCTGCCGGAGATTTGATTTCGCCCTGCAGCTCAGTCTGGAAACCTGTACAGGGAGTGCAGAATTATTAGGCAAGTTGTATTTTTGAGGATTCATTTTATTATTGAACAACAACCATGTTCTCAATGAACTCAAAAAACTCATTAATATCAAAGCTGAATATTTTTGTAGTTTATTAGGAAGTAGTTTTTAGTTTGAGCTATTTTAGGGGGATATCTGTGTGTGCAGGTGACTATTACTGTGCATAATTATTAGGCAACTTAACAAAAAACAAATTTATACCCATTTCAATTATTTATTTTTACCAGTGAAACCAATATAACGTCTCAACATTCACAAATATACATTTCTGACATTCAAAAACCAAACAAAAACAAATCAGTGACCAATATAGCCACCTTTCTTTGCAAGGACACTCAAAAGCCTGCCATCCATGGATTCTGTCAGTGTTTTGATCTGTTCACCATCAACATTGCGTGCAGCAGCAACCACAGCCTCCCAGACACTGTTCAGAGAGGTGTACTGTTTTCCCTCCTTGTAAATCGCACATTTGATGATGGACCACAGGTTCTCAATGGGGTTCAGATCAGGTGAACAAGGAGGCCATATCATTAGATTTTCTTCTTTTATACCCTTTCTTGCCAGCCACGCTGTGGAGTACTTGGACGCGTGTGATGGAGCATTGTCCTGCATGAAAATCATGTTTTTCTTGAAGGATGCAGACTTCTTCCTGTACCACTGCTTGAAGAAGGTGTCTTCCAGAAACTGGCAGTAGGACTGGGAGTTGAGCTTGACTCCATCCTCAACCCGAAAAGGCCCCACAAGCTCATCTTTGATGATACCAGCCCAAACCAGTACTCCACCTCCACCTTGCTGGTGTCTGAGTCGGACTGGAGCTCTGCCCTTTACCAATCCAGCCACGGGCCCATCCATCTGGCCCATCAAGACTCACTCATATTTCATCAGTCCATAAAACCTTAGAAAAATCAGTCTTGAGATATTTCTTGGCCCAGTCTTGACGTTTCAGCTTGTGTGTCTTGTTCAGTGGTGGTGGACTTTCTGCCTTTCTTACCTTGGCCATGTCTCTGAGTATTGCACACCTTGTGCTTTTGGGCACTCCAGTGATGTTGCAGCTCTGAAATATGGCCAAACTGGTGGCAAGTGGCATCTTGGCAGCTGCACGCTTGACTTTTCTCAGTTCTCGGGCAGTTATTTTGCACCTTGGTTTTTCCACACGCTTCTTGCGACCCTGTTGACTATTTTGAATGAAACGCTTGATTGTTCGATGATCACGCTTCAGAAGCTTGGCTATTTTAAGACTGCTGCATCCCTCTGCAATATATCTCACTATTTTTGACTTTTCTGAGCCTGTCAAGTCCTTCTTTTGACCCATTTTGCCAAAGGAAAGGAAGTTGCCTAATAATTATGCACACCTGATATTCATTTCTACTGCTTCTGTTGCACTTTTGCAGGAACCAATCACAGACTGGCTTATCCACCTGGCGCGCTATTGGAGGGTTTAAGACAATGACGGATAGAGAAGCGATGGGTAGGGCTGTGACGGTGGCCGGGATATAGCCATGGAAACATAACATTAACATATGTGTGTACCCCCCCCAACCACCACACCACCACCGCCGTAAGTTGGTCCATTACCACCGTGGTGGTAAAAAAAACTGCCACCGTCACAGCCCTAGTGATGGGTTGATGCCTGTTGATCACGCCTCTTGTGCTCCAATTGGTTGACGGACTATCCAATTGCGTAGAGTCATTTTAACTATGCCCATTTATCACGCCTCTTGTGGTCTGATTGGTTGAAGGACTATCCAATTGTGTAGATTAATTTGAACTATGCCCGTTGATCACGCCTCTTGTGCAGTAGAAAATACAGAGCGGACTCCCCAGACCAACGTTCAATCTTAAACCGAGCTTGGTCTGCTGATAGCAAGACAACTTAATGTCCTTATCCAGTGTTAATATATATTTTATTATAATGTATTTCTTTAATACTTTGAAACACAAAAATATAATGCGATTATATTCCAATATATTTCCTTCTGAAGAACTAATGGCTAATATGCTACGTTTATTGTGTTTTTAGTCATTTTTCTGAGCTCTGCATTTCCAGTTCCCATTCACTTTCATTGTATGTGGAGAATAATGACAAAATTGTAATTTTTGGGTGTACTATCCCTTAAAAGCTTGACTGTGAATGGCCGTGAACATGTCAGATGTTTGTCTCCTAACTGATATTTCCTCTGTTGTTGTCTCAGAAAATGTAAAGACATACAGTTCTGGAGACCTTCCTACAAAGAATATTTAAAAGGGCCGATGTAGAGTAGATTCAAGACAAAGAAAATAAAGAGAAAGTTAAAGCTTGAAGATTCAAAGGGGACCAAAATCAAGTCAAGGCCTCGGTCTGACCAAAGAAAGAGGAAAAGACTAAAGGTTATTGGGCACAGACATCCCCAAGTCCTTCTCGGAGGTGGTTAAAGACAATAAAGGTCAAGCTGAAGGTCAAAGGTCAAGCATGTTAAAGGTAACCCGTTTTAATGTTGTATCCTACCATTACAGAGCACATGATTTCTGTACGTAATCAAAGGCAGTTTTCCAATCCATGATTTCTCTCCCTTTGATTCGCCTACAGATGCATTTATTTGTGTTTTCTCTTTAACTACGGGCACTAACTCAATTGTCACATTTGCACTAGTTTTTAACTTAAATGTCTGTTTATGATGTCTGTTTTTTTCCCCATCTCATCCTTCATTATGTGGTGGAAATGACAAGTTAAAACATGTTAAATAAATGCAATTACATAACATTTCCACATCTTTTTTTGCATCATTTGATTGGAATTGACACCATATTCTTGTTCATAACACATCATGTCACACACTGTAAAAGTGCCTGAAGTTGGAGAACACACTTGGAAATTTTGTGAATTTCTTTCATCAACACATTCCCCTCTTGCCGTTTATCTCAGTTAATTCAGATGATTATTTGATTTGCTTTATAATCCTTCATATGTTTGGTGAATATTAAGATCGTATTGATGGAGAGTTCAGTGTCTATCATATAAAAACTGCATCATATAAAAAAATGCAAAGCCTTAACCGCAGCTGCATGTTCGAGGACGTCCGCGACGCAGAGGACGCACTGCATAACCTGGACAGGAAGTGGATCTGCGGACGGCAGATCGAGATCCAGTTCGCTCAAGGAGACAGGAAGAGTATGATGTTGAAAATGACTATCAAGTTGTGTTGAACTGTAGAGATTGGAATCCTCCAGTTTTCAAACTTATAACAATTGAATGTTGTTTGGTTGCGTCTATTTGTTTTGTGGTGTGCAGCTCCCGGTCAGATGAAATCCAAAGAGAAGAGCTCTCCTCGCAGCGACTCGCGGTACGACGACTACGACCGGGACGGGCGGCACAGACGCTCCCGCAGCCGCACTTACGACAGAAGCAGATCTCGCAGTCCGTCCTACGAACGCCGCGCTCGCCGATCAGGAAGCCCTAGAAAGTGAGTACAAGCCATGTTTGAAAAGAGCCTTGAACATACAGACTATTACATTTTTAACTTTACAATTACATTGGTAACACTTCACAATAAGGTTGTATTAGTTAACATTAGTTAATGCATTAGTTATCATGTACTAACCATGAACAACACCTCAGTTCATCTTTGTTAATGATATAAAAATCCAGCTGTTCATGGTTTGTTCATGTTAGTTCACGGTGCATTAACTAATGCTAAGATTTTAATAATGCATCAGTAAATGTTGAAATTAACATTAACTAATAATGAACTGCACTTATAAAGCATTTATTTATCTTTGTTAATGTTAACTAAAGTAGTTAACTAATGAACCTTATTGTAAAGTGTTACCATTACATTTAAGAAAACAATGCTGTGTATTACTGTTTTACTGAATTGCTAACACATTTCTTAAAACCTTCAACACAAAGCCAAATCTTCAAACTACATTCAGAAAACCTCTGACTCTTCTGGCAAAATCAAACAATTGCCCTTAAAAGCATTGTATCTGTGCTCAAAATCAAATAATGCTTTCAGATCATACAAAATATAATCACAACAGATCATTCATGAAACACTGAGAACACAGAATCCAAAGCATGCAGTTACAGGAAAAAAAGGTTTTTGTAACAGTAAACTGATTTTGCAACTATGTATAGTAAAGTATACTAATCGCAACTTGCGTATCGGGCATAACATTATGACAGGTGAAGTGAATAACACTGATTATCTCTTCATCACGGCACCTGTTAGTGGGTGGGATATATTAGGCAGCAAGTGAACATTTTGTCCTCAGAGTTGATGTGTTAGAAGCAGGAAAATCAGTGGTGAATCGGCCACAGGGTCATGGGCGGCTAAGGCTCATTGATGCACGTGGGGAGTGAAGGCTGGCCCGTGTGGTCCGATCAAACAGACGAGCTACTGTAGCTCAAATTGCTCAAGAAGTTAATGCTGGTTCTGATAGAAAGGTGTCAGAATACACAGCAGTTTCAATCACAGTGCAACAAAAGGGGGACCAACACAATATTAGGAACATTAGGGTCATAATGTTATGCCTGATCGGAGTAGGTGAATAAATTGTGTACTGCATGCACTGCAAGTATAGTATTGTACTGAATATTGTATAGCACTGAATGTCTTTAGTCATATACACTTAGAATGGCTTAAGGGTGAGTAAATTGTGGGATAAATAAAATTTTGGGGTGAACTAAGCCTTTAAGCTTAATCTTTTTTGTTCTGCATTGATCCATTGAATGTGTATTTTTTTTAAACAGCTCTCGGTCACACGGCAGACACCGGAGAAGCAGAAGTCGTGAGAATGACCGGTAAAGTCCAGTGCACCTTCACATGCTTCTGTTTTTAAAGGTTAATTATACCTGAAAATGAGAACGCATTGTGCAAAAAAATAATGCATTAACTTCCACTATGCAAACTGTAAATCCGAGTTTTCTGCTCAGACACAGGTCGCGTGAACACGGACGTAGACACCACCGATCTGCCTCGCATTCTCCTTCCCAGGACTCAAAGCACAAGTCCAAGAGCCGCAGGTCTCAGTCCAGATCGGCCAGCCCGCCCGTGGAAGACCTGCTCCCGTCGGCCGGCTCCCGTGAGGACGAACCCCGCGGCCGCTCGGCTTCCCGCTCACCGTCACGCTCTCGTTCACGCTCCAGGTCCTGGGCTGGCCGCAAGTCTGGAGGCCGCTAGAGATCCTGATCCTTCTTGTTTTAAATACAGTATCGTGCAGCTTTTCATCGACTCTTTGTTCAATCATGACGCCGCAACAGTTTGTTCTCATCAGATCCCCAAACAAATGATGCTTTGATTGAAAGTTCATGTCAGAGGCAGTTTCAGATTGTTCTTTTGTAAGAACTGTGTCCATCGCTTTGATGCCAGTATAAAGATGGCTTTATTTTTATAGTCAGAGACGATCCGAACACCAGCTGGTTTTTTCCCTTATTTGAGCATCAAAAGATGCTGTTAAAAATAGAAATTGAGCAGAAAAAATAAATAATTTAAAGCCGTTTGAAGGTCAGTTACTTTTTTTTTGTTTTAAAGTTTGTCTTAAGGTTATAATGTATCTGAAACTAAATTTGTATTTTAGTTAAGTATTGATCATAGCATCTGTTTATATTGAAGATGTAGTATTTTTGTCATTGCTAAATAAACATGATTGAAACGTGTTTTATTCTTATACCTGCTTTTCATTAAATACATGTATCAAAAAAGTAACAAAAGTATTAGTTAACTACATGAACCAACAGTATTTCTACAGCAATTATTTTAAACATCTATATTTATAAATAACGTTAACATGCACTGGTGTAACGTTGATAAAGGATTGAAAAAAAATACTGCTCATTTTTAGTCAATTTGCTAATGTTACCAACAACACCTTACTGTAAAGTATTACAAATACTTAAATTAGAAAATGTGTTTTTTGGTAACTCTTTACAAAATCCCCTATTAATGATCAATAAATGCTCCATGTTCTTTTCAACATGTAATACATTATACAAATCAGAAGTTGTGAACATGAACGACTTTTTATGAAAGAGTAATAAATACAAATATAGGTTACTTTATTTTAATGTGTCCCTGTTACAGTGTAATTATATATTAAAGTACTGAGTAATAATAAATACATTTACTTACTATAGGGTTTGCTTTTAGTTGCATTATGCATAATTTACTTTGGCAAGTACATGTAACAAGGAAACTAAAAATAAAGTGTTACTCAAATGTATTGCTCACTGTTAGATATACATTAATGTTAACAAATGGCACCTTTTTTCTAAGTATTACCAATATTTTAGTCTCACCGGTGGTGAAATCACTAACACGCAACCTTAAGTGGCAAGTGGCTTATTTGTTTACAGTGAAATTATTTTTTCAACTTTGACTACTGGTTCAAAAGCTAGTATGCAGTATAAAACATGCAAAATATTTTTTTTAAAAAGTAATAAACAATAGTCATAGGAACACGTTTGCATGTTAAATTCAGCGAGTGTGATAACTCATCTCAGACATGCACACTTACTTTGCATTTTTATCCCAATTTAGTACATTTTAGGTTTTTCAATGCACAGCATGTGAGTTTCCACAGGAATTGAACGCAAATTAGCCGATTTTATTTCCAACATTGACAAGAGATGAGAGAACCAATAACTCGTTGATCACTGCGTAATGCATTGCTTCACATGCCATATGAAGAGGTATGTGAGTGTTCAGTTGTTTGAAAAGGCATCCTTTCAGAGATAGTGGTAAAAACACAAAACAGTGCTGGGTCACACTGAAGTCTGTGAAACACATTTCTGTAACAACCCTTTAGATGAAAAGAAGAACCACAACACTAGTTTGCATCCAAGTTTATTTTTGAAATTCCCTACTCCCTCTATACAAGAAAAAATGACTTTCCACAAAGGCAGCAGTGAACTCTCAGTGATAGTAATATTTATGATTAGGGCAGGAAAAAAAATAATAAATCAAATCACAGTGTAATCTTCCTTTTTCTTTAAATACTCCTGCTGTCATCTTTGGCTGGGGTTTGGCGGACAGTTTACCGTCAGGCCAAAGTCACGGGAAGTTACAGTTCAAGCCAATGGAGCTGCTGGCTTCAACTTTACAAAAGCCAATGCAGGAATGTTGCGTTATACTCGGATAACGGAAATAAAAAAACAAAAAAAAAATAAGAACAAGCCGCCCGCGTTTGCAACGCAGACCAAAAAAAAAAAAAAAACCACTGCCGGGGATGCGACAGCACTTCTTAAACTTCATAAAATTGTATAGACAAAAAATAAATCTACAAAAATGGAACTAGAATATTACACAACAATTAAACGAGTTTCGTTTAACTACACAAAACCGAAATTCTTGGTCTTGATGGCTAGTAAAAGTTTCTGTTTGAGAATCTGTTTGGAAGAGTAAAGTGGCACGTAAAGGCGAGAGATGCAGGTGTTGGCGGTGGGCAGGTGCTGGTCGTCTGGCGGGCGGATGGTGATGGAGGGCATGGGCTGGAAACCTTCTTCACTGGCCGGCAGAGACGGGCTGGACGTCCAGAAATATACCTGCGGGCGTCACACACGAATGCGTTACCATCTCACATACGTTTACGTGAATTACTACTCGGGGTAAAGAAATGCAGAAACGTCCTACCAGGTCCTGCCTCTCCGTCATACTCATCTTCTCAACGATGGACCAAAACCAGCGTTTGAACTGCAGCAGCTTCTCCGCATTCTCG
Organism: Gobiocypris rarus; assembly: GCA_023029165.1. Taxonomy (NCBI): domain Eukaryota; kingdom Metazoa; phylum Chordata; class Actinopteri; order Cypriniformes; family Gobionidae; genus Gobiocypris; species Gobiocypris rarus. The sequence goes on along the minus strand of CM040926.1, from coordinate 37,813,132 downwards.
CCTGGAGGTTTAAACAAAACAACACAATTGAGGTAGAACATACAGACGACTGATCCCGTAGTTACAGGCACTTGAATAATTGGATCTGATTTATTTCATGTCATAAGCAGGAAACGTTTTCATGGCAAACTGAGTATAATAATCATATAGCTGCAAGCAGGCCAAGCACAAAGAAGGCACAAGTCATGCCAACATGGGTAAGAGCATCAGACAAACTGCAACAATGAGCAATTTAAGACATATTACGATGATTTTAGGCAAAATGGCTGAAAAATCATGAATACAGTCACTAGTAACATGATTTAATGGTTAATCACTTTTGACCGATAGGTGACGCTGTGACCAAATTGATGTCATTGACCACACCACATTGAGGGTCAATGTCAAAGCATTGCACAGATTCAGCTTCAGAGTCGGTTTAGCATCATGCCATCAAAATTTGTTGAGGCGGTATATAAAAACGGTTTTATCTATCGACATGAAATCCATTACTTATTGCCGGTACTGACTGAAGATAAGATTCGATTTTGTTGAAAATCAGACTGACGGTCTAAGAGGAGTTTGGAAAAAGTAGATTTTTAAAAGAAATTCAAAATGGCAGACAAAGTTCGGCAGACTATGGCAAAATCAGTATGCATGATCCAAGAAATCTATTAAGAATGGTTTCATTACAATTAATCAAAAGTTATTAGAATTTTTGAAAATTTTATTAACTTTTCTAGGTGGTGCAGGACCAAATCTTTGTGAGTACCTTCAGGGCATGGTATCGAAGACACACACAGTTTCGTAACGATATGCCAACGCATTTGTAAAATATAGCATTTTACGACAAAATTCTAAATGGCTGATATGGGAAAATTGGGTATCGTTTGACTGCATGCTGCACTGAATCTAAAGAGACCGGTTTTGTCCAAACTGTTCAAAAGAGACAAGCAACAATTTCTCACATCTCCTGACCGCTAGGTGGCACTATGCCAAAACTGCGCAAGTGGCCTTAGGTCATGGTTGTCATGGTAGCGTATTCTGTTAAGCGATGCGGAGATGTAGTCCATTTTGGTATGCCCTTCAAATGTGTTTGTGTGTTATTTGAGAGCAGTTTGACGAATCCACTTGAATTCCATACATTATTGTTGCTACGATCTGAAAAGTATCTGGTTAAATTTTCATAAAAATTTAGATAAACAGTCTAGGCTTTTTGGAAATTTCTGTGGTGGAAAAATATTTATGACAGAAAATTACACTTTCAATCGAATCGTCTTGAGACAAGATTAAGAGGAAAATAGAAGTTTGTTACTAGCCCTTAAAAATTTGGACCGTTGGTGGCGCTAGAGGGATTAAGCCAGTGGGTAGTGATCTGTCCTCTATCTGTGTGCCAAATTTCATAACTTTCCCACAAGGAGAATGCCAACGATTAAAATAAGTGCCTACGCACCTTTGGTGCTTGGCCACAATTACATACAAAAATATACACAATTATTTAAAAACTATTAAAAATTTCTAACAAAAATAGAAATATAATATTATATACGAACCAACAGCTGGATATTTGATGGAAAATGTTCTATCAAGCAAAATTTCAGAATAAAATTCTTGCCAAACTTAAAAAAACAGGATATTAGACTAAAATATCCATATACTTTTTTTGCAAGTGGACTATAAAGCATATCTCAAAACATTTGCGGGGGAAAAAAAGCATAATTACCAGCCCACTTCATGGACACTGGCACATATCAGTAATAAAATAATAAAGTTGCGACCTGTGACCTACAAAAAAATGACTTTCACATCGTAGCACTGATCAAATGCAATAAACACTCCTGTTATCCTGCATTCAGAGGCAGATGCCTGATGTTTGGAAACACAAATGGTGTTGGTTCGTGAACCTTAATATACATTTTAAGGCTCATTATTAAGCGCTCAAGTGCACACAAAGCTTGTCGCAGCTCACTGGCAAAAGTAACGATTATGAATGTGTCGGAAAAAACAAAGGAGACTGTGAGCATTTTAATAATTTAATAAACGAGTGTTTTCTGAGTAAGTGTCGGCTGCAAAGATGAAGTTGACGACACTGGCTCGTCATCTCTGGATGTGCCTATAGAGAGAAACGAACGTTAAGTTAAACATGTCGTGCAGTAAGCGTGGTACTTAGCTTCCACACTCCACACAAACACTTAGCACACTCTTATCTAGATTGATGTTAGGCTAGCGTTAGCCACTGTACATGGCTTATTTGAAACGGCCATGTTTGAGGAAGGCTTGCAGCGGTAGATGTTGTCTTATTTACAACATGTCAGTGTGTAGCCACCACACTGAACACTACGTCCTCTGAGGCAGCGGCAGAAACGTAGGAAGCTGGCATGCGCTGCTTATGTCTCAATTTAAACGTCTCCATCGTATTGTAATTTTCTACTCGACCGGCACTTTGCAACAACACAACCTTGTTTCTGCAGCGACTTTTATGTTTCCTATAACAACATCTGACATGTTTACATTTTACGTGGCATGAGAAAGTGACAAACCACACGAAATCAGACGAGGGTTCCTACACATTTTCCATTTCAAATTTCCAGACCTCTCTGTAGTTTTTCAGACCATATATAGATCATAAATGATTCATACAGCATTTTTTTCCACTTTATATTTGGTATATAGCAGTCAAATATTTGTATTATCGGTGACAACATACAGAGCCCTTAAAATAAAATTTATAGTTTTGCATGCACAAAAGAAACGTTTTGTGCCCTTGAGAAACTACTGACATGCATACTAGAGGTTGAACGACTTTAACTAGTCGACTCGACATTTACTTTAAAAAATCTGAAGACATCAATTAACAGATTAGCCTGAACCTTGAGCTGAGACTCGAAAGCTATGGCATCGGCTATTCCCATTAGGTTATTTCTTCTACCTAACAGCGACTTTTGTGTCTCTACTAATAGTGAAGCTGTAAGTTATCAAGAAATATATGCTAAAACTTTTTAGTTTCTATTTTATTGATAAATCACAGTGCAGAAATGCATTGTCAACACTGTTTCTGAGTGATTCTGTGTGCGGCGTCCGTGATCTCCGTTTGAGGTAGTGGTGTAACGGATCACAAAACTCACGGATCGGATCATTTTTTGGATCAGATTAAAGGGGGAGGACACTATTTTTTTTTTGCTCTTCATTTTTTACTTGAAAACTTTTGGTGTTAACATAACCTATATGGTTTATAGGTTAACAAGGAACTCTTGGTGTTTACTAAAATAACCTATATGGTTATGGTTTTAACAAATAAAATAAATAACCAGCTGAATAAATCAAAGTTAAAGTGTAATATGTAAAAAACAAAAAACAACTTAGACTTGAAAATGGGCCTGAGCTTATAATGACTTTTTTTCTCAAAAAAATTAGGATGTCAACATTCACAGGGGACAGAGTAGACCTGTGTGTTGAAATAGAGTAGACTTTACATTATATGCATCTGTGGTGGAATTACTAGATTTTCGCATCGATATGTTTGTTTTAACGTGAACAATGCGCTCACTTTAATTCAGCGTGTCCAGCACAGCAAAAATAGACTAAGTGAAGAAAACCAATCGCCGCACTGCTGTATACGCACCGCTCCTGGAACGCACTGACGGACCGAAGCCGTGTTCAGTGTAAGAGCTGTAATCCGTTAGCATGGGTACAGAAAAAATACGCACTGCTAACAGAGTGTGTGCGTGACACGGGCATCAGCAGGTGTCGCTTCAGATGCGTAGCCATGCTCGATGCATTGCCACTTTCATACGGATTTCTCTGGCTACAGTGCCCACCACTCTTCTTCCATCATCATTATATTTTGCGAGGAAGCCAAAATGCTCTCATGTGATTTGAGTGATGCGGGAGGTTTTTCAAGTTCTTCTGCTCCTCCGCTAGCCATTGTTGACTAATTAACATGTTCACAGGAACACATGACTGCTGTGTGTAGTTCCATCGAAACTAGGCATTGAGTGTAAAGGAACAAAATTACTTTAACAAAACAGTCTTTTTACTCTGCAATCGCTAAACAATTAAGCGATCCGTACGGACCACTGATCAACTGCGATCCGTTACACCCCTCGCGTGAGGTGCGAGCTGTGTGTTTGCGAGTTACAATGCAGCACGCATTGCTTTAGAACTGTGATTAACTTACCTGTCCCAGATGGCAGAATCAAACATATCTTGTGGAGAGTATGCATCTATTTGTCATTTTAACTGCTGGAAATGGAGTGTGCTCTTTAGTATTGCTCTTTAATAAAGGAAAAAGTAATTATTATCTGATTACTCGATTAATCGATGGAACAATCGGTAGAATACTCAATTACTAAAAGAATCGATAGCTACAGCCCTAATTTATTCCCTCTCATGTTGTTTTCACGCGTCACTCCACATGAACATCCGTGTTTACTACAGTATGCGCGTCGTGTTAAATAGATTCATCATATTATAAAGCCATTGTGTCTCGTTAGAAGACTTGAAGACTTAAGACTTTGAATTAGATCACTCAATTAGTTATTATTTCGATGCCTTTATGACATTTTTTGCTTCTTTTAAGTTTGAGAGGAATGGACTTTAAAAATGGAGGGACATAAATCCCTCAGGTTTCATAAAGAAAAACTTCATTTATTTATTTATATATATATATGTGTGTGTGTGTGTGTGTGTGTGTGTGTGTGTACTATATGTATCGTTGATGGAAACGATATGATTCGTCACATTTTATATCGCGATATATCGTTTAACAATATATCGTTACACCCCTAATTGCAATTACCTTTGTGCGTCGCTGCCATCTTACTATGAAGAAAACGAGAGCATGGATGCACATGAATTATTGGAGATCTATATGCTCAAAATGTGGCTTTCCTTAGGGTAGTACCTCTAATATCAAGGCCTGATGCCCAATTTAACACATCCTTTGTGGCGGCCAAGAAACCACACCACGAAATGGGCTGATGGCACAATAGGTGGCTCAGTGTGTCCTATATGCTGTTTAATGGTTTCTCATGCACACACGAAAGTGTTTTTTTTTTCTTTTGCAAAGGTCCTTTTAGAGGCTCTGTAATAGTGTCAAGAATATCCTGAGAAGAAACCCCGAAAATATGTTTAACAAATCACTAAAGAATCACTAAACAGCTGCCATGAAAACACTTGTATGATAAATTTAGTGTAATTAAATTCATATTTTTTATTATAGAAAACTAAACATGGGCAATAGTCTGGAAATGCAAATATTTTTCCATACTTCTCCAAACTGCGTAAGAACCCTGAGATTAGAGCGGTCAGACTTAAAGAGATTTCCAGAAATGTGATTTCAAGTGATTTTTTTTCCATTCACATTTGCCAAATTATGATCGGATTCCAATCGGGTATGTACAAAAATTGTATTTGGGTTGATATTCTGAACGAGGCTTAAATGTACCTGATTCATCATTGAAAGAGGTGAAACTAATGAGCATCTGGACATTGACTTCTCCACAGCCGTTGACCAGCAGTCTGAAGTCCTCCGCAGTCAGGTCCTCCAGAGCATTCTTTGGAAGCACATCCAGAAGGCCCTTCCGCATGGCCTACAAAACAACATCTTCACTTAACATCTGCGTATGGCTTTATTTTTGGCAGAATCTCAGCAAGAGCACAGATCTTTGCATTTATGACTAAGAAATACATAAACACAGTTTACATAATATGATGCAGGAGCAATTCAAGACGGTTTCCCATCCACTGTAAAATCTGGGCTTATTTACTTTTATAAAATTCCTTTAATCTAAATGGCATGAGACTTTGTGACTTTTCCTACTCTTGCTATATCGTTCTCCAGTGAACTACAATTGCAAACATTTGCTATAATACATCCTAAATAAAAACACACAAAAAGAACTATAAAAGGGAGTGGAAATGGCAAATGAGCTAATGAGTGTTCCTCTGCTGCCATTTACTGGTTATAGTGGTAATTTTCATGTTAAAAATGTTTGTTTCCACGAGTACACAGAAATCCTCCACTAAAGCATTGCACATTTTCCATGTTATCTCCATAAATGAAAATGAGAAATGTAGACCTTTAAAGTTAATTTTACTGCACAAATGTAGTTGAAAATAGCAGTGCTTACAACATTACATGTGTTGAAAAAATATTAAAATGTATTTTAAAAAAGTGTCTATATTCTTAATAAATATTAGCTGGTTATTTAAAATGATTACAAATTCATTCAACTTGATAGGTAGTGTAAAACCTACTATATAGCTCATGTGTACCCTAGTATACAAACAACTCATTAAATTTTTTAAAAATCATACCCTCATTTGAAATCCTAGAATCATCCCTGCATGCAACACTAAGTAATGTATGAATTTAAAAAAGGTTTGGCTTGAATGCAATGCAAGTCACTTTGGATAAAAGCATCTGCCAAATGCATTAATGTAAATGTTCATGCAAAACCTGCAAGCTCCAAAATAAGGTCAAGAATGATATAGACCAGATAATCATGGCTCTTTGAGACCTAAAAAGTAGGGTAAGATGACTTAAAAGTCATGTGCACTCACATGCAGAGGCTGTTCTGCCACCACCAGCATCCTGTGCTCTGCGTATCTCCTCACATACTCATACACGTTCAGAGGAGTCACAGGCATGTTGACCCCACCAGCCAGGAGCTCCACCTACAGATCCAGCAGAAAACATTCAGGCATGTGCAAACACTGAACCCTAATGCAAACAAAAAGGGGAAAGCTAGCCATTACCTGTCCAGCTCCTTCCTCTTTGCAGAGGTCAATAGCGAAGGCGAGGTCCATCGCCGCAAACACAGCCTCCGCCTCCTCAGTTTGAGAGTGCCGAATCAGCTGCCGCAAGCTCTCATACATCACCGGGTCAAAGAAAGCAAAGTCGTGCCAGTTCACCTGCAGCACAAGAGAACAAGCTTCAGTAGGGCCTTTGGATTGCTGAGATGCAAAAAATGCAGACAGAATAGCGAAATCCAGTCATAATGTGTCACAAAATTTGACAAATTTTAGATGAGTAAAATAAAAATAAAAAGTAGGGCTGTACACATCGTTAAAATGCGAAGTATGCATGTTCTGCACGTCTCTGTAAAGGAACGCAGTTTTGTCTACTACACATACTCAAGCATGAGTGACACGCAGTATGTACTTTTCAAAATGATAAAGAAATTCAAACCTCTCTTCCATGTTTTTATATAATAAGTAAACTTGTTGTGCGGCACTTTGCCAAAAAAATATTTTAAGTTGAATTAATTTAAAAGATGAAGTCAAATGTTAATGTTTTAAGCCTTTATTTTTGCACATTTTGCTTGTTTTTTAATATTTTTTAATTAAAATGGTGGGGGAAAAGAGACAAACCAGACATTATTTTATAATTATAAATAATTAAAATGTTAATTTAAGTATTCAAATAATAAGACACTTTGAAAATGTAATTAAACCATTTAAAACTGAAAAGTTAAAATGATAAAACATGGAATTTACGAAAATATAAATTATGAAAATTATGTATTTATAGAGCCCTTATAGTGTTGTTTTTGGGATTTTTGTTTTAACATGATTTCAATTTTTTTTTCTGAATTCCTTTTTAATGGTTTAATTAAAATTGTATTAGTCAAAACGCATGTCTAATTAAAGTGGAAATTGACAGGGATTTCACAGGGCCCGATCTCAGCGATATCCTGAGGTTAAACCTGTCACTATTATAAAAGTTATTAACGCGTAGATATTCACCTTCCTGCCGAGAAACACCTTTATGGAGATCTATATGCTCAAAATGTGGCTTTCCTTAGGGTAGTACCTCTAATATCAAGGCCTGATGCCCAATTTAACACATCCTTTGTGGCGGCACAGAATCCATGACACTAAATGGGCTGATGGCACAATACGGCTGTGTGCACTGTCCTATTAGCAGAGTTTAAGTGCCTATAAAAAAGACTGGTACTTTAAAAAAATAAAACAACGTGGCTTTCGTAAGGATAGTACATCATATTTCAAGGCCTTAGGTCTGCTTTAATGCATACTCTGTGGCGGCCAAGAAACCACACCACGAAATGGGCTGATGGCACAATAGGTGGCTCAGTGTGTCCTATATGCTGTTTAATGGTTTCTCATGCACACACGAGAATAACTTATAAAAGTTATTGTACATGTAGATATTCACCTTCCTGCCAAGCAACACCTTTATGACGTGTCTGTTGAGTGTTATGGGGCAAAGTTCATTCTGTAACAGACATAACCCAAGTATCCTGGAGGAGAAGAAAAGAATCAGGGTTATTAGTAGGAACTGATGGTTCATTCTCACACAGATGTTGGACAAGCGTCTCATACCTGCCGATGTTACGGAAGCAGTTGAGCCTAGCCTCAGTGTTCTTGCCTGGACGGGGTGAGTAAAAGCCCCTCTTGCCGGGTTGGTAAAAGAGAGGTGCATTATCATCCCCATCATCAGGGTCGTCCAGCTCCATGTCAACCACGCTGCGGGTGGAACCGTGCCTCTTTCGGTTCTCCTGCTGGAGGAATATGGAAATTACAATTTAAAACAGATCACAGAACTTTATCTCCAAAGACCTATATAGATCAACTCATGCACAATATGCATGCACAAACTATATAGCACAAAAGGATAAGAGCTGTACCCTGAACCTAAGCTGATGCAAAGAACAAGAAAAGAGCCCTTAGAGTTTTGGACACAACATACTTGTGCTTTTTCAGGAGTGTCGAGGAGGCCGAGGTCCAGTATACTGTCAGCACCATTTTCCCTGTGCAAGAGAGAGAAGCTCATAAAATACTCCACTATCAGTATAAGAGCCTAGGTGTATTTCACAAAAACAACTCACCACAAAATCAAATGGCAAACAATTATTAAATAAATGCATATTGAGTTTATTTGTTATAATACTAAATTTAATTCAAGCAATTATTACAGTATTTATGAGATTATTTTAATAGTATTTAATAAATATGTAAATGTATTAAATTATTTAATCATTAAATATAAAATGTTAAATATGTATACAATTAAATACATTAATTATGTACATAATTATTTACTTTATAGTATTTAAATACTACAATAATATTTATATAACATTAAATATTTAACGATAACCATATACATTACAATAGTTATTTTTGATTTAAATAAGGATTTTATAATGACGCTTTTTACACTATTGAAATTTTATAACTTTGCCACCAGTTTTAACAACACAAAAAAACTAATACTAGCCTAAGTAACAAAAAAAAACTCAAGCTCACAGAAGACAAGAAAACAGTAATAAAATAAAGAAACTAACAAGCAATAGGAAAACAAACTAAAATAGAATACAAATGAAATAGACCTACCTAAAAAAAACATGTATACTAAAATAAAAAACAAAAATACTAGATAAATTGTATAAAGTAATCAAATGTATATAAAAAAAAAAACCATGGTCTTCACTGTTACAAAAGGGATTCAGTCACTTTTTTGTTGTTTAATTAACATTAATGACACAGACGACAAAGGTTTATTAGGCTGCTGTCACTAAGACTGTAAGCACAGAATGTTAACCTGTTAACCAGCGCCCCAATTTTGAAAATGTTCTGAAAACGACATTCCCAAATGAAAATGTCTGCAGCTCTTAATCTTAATCTGGTTTTATTTTAAACTAGACACTTCAAATAGTGTTACCCAAGAGTCATAATAGCTCAAAGTTGTATATGAACAGAGTAATATACATGTAAATATACATGCAAGTGACTCGCGTTTTTTTTAAAATTATTATTCACTTAGGGAAAAATTATGAGATTTTAATGTTGAGGTCCTGAAAATAAGCATAATATAAAACTGAATGTCTGATCATGTTTTGATTCAAATTTGAGGATGATTCTCTCAAAAATGTAGCTTCTGTAAGCTTTAATATCAAGAAAAGACTAGGCGTCCTTTCCAAAAGGGCTTTTATTTTAGAACATTTGTAATTGCAAAGAGTAGTTTTTTATTCAAATAAATCTGAAATAAACTGCTGATTATGATTAATTTACAGTTACTGAAAAACTAAATGAACTATTTACAGAATTTTTAATGTGTAAAAAACTCATTTAGTTGATAAAAACCATAGAGCCTGCGCGCTCCACTGCAGGGTTGCGCAATATGACTGGCAGGCGCTTGGCTGCTATGGAGATTGTGACTAGAGGCATATTCACCAATAATGCTTACAAACACAACGTAAGATAATGCCTTGTGCTTGGTTACTACGTCCGTCAATCAAACCTTTGCCGGCAAGGCATTGGCTAGGCATTGATTGCCTTTATCCAACGAAAACCATGCACGCTTTGATTGACAGCTGGCGGAGCGAGTAATGAGCCAACTCTGTATACTGACTCATCAGAAAGCCTGTGATTGAAGCAGAGAGACCTGGGAGGGTTTAACGTGACAGGAAGAGTCCACAGCACAGGGGAGATCGTCAAAAACGGATTTGAATCACTATTTCATTGAAAATGGACACGATTGATTACTCTAACTCAAAACGCCCAAGCAAACAAAGGAGTATTTTTAGTTTTTTTCCTTATTTTTTCATTGTTTTGGATTAAAAAGTGGGATGCATTTGGAAGAGTGGACTCTTACACAGACATGTATGCGGTTGTTTTTTGGATTCGTCCAAACTGATCTGCACGATAGGAGATGAAAGATGAGTACTGCGTTCATTATGCGTTCATTATGCTAATGTTTAAATAGCTACTGCTACAGCATTTCATTTAACCCTTTCCTCTCTGGTGTATTTATTGCAAAAACGAGTTCAGAACATGAATCTCGAGTGTTTTAGCTTTCAAATGATGCATAGTTTGTGATGGTTGATTGAATAGTTTGTATAAAACAAAAGTGAATAAAAGTAGAGACACGCCCACTTCCGTCAACCCCCCCCCACGATCCGATGCGGGTTAACTCGTTAATTCGCTGCTTATTGCGCTTTAACGGTTTAAAATCACTTGTTTTTAAAGCTTTCGTGACCATGGAGCACAGCACTGTCATGTGAGCGCTAGAGATGATACTCTTAAATCTCCACACACACTCTTGACAGGAGGCATGAGATTATTCACCTTCCGTGAGTTATGAGGAGCTCCATGGCCTCTTCCACACGAGCTCTGAGTGAGTCTTCACTGGCCAGAAGCAGCAGCAGCTGAGCGGGAGAGAGTTCCAGCAGCATCCCAGTGATTTTACTGGCAAATGCCTGTAGAGAAAAGCACAACACATAAACCCACATCACACATTAAATCATCTTTTCAAAAGCCACATCTGCAGATGGTTGTTCTGGTTTGTACCGGCTGCATGGCGTGCACTCGTGGGTACAGTCTCTCTCCTAGAGCCTGTCTGTGAGCCGGCAGCGGCTCCGGTTCATCACTGGGGTTCCCTTCTGATGCGGGTCTGAACGGCCGCGTGTCAATTGACAGCTGTCTCCTCGAGTCCCTGCAAAATAATAAATATAAAGTCAACATAAAAAAAAAAACAACAACCATGTTTTATGTCATTTTATCATTGATTGTGTTATTTGTTTTAGTACGGAAGCCCTGAACCTCAAAGTAAAAAATTATATATATATTTCGAGATTAAAGTCGAAATATCCAGAGATTATTTTATACATTAATATCTGTCCTAAGGGCATAACATTTTTTGGATTTGTTCACGTAAAGATTTATGGGCCAATGCAGATAAACCTAGATTTAAATTCAGAGAGACCAGATATGCGATGAGATGATCATGTGAGCCTTATTTAGTGTAACTTTGACAGTTTAAAGCCACAGGGCGCTCTCAGAACGATAAAACGGTCTCAAGTACTGATATGACGTTCCAGTAAATGGAAAAAAAATCATCCAGCCAGAAACATTTTGACTGATGAAACATGAGGACAATTAACACATGATGTTATCATATATGGTTTATGTGTATTTTTCAAGCCATCTTGGGGTATTTCCATATTTATATGCAGTGTTAAAGGTCCTGTTCTTCGTGATCCCATTTTTCAAACTTAGTTAGTGTGTAATGTTGCTGTTAGAGCATAAATAATACCTGTAAAATGATAAAGCTCAAAGTTCAATGCCAAGCGAGATATTTTAACAGAAGTTCCCTTTCAAAGCCTACAGCGACCGGCCGGTTTGGACTACATCCCTGCACTTCCTGCTTTAATGAAGTCACTAGAACAGTTTGTTGACTAACCTCCGCCCACAAGAACATGCAAAAAAAGGGGGCGTGGTCTTGTTGCTCTCCCACGTGGAGAAGAGGAAGTGTTGCGTTTGTAGAGTGTGTTTGTCGCCATGTCTACAGTAACATTGAGCGCATGAGTCTCCCCGTTATGGTAAGAGGCGTGACCTTTCCGGGCAACGTCTGCTAAGCCGCTGTCCAATCACAACACAAGAACCGCTGGCATAATCAGAACTCGTTACGTATTTCTGAAGGAGGGACTTCATAGAACAAGGAAATCATCAGGCCGTTTTTAGGACAGTGAAAACAGCGGTGTACAGATGAGTAAATAGTGTGAAAAATACTGTGTTTTTTTACACGCAAAACATGAACACATGTTATATTGCACACTGTAAACACAATCAAAGCTTCAAAAACACAGGGAAAACGAGACCTTTAATTGCCATAGCATCTCGTCGAAGAAAGATCTGCATCTGCCCCATAGCAACGTTTTCAGTCCCACTATCGGAACGGATCCTTCTAGGACAACCATCTCTATTCTTTACTGTCTCTATAAAATATGTTGCAATGACTTTCGGGTCATTATTGGTGAAATACACTTAACCACATCACATTTCGTGAGAAACCAAGCAGAGGCCGTACGTTTTAATCTTATCGTACGAGTCAACGTTTTTTTACTTTGTGGTTCAGGGCTTCCGTATTTTAGGAATGCACGATCATGATTTTTTTTCATGGAAAACTGCTGAATTTTTACAAGCAAATGGGCCGATTCCGCTATCAGTTGCAGATTTTTTTTTTTTTAAGCAAATTTATTTTAGTGTTCATTTCATCAGACGAGAAGAGACTAAATATGTTCGTCAATTACATTGTTTTCCATGACTAAGATGAGATGATGATGAGAATGCACCAATGTCCAAAAACACTGACTAAGACTAAATTAACATGCATTATTGTTGACGGAAAAAGACAAGACTAAAAAGTTAAGCATAATAAAAATGAATGTAATTAGGCATAAAAGCTAATTTATAAATCAAGTTTAACAATTACATGTAAGTGTACACGTACGTACATGTAGTTGTATTTTGACTAAAACTAGACTAAAATGACGAGACTTTGTCGACTAAAACTTGACTAACAACAACAAAAAAAGATATGTGAATAATGATTAAATATGATTAAAACTAACAAGGACATTTGGTAAATGACTAAGACTGACTAAATTAAAAACAGATGACAAAATTAACATAAATTTATTTGTTGTTTATGTGCTCTATTACTGGCCAAATTGGCCTTTAAAAAAAAAGTAGCCATGAGAAAAAGAGGCAACCACTGCATTTTTTTGGAGTCACGATCCAAACAAAGATGCTACATGCATGTAGCATGAGCAGTTGTCTTTGATTTAAATTAGATTTATGTACAATATATTTAAATAAGCTTTCTGAAATTATGCTACATAAAACATACCTGTACAAAGCAAACAACGGATGTCCATTAAATTAATGATATTGCTTTAACTTATTTTGCCAACAAAAATAAATCATGAATATCTGATATGTATGGCTCAGCAGAGAGGTTCAGGTAAAGTCACCTGTCACGGTCTCGTCTGGATGCAGCTCTCAGTCCTCCGCTCCTCCTCTCACGCTCACGGTCTCGGTTCCTCAGCCGCTGCATAAGATCTGCAAACACACACAGAAAACCTGAGCATTTATCCTTGGAAAAAAAATCCAATAAAAACAAAAAGTACTAACGAAAAACATTCACCATCCCATATAATGGCCTGTCAGAGAAAAGAAGAATCAGAAGGAAATGGATACATACTGCTAGCCTGCATTCCCTTGCTGACGCTCTGTACACAGTCCAGATTGGGCAGCTTGTCATTGGACAGGAAAGCCTGTGCGATGGCCGTATAAAAGCTCCGTGCCACTCCGCTGCCCTCTCCTGGTTCATCCTTGAAAGTCACTTTTACACGATGCACGGCCATGGGCGTAGTGGTGCAGCGACGGCCAAAGTGGGCATTGAGCTGCCGCATAGTCTGCTGGATGAGCTGCTCTCGGTCACGGTCCACCTCCAGGGCCAGATCACGTGACTGCAGGTTCCTCAGCTTTTCCATCTCACGCCGAAACTTGGACTCCTTCACCTCAAAACCACCCAGTTCGGTCAGGATCTGCAACGTTCAGAGCAAAGTAGATGTTTAGAACACAACTCTTTGATATTCTTGTTTATTGAACAACTTTTCAGCCTATTATTTTGATAATCGATTAATCTGATTATTGCTTTGTGGAAATAATCGGCTAAAAATGAGCTATACTTACAGATCCCGGTTCAGCGCCCACATCCTCCATGAAGACACGGCCAAACAGCTCCAAAGAAAGCCGCCAGCGGCCCAGCAGCATGTCGTGAGAGATCACCATCCCCATAAAACTACAGTGTGGACTGGAGGAAACAAACAAGAATCATTAGTCACATCACTCACAACCCTTAATGAATCTATAAAATGTTATTACTTACATAAATGTGGGAAGGGGTGGGCCATCGCTCTCTGTCAAACCAATCTCTGCAAGGAGGCTGCTCTTTAACTGGGCTGCCAGATCATGGGGTGAAGGGCCTGGTTTAGATGCATCCATATCCTGCTCCGCAGTCGGCTGCTCCTCGCCACCCCTCTGCCGAGACTCCATACTCATCACGTTCTTCATGTTTGCCGAATACGACATCTTTGTGGGTAGAATCTGGGATGAGAATTACCCATAATACAAATATTGTAAAAATATTGCTCTATTGCTCATTGTTGAGACCTGATCAGAGAAGCATTTTTGACCGCACTGGGGAATTATTTAACATCAGTTGGTGTTTAAATTGAGGCTGTCAAGTGTTTAAAAAGTTTAATCCAAATAAATGTTCTAATTAATTACAGGATGTGCCAATTAAGTTTGGCTGAGAAATTATTCTCTAAAGATTAAGTCATTGCGTTAAATAAGAGAAGCATCAAATAGACATTATCAAAAAGTATATTTGATTTAATTCAACATAGAATTACACAAACTTTTAGGCTACAATGGCCGTTTTTTCCAGAAGCTGAATGGGTATTTAGATATATTTACAGAATAAAACAGTTTGATTACTAACATTCTTCAAAATATCTTCTTTAATGTTCCACAAAAGAAAGAAAGTCATAAATGTTTGAAATGACATGAGGGTGAGTAAATGTAAATAGTTTTCATTTTTGGGCAAACTAAGAAAAACAATTTCATATTTTGGGGATAAAATGATACTCTAAATCAGAAATTAAAACAGCCAGTAAGCGGCAGTAAAAAAGTCATTCATTTGATTTGTTCAAACAGCTGATTCATTCAGGAATCAAATAAATGGCTCTTTTTATGAATGTGGCATTGAATTATTGGTTCACCAGATTGATTAGCTTAAAACACAGATTCATTCAGAAATGAAACACCGCTGTGTGTTTCACTGAGACGCACAACAGTTCTGCTTTAGCTTTATAGGTAATATTTTCATGGTGAAATTGAGCAAAAACAGACACTATCGTGTGTAAAATATAACAATATTAACTTGATTGATTTTATACAACAGTGTAATAAATAAAATCACATTTGCACTCGTGCTATTCAGGACAAAAACGGTGACGAACATAAACATAACTCACTAATTCATTATACGAAATGTAAGATGACCTATGTAGGTCTGGGGGGTGCGCTAAATCATTAACACGTTATTTTTCCAGAACTAATTAGTTAAATTATGCGTGTGTGTTATATAAAATTAATATATTTACTTATTTAAATTAAACAAAAATGAATAAAAATAAATAACTGTATTTGTTTAAAATAAAAAAATGAGAATAAAGTAAATATTAGAATAAAACCAAATAGACAAAACTAAATAAAAATAAAGCTAAAACAGAAATAAATTATTAAGTGAGTTTTAGGGTGAATTTAGCTTGAGATGGAACAAAGCAATTTATCACTTGTCTGACAGAGTTAAGAAAAAAAAAATTGTACATACAGAAATATATATTAATTTGTTTTTAATACTGAAAAAAACTTACAAATTTTCAGTATTGTGAGAAAGAAGGCCATATTTACCTGCAAGCAATTCATGTCCACAGTCAGATCCGTGAGGCCCTTACTGGCCATGTATGAGGATGAATAGAGACCCTGGCTTGGCCGTCCAAACAAGTCCTCCTTCCTGGCATTGGGCTGTGAGATGAAGAGGAAAAACAGCAGTGTTAAACTCAACCATCTGCACTGACGTCACAAACCATTACATTTACATTGTCATTTAGCAGACACTTTTATCCAAAGCGACTTACAAATGAGAGCAATAGAAGCAACCAAGAACATTCATGGGCAACAATATGCAAGTGCTGTAACAAGTCTCACTTAGTCTAGCACAGATCACATAGGACAGTTGTTTTTATTTTTATAAATAACAAACAGAAAACGAATAGAGTGATAAGTGCTATTCTCTAATAGAGAATAGCACTTATCAACCACCTCTAATAGAGGAAGTGACAACGCAGGTTAGGGCATAACTGACCTGCAGGAGATGCGGCTGGTCAGCCAAAGGAATGGCCTCAGCTAGAGGTACTTCAAAAGGATTAGGAGGGATGCATCCCAGGAAGGTCATGGAGTCAGAGCGGCGGAAAAACGGATGGTGCTGTCCCGTCTCAGCAGGTACTGGCTCCTCATCCTTGTCCTGCAGGGTGGAGCCTGTGCAATCAAGAGTAACAAAGCAGTTTGATTTGACAGCAGGAAACCAGTGCTGCAAACACCTGCATGTTTGGCTTGTGATGTACATGCACAGCATTAACTGAAATATGAAGCTCACTCTGATTGGTGTCCTCATCATTCTCATGCTCAGAGTCCTCATTGTCCAGGCCGAGTTCAAGCAGTTCACGATTCCTGAAGAAGGATGAAAAAAGTATTTAGAAATCTCACAACAACAGCTCACACTAGGGCTTGGCAATATCTCCAATACAGATTTCTTGGAAACAAAGTTAATCAACATCAAGAAGTGGGTGTGCTTTTTTTATTTTTATAAATACATAAAATTACATAAAATGTTTTTCAGATAAATTCAATTTCACTAGTCAATTGTTGGACAATCGCACTCCATAGTTAACACTTTTAACCTAGTTTAAAGCTATGGTTAACTTAATCTTTTTGTCAACTAAAATTAAGCTGAAATAAAATAAAATGAAAAAACAAACATAAGTACTAAAATTACTCAAACGAAAATAAAATAAACCTCAACAGAAACTACTGAACACAATTACTGAAATTAAATTAATAAAATCAAAAAATACAAGCTAATTCAAAATATGATTAAAAAGTAAAATAATAAAAAAGGGACTACATCTATAAGCTCTATTCATCCATATTAAATATAACTTCCAAAATGATAATATGGTTAGTTTACCTCTTCCTGTCAATCTGAGTGGTGTCGAGTGTCGTCTGCAGATTCATGGCTTTAATCCAGTAGATGAGGGCCTGGAAGACGTAGGCCACGTGTTTGAGCGAACACACGTCCAGCACAGGCAGAACGTCTGAATGCTCGTCATTATGGGAACGCATCAGAGACAGGGCGTAGTTCAGGAAGTCTCCTCGTGCTGACATCATCCCCTGACGAGCAGTCAAAAGAGTTGCGGCACGCCTGAAGCAAAAAGTATGAAATTACTCGATGACAATGGAGTGCTGCACATTTTGCAGGATAACACATAGAAAGTCAATGTGTTTTTTAAATGTGTGTTTTGATCAAATGCCTAACATGAACACAAGCTCAAGATATATTAATGTTTTATTCTATATTATTACACGGCTCTGTGGAATACTTGATTCTGATTGGTCAATCGTGCATTCCAGCGGTATGTTATTCCTAGATAACAAGCGCCAAAATGAATAACGCAATGTTCATCCGGATACTATGAGTTATCTTGACCGGTACTACTATGCTTAAAGCTGTTGACTGTCTGGCACAATCTTGTGGCTTGAACACTTAAGGGATTACTTTATGAAGTTTTAAATATGGATATTTTTCTTACACAAACACATCGATATGAACCAGAAGGCCTCTATTAACCCATCGAAGCCGTGTGGAGCACGTTATTTTATGGATAGCTGCATTTTTTATGGATTTAAAAAACACCTACAACTACTGCATGGATTAGACAGGACTTTTTAAATATAACTCTGATTGTATTCGTCTGGAAAAAGAATGTCATATACACCTAGGCTGACTTGAGGGTGAGAAAATCATGGGCTAATTTTCATTTTTGGGTGAACTAACACATTCAGCATCCATTTCAACATATATGGTAAAAACAAATCTTCAGCAATAGATAAAGGATTAAAGCAGCTTGGAACGTTTTTTCTTCACGGAAGCTTGGCGTAAGAGCCAATATAATATTTAAACTAAATTTAAACAATAATATTTCTTGTCTAATTACTTGAGACAAGTAGCCGTGTAATAAGCAGGATAATGTACATCCAGCCGGTTGTTATCGCAGAATAAACCCCTTCATAGTGATGCGCCGGGGTCCTGATCACTCTGTCGGGGTTAGTTCTGCGATAACAACCGGCTGGATGTACATTATCCCTTACATATAAAATACATCAGAAATACCCCCTTGTGATTTTTTAAGCTTTTACATGTCTTGAAAAGTGGCTAATGGGGCTACAGACATTTCTGGGGTCATTAAACGTTCTTCAAGCCAAACAGGTAAATAATAATAATAATACATTTTATTTATAATGCGCTTTTCTTAAACCCAAAGCTCTACAATAAAATAACAATAATACAACCAAAAATAAAATACAAGAAAGACAACTATAGCAATACAACAAATGATTAAAGAAAAACAGTTTTAAACAAATGTGTCTTAATCAACTTTTTAAAATGACCCAGACTAGTAAACCCACTAGCTGCTTTTAGAGCCTCGTTGTGTTTAAAATCATGCTCTTGCAAACTATTCAGACTTTCAGATTTGAAATGAGTTGTCGGAAGCTTAGTGAGGGTGATGTTGAAGTCATGTGACAAATGCAGTTCCATTTATAGCCTATGTTTAGATTTTGACTTCTGCTGATTTTATTTAGGCTTAGAGCTTATTTTCTGCAAAATGGAAAAACCACAACAACAAAAAAAATAGATGGGCTAATTTTAACTTCATGCAGACTTCATTAAATTTCAGCTGCCCAAGGGTCTTACCTTCGACCTTCAAGTGTACGGAGACTGGCCTCCTCTCGCGCAGTCATGCGCTCCCTGCGGCCTGTGTGTTGTGAAGCGTGCAGTGGGTGGCTGGGGTGACCAGGATCCCCAGCTGATGACAGAGCTGAGCCATACCGCAGCTGCGCTTCAGTGGAATCCATGATGGACACCATCCAGTTCCAGGTAGGGATCAACTTATCCTCCACAAAGTTCTGAAAAACGACATGATTGTGTTATACTTTTCCATTATTGGAATCCGGGTTTGCTTTGGGTAAAGATCGAAAGACTCACCTGCAGACTGACAGCATCCTGATAGGTGAGTTTGACGGCAGCGGGGTACTGCGAGTAGACCAGGTGGTTGTATTTGGGTATGAGGCTCATGAGGTCGGAGATCTGCCGGATGACGATGCTGTAAGCTCGAGCCAGGCTGCTGGCGGACGTCAGGTAGCTGCTGGAGTTACTGGCCTCCAGGGCTGCGGCGGCAGCTGCTGCGCTGGTGCTGATGGCACTGCTCCGTCGCAGGTTTGAAGGATCAATGTAGATGAGGCCAGTGGAGCTCGCTGGAAGATACATTAATATTACGGTCACTAATAGTATAAATAAAAATAAAAACAACAAGAAGCTTTTTTTATCATTTGAAAGTGACAGACTGGTCATGAATGCCTACACTACATTTCCTGAGATTGTAACATTGTTATGCATGTTGAACATTATAGAAGAATGTTTCCATCCAATAGTTTTAATTGTAGGAGAAAACAAGTTTAGTTGAGGCTTTTGTTCTATTTTGAACTTCCGGGTTTTAATTAATCAATAAAGCAGTGTATAATTATATATAGAGGGATGCAAACGGGTAAAAAAGGTGAGAACATTGCATGGATAGAGAAAACATTCTCCGGGGTCAGGAATTTTTTTATTTTATTTTATTTTTTATATATATTTTTCTTTTCATGTTCATTTCTAGTCACTATTAAGTATCTTTGCATCTGCCTGAAAACTAACATTCTAACAGGTAAGAGGTAAAAAAAAAAAAAAAGTAGGTAAAACCCTTTATAAACCACACAAAAAAGGACTTTGTGTTACTATTGAAACATTGAAATATATAACAATAAGAGAATAGATCAGAACATAACTTAGCAGAACTGACTTTATTTGCCTGTAAATCCATCATGCGTTGCTGTAGAAATGCAAATAATAGGAACATTCTAAAAAGATAAACGTGAAATCGCTTAAAGGGTTACTTCAGCGATTAGCATTAAGCTTTGTATCAATAGAAACCCGGGAGTATATTCTAATTATCATACTTTCCCCCCTCATATGACCCTGAGACGAGAGAATGTGTTTTATTTCTGGAAAAATTCCTTCGATGACGCAAATATCGTCATTTTGCATCATCGGAGGAGTTTTTGTCCAGAGGCTGAAGACTACAGCCAGCAGGAGGCGCTATTTCCACATGTTTTCAACATCCCACTCACAGCACTCGGCTCGGGGAGCTGCGGGGATTCATGTTAACGGAGCGGTGGAGAGCAAAGTGAGTGTTTCAACTTTTCAAATGAATTCCTATGAAAGTTAAGCTTCCAAAGACATGCATTAGACTGATCCCGCGCTGTGAATGCGGCCGCGAATCCCGCGATTACCTCAGCTCATATCGATGAATGTAATCGGACTCCTGCTCTGTTTGTGCCGTGACGGCCGTGACACTCAATCGGCTTCACTCACAATATATTGAACAGACACATTCAGTTTTTAATTGTAGCGTCTCTAACTGAACTGATTTTATGAAAATGAATGCGGTGGGATCCAGTAGCCGTGCCTAGAGTAGTCTCTTAGGGCAGCGAAGTGCATTCTGGGAATTGTTGTCTTTCATCCCCATGAGACAAAAATACAGTTTGTGTTTTCTCAGTCTAGAAGGCACCAAACTCAAAAATAATTTCACATTTCTACTACATTAATGACCCAGTTTAAATACAGATTCATCTTCTCAGTGCTGAAGTACCCTTTAACGTGCTTTATGTACTAAGACCAAGTCTTTAAGACATTAAAAGATCAAGACCCAGTTTCAAAGACAGGGCTTAGCCTAAGCTTAAGCCTTGTCTGTGAAACTGGGGGCAAACGTAGCAAACCGATGCATTTATTAAAAAAAAAATGTATAACCTTGTAATGTCACTTCACAAAACGAGAGGAAAAAAAAAAGGATCAGCCTTTACTAATATTTAGTAAAATTAAAATACAGTGTATTAACTATTAAAAGCAAAAGATAAATTTTTTTACAATAATGTATTAGTACATAACTTAACATTAGTAAGAATAATGTCTGTAAATATGTTTTATTTACCAAGTTTTACATAATTTGTAATAACAATATGATGATTTGTTTGCAATCCTTTTTTTTTTTTTTCTCAACAATGCAGTTTTGATATGATGTGACTTATTTTCTGGGAAAAACTGTAATGACTTTTTTTGGGCAGGTGGTGGGAGATACTAACCAGCAGGTGTGGATGAGCTGGATGGGGCACCGCCAGCAGAGCGCTGGCTGGGTGTAGTGCGAACAGCCCACTGCATGGACCGCGGTGCCTGGGCCGCACTGTTAGCGTGTGCTGAGCCTGTTGTCCTCTCCAGAGGCTCATCCAACAGGAAAGTCTCCTGATCCACATCATCACTCTGACTGCTGCTGCTGTCCGAGTCACTGGAGTCATTCGACTGAGAGTCGTCCTCAGAGAAGAAAGCAGGAACACTGCTAGCACCTTCAGGAAAAAGACAGAACATTTCTCAGTGCCGAAGGTTATTTTTAAGTCAGCATCACAGATATTATGAAATGCATGCACACTTTATTCTAGCCTTAAATTGACATTATGTTTTAAAGGTGAAGAGTTTTAATTTTTCACATAACATTTGCTGAAATAGCATGCATTTGTGTTTGTGTGTTTAAAGACTGTTTGTTTGACGAATTAAAGTTTAAAAATTAAAAAAAAAAATTCCATTAACTGCTAATAAGTTGGTCTGTAATTTCAGCCTGAAGTAGATAGGCAAGGGTATCTGATGTGATATAAAAAGAAAAATAGACTTGCACACTAACTAAATGTAATTCTACAGGTGCTACATGGACAAATTCAAAACAAAATGCTTTTATAGCACTTATCTGAAGCCATTATAGCCTACTGCACGCTCAGCAGTTCATTTAGATTAGTTGAGAGCAAAAAAAAAAGGGAGACCATTTTGTGGCATAATTGCAGCAATTTTTAGTCAATTTGAAGCACCTGCTTCAGATCCAGCGGTGGCAGCAGTCACAACGCTTCTGCGGCCACTCGCATTGTCCTGGTTGCTATGGTTACTCTCACTGTCGCTCTCAGTCTCAGCAGCAGCTAACAAATCCAGCTCCATGTCACTGCCTGCAAGAAAAAGATTTGTGTGAATTCAGCCTAATTTACAGAAGAAATTGTTGGCTTCTAGACAAAGATAACAAGCAGCACCAGTGTTACTAACATTGGTCAATTATTCCCTGATAATATCCATTGACAATATCAATGCTGTATAATAGTGCTCATCTAGGAATTTGTAGATGGCAAATTCAACTCAATATTTTGTGTCTAATTATTTACTTATGTGGCAAGTAGCCATGTAATAAGCGGGGTTATGTATATCCATGAGTCCACATTGTAGTCACTGCCAAATAAACAATATCACGGGAGTTAATCTTTTCTGGATTCAGTATTTTATGTTGAACAGAACTTGTATATGGTATGAATTAAAACATCTGTGTGATTTGTGTTTACCATCTTCATCATGCTCATCATGTTGTCCTTCGGCCTCTGCGTTCTCCTCCCCCTGCTCCTCCTGGTCATCATGGTGATCCTCCTCACCTGCAACTCCCTCCACCACCTCTACCTGAACAGGTGAACAGCCATGTAGCATTTATAGAACAAGCTTAAAGTCACCATTAAATCAAAATAGACAATTCTTATTTTATGGCAGTATTTATTATAAATGATTTATCGGTGCACTATTTTTTTTTATTTGTGTGCCTCAATCTTTAAGGAAAATAACTCCCCCCCTCCTTCCCTCTTACGGCGACATTTCTCTGATGATGTGTTTACTGGCGCATGGGCGGGGCAACCTGTCTCTCCC
This sequence comes from Gobiocypris rarus, assembly GCA_023029165.1. Classification (NCBI taxonomy): domain Eukaryota; kingdom Metazoa; phylum Chordata; class Actinopteri; order Cypriniformes; family Gobionidae; genus Gobiocypris; species Gobiocypris rarus. Next base: position 37,789,620 of record CM040926.1, on the reverse strand, counting down.
ATGAGATCGGCCAAAAGCAAACCACAACCATCCAAATCAATTCCCCATGGACATAATCAAGTAAAACACCCCTACATTTGTTTGTTCCAGACATAGTTTCACTCAGATATAGGTCACAATAGAAAAAAACAAAAACAAAAGATAAATCGCAACATCCATTTCATGCCAACTTTAAAGGAACACTCCATGTCTTTAGAAATAGGGCTTATTCAACATCTTTCCTACATTTAGATATGTGTCTCAGTCTCAGTGCATGCATTGTTTTAGTTTGGCAGGGTCTCCGCTAGCTTAGCATAATGAATGGAATCCTATGTTGCCAGCTAGCATGTCCCGAGTAAAAGTGATCAAAAAAAAAAAAACACCTAATTACTTCTTGTGGGCTGCATATACACAACGAGTACAAATAGCGATGCAGATTAAGTTTAAGATTTAATCTGCATCACAATTTGTTCGTTGTGAATACGCAGCCCACAAGAAGTAATTAGTTTTTTTTTAATCACTTTTACTCGACATGCTAGCTGGCAACATAGATTCCATTTAGTATGCTAAGCTAAGTTAGCGGCGACCCTGCCAAACTAAAACAATGCATGCACTGAGACAACAAAGCGTTTTCCCACATATCTAAATGTAGGAAAGATGTTGAATAAGCCCTATTTCTAAAAAAGGTGGAGTGTTCCTTTAAGGCAAACAAACAAACCAACCAAACAATATACTGGCCAGGGTAATAAAATGGCAAATATTTGGCATAGTTGTGCGACATGCAAGAGTAGGGCATCGCACCTCTTCTACGTCAGCAGAAACAATATCATCCTGCTCCTCGTCACGGCCGCGGGCTGTCTGGGACTGGCTGCTGCGGCGGGGCTGGGGGTTCCTGATGATGTACGAAGAGGCTGACTGACTGGAGCTGAGTAGCACAAGACAGCATCAGCATTAATTACAATAGAATAAGAATACTTTGCAATAGCGTTTGTGTAAATTAAAAAGTCCACTCAATTGTCATCATCCCAAACCTGCATGCATTTCTTTCTTCTGCTGAAAACAAAAGATGATATTTTAAAGGTTAATGACCAAACTGTTTCAGTTCCCATTGACTGGTATTGTATGGACAAACTATACAATGGAAGTCTGTGGGAACCTAAACTGTTTAGTTGCCAACTAAATTATATTTTTGTGTGTGGTCCATAGAAGAAAGTCATACAGGTCAGGAGTGTGACAGAATTTTCATTTCTGGGTTAATTGTGTGGGGCAAAACATAATGCAATGCAATACAATGATGATTGAGAGATGTAAAAAAACATTACTGAGAAGCAAGTAGTCTCATATTTCAGATTTTAAAATGATGTATGGATTTTTTTTAATAGTTACTTTTTTTAATCCATGAACACTAGTTTCTGTTATAAAAATTTTTATTAAAAAACAGTGTGCAGCTGACTAAAGCGTCACCCACCTGCTGGACTGATCCGGGGAGGGTCGTGGTGGCAGAGGCTCCACAGAGAAGAGCTCCTCACTGCCCTGTACAGCATCAATGCTGGTACTGGCCAGAGTAAAGGGCGCTGTAGGGCGAGCAATACCCATGCGCACCGGCACAATAAGGGACTCCGCCACATTACAGAGCTCTTCCACTGCATACGGCAACAGCGCCTGGAAAACACGCCTGCACTTCCCAATGGGCTGAGGGATGAAGTTGCTGAAGGAAACACACGAGAGAATGTGAGCAGTGTGATTAAAATTTACTCTTTAATGGAAAAAAATAGAGATGCAGCGGACAATTTTTTTTACGACCATCGGCTGTAAGCCATCAGCTATAGCATGAAAATACAGCAGGACTCGACAATAAGGACTGCTCAGGATCAGCGTGCATCTTCGCAAAACTTTATCCTTTGCATGTGGTTTTATACATTGCGAGTTTAATATTCAAACTGCAAGACGACGTGAAAGAAAACTCAATTCTGTTCACTGTGTGAGAAGTTTGTACATCCATAGCTTGCGCCTGGAAAGCCACGTCTCAGACAGCACGCAAATACTGAATAGAGTCGTCTTTCACTTCTAATTCACACATGGACGCCTTGGCGAGTATCCTTGTAAACATAGTGGGTTATATCTTAAGTGACCGTAAACAGCTGAGAAATAAAAGGCTTGTGTACCAGTATATTGGATCCGTGCAGCTCTTAAAGTGACAGCAGCCTAATATTCCTGCTGCGCTGCAGTTTATCAGCAAAGCTGTGATCAGTTGATCATTTAGAGGCCTTAGAAATGTGTGTAACAAATATAATACAGTAGGTTTTATAGGGATAAAAATCAACATGAAACGTGAACGATACTGACTTTCAAGATTAGACAATTATTTTTATTGAATAAAGCATTCGATTTTATATATTCATTTTAAAAGTAAATTGTTTATAAACTCTTGTCTACTCTCATCAGCGTGACTCACTACAGTACAAAGCAAAGTTCGGTAAATAAGTCATACTTTTTCTTTTTGGAGGATGCCATCTCTACACTGAGGATGACAAACACTCGAGCCACAGAGCGCAAGAACCTCCTTGTGACATTGATGGCCTCCTCCCTGCGGCCGGGGGTGTATTTATTCTGTAGCTCCTTCACCAGAGTCCCTAACAGTGTATCAATAAACTGGGGAACAAGAGAAGACGGTTAGTTAGCAAAAATCATTTTAGAAAAAATTAATTAAATTTTTTTTTGTTGTAAAAAGCAGTCAAAAAGGTAATTTCACACCAATAATACAAGGTTAGCTAGAACTCAGTATGGCACAAGAAACATAGGCAAGCTAACAAAAATGTATGCATTAGATAACATTCCCACAATTTTTTCATGACCTTTCCATTTTTCTAATAAATAATTCAGATCAGTTTGTGAAAACGCATGCATCACTATGGCCTGATAGTAAGATTGAAGGCCTGTTCACACTAATAACTATAAAGATAACTACAACGATAACTATATTAGCATCCACACCAGCGGATGATATTGTTCGGTTTATTATAAGTGTTTGCTGCAGTTGTCACATGCCACTTTAAATGCTTGCACGCTTAAAAGCAGGATGGATCCAGACTGGCTGTCAATGTTCGTTCATCAGTTGGGGGAAGAAAAACGTTCTAAAAAAAGGGATTCCAATGGTACGGTTTCTCTGTGCCGTTCTCATTGTGGACTAAAGATAGTACTAAAAATCATTCGAAATATAAAATGGCAAATTGTTTTAATGTTATTGTTATCGTCATTGGTGCGAACAGGCCTTTGCTCAACATAACAGTAATATAGTAGCTAAAACCATTCAATTTTCATTTCATAATAGACAAACTCTACAATATTGACAGTTATTGAACTGATTCAATACTGAACTGACTTAAGTTGAATAATGACAGCAGAATCTGTTTATTACTGTGAGGCTGCTTTGAAACAAATCTAAATTGTAAAAAGCACTTTTATAAATATACAAAATTTTACTTGACGAGAGCAGTGCATAACTACAAACATTTACAACAAGACCTTTCCAGGTCTGGGAACAACAACTATAAAAGCACAACTGCCATTTCATCCACTCACCGTGATGTCCGGTGCACACTTGACAATGAGGCAATGTGTGAAACAGTCCAGCCTGATGGTGCCGCTCTGCTGGTTAAGGTACATCTGCTCCTCCGGTAAAAGGTGAGCAATTCTGCTGCTAGCACTTAGTCTAGAATGACACAACATGGTGCTCAGCAAAAAAAGTCATGAAAGCTCAAAAGGACCAATGAAATTTAGCTGCAGTGATGGTTAAATGTTCTACTTACGGGTCTTTGTTTTCCTGAGAACCAAACATTATCATGGACTTCAGTGCGTTCCAGTCCTGCAACACGCGCTCTAGAGCCAGCTGGGCAAAGCGTGGAGGCTCCAGGTCATGATCCGGCATATCTGAGTCTGAAAGACAGAGACGCGTTAAAAAGACAACAAAACCTTCTCAAATGCACTAATGAATCACGCACAACAAAACCAAAGACATGTTAAGAAATACTTGACTACTAGGTTTTTTTTTTCTTGCACTGTTGCAAAAGTGATATCAGATTCACAAAAGTGTAAGCATAAAATGCTCCTTTAAACGCTATTTCCTTCTAATTTTCTTGAGTAAAAACACTTCTTAAGAATGCTACTTTTTTTCTTAAAAGAATTTGATGATAAAAGAATAATTCAAATTCTTGAAAATAATCTTCCTAAAATAATTTCTTAAAGTTAGGATAACCTCCAACCCGTCTTGAATCCTCAAAGGTAAGATGTTTAATGCATTTAGTTGGTTGTTTCTAAATAACTGAAATTCAGCATTGTAACGTAACACTACATATATTCAGGAGTTGTAGAATTAAACTGAAACACATGGTTTTAGACCACAATAATTTAGTAGTATGGTGTAGGGCCTCTTTTTGCGGCCAATACAGCATCAATTTAATTGGGAATGACAGATACAAGATAACCACACCCGCGCTTCACTCTGGAGAGCAACAGTCTGGGTGTTCAGCATCTTTATGGCTTCCCCACACCGCAACTCCCACAGATGTGGGAAACACAGCAAAGGTGGACTCAGAGAACAGTACGTGTTTCACATTGTCCAGAGCCAAAGATTTGCACTGTTGGCACCAATGAAATCAACATTAGCAGTTGGAGCAATTTGGCTATAGCAGCCCAAACTTCACACGCTACTCTAAGTGATGGAACGTAAAATCAGCGGAGATTGGCCACCAAGGCGTTAAACCTCCAAAACTGTGCCAGTGGTTCTGTTTTTCATTGTCCAACACCTGTACATATTTATTACTGCTAGGAATGTGTGAGTACTGACACCAGTAATCAATAGTATAAAAAATTATTGGTCATGATTACGCACAAGTTCGCTGAATTCGAAATTTAGTAACTCAAATGAGGACCTTGTTTTTTATTTTTTTATAATTATGACAATTTTTGTCAGCACATATGACAGGGTTTTTCCTGCATAGAGAATTATGAGGCGGCGGCCTCCATCAAATTTATTTTTTATATTTTTTAAAAAGGCAGTCAATCACATGCACAGCACAGATACCCCTTTTCCACGGACAAAGTTCTGTTGTGGGTTCCCGGTCCGGGTTCTCGAATCGTTCAGCGCATTTCGACTGCAGAAAAAACGATTCCGAGAAGGACTCAACTTGCTGGTCTCGAATGGAAACGGCCGCCCCTCATGATAAATTACTGCAAACGCGCACGAGCCCCTCTTTGACAGTTTTCGTCAGTCATCACAACCACATTCACACAGTCAAGCTCCGCAGCATCGTCTTCCTGACCTGCCTTCACTTGCCACAGCCAGGTACCAATAGTGGTTGCCCATTGCTTGTCATTGTTGTAAAATTAAACTATGTAAAATATATCCATAGAACCAGCCTAACTTTAGCAATAGCCCACCATCGGGCTTAAAGGGTTACTTCAGCGATTAGCATTAAGCTTTGTATCAGTAGAAACCCGGGATTATATTCAAATTATCGTACTTTCCCCCCTCATATGACCATGAGACGAGAGAATTATGTATTTTATTTCTGGAAAAATTCCTCCAATTACGCAAATATCCTCATTTTGCATCATCGGAGGAGTTTTTGTCCAAGACTACAGCCAGCAGGAGGCGCTATTTCCACATGTTTTTAACATCCCACTCACAGCACTCGGCTCGGGGAGCTGCAGAGATTCATGTAAATGGAGCGGTGGAGAGCAAAGTGAGTGTTTCAACTTTTCAAATGAACTTATGAAAGTTAAGCTTTTAAAGACATGAACTGAAAATGCGCCAGACTGATCACGCGCTGTGAATACAGCCGCAGACGCGAATCCCGCGATTACCTCAGCTCATGTGATTAATGTGATCCGACTCCTGCTGTGTTTGTGCCGTGACGGCCATGACACTCAATCGGCTCACTCACAATATATCGAACAGACACGTTCAGTTTTTAATTGTAGTGTCTCTAACTAAACTGATTTTATGAAAATGAATGCGGTGGGCAAGTGATCCAGTAACCCAGTAGCCGTGACTAGAGTAGTCTCTTAGGGCAACGAAGTCCAATCTGGGAATTGTTGTCTTTCATCCTCATGAGACAAAAATACATTTTCTGTGTTTTCTCAGTCTAGAAGGCACCAAATTCAAAAATAATTTCACATTTCTATTACACTAATGACCCAGTTTAAATACAGATTCAACTTCCCAGCGCTGAAGTACCCTTTAACAACAAGATAGTCTTCTGGCGTTGGCTTAAAATAAGCTAACACAAGTACCAGTCACGTAATTTACTGGTACTTTTTGGTAATTTAATGGCTTACAAATTGACAATATAACTGCTCGTAGTTTCTTTTGCGCATTAATCAAGTGATATAACATTACTGAGCGCACGCCGCCACATTTGCGCTTGCACTTGTGAGTGTCTGACAGGACAGGAAAGTTTCTGAGGTGAGAAATATATACGAAAATAACGTTAGAATAATGACACTGACATGAAGCCTGACAACATTTGATCTGACAGCAGATTTTGCATCAGATTCAGGACAACACGTTTTTCTCAGGCACTTAAACTGCCTGAAAGCTTTCATGCACGTCTTTCAAAAAAAAAAAGTCTTGCATCAGAAAAACACAATTACATCTGTTGTTATTGTTTCTTTAAATACACACTCTGCTTAAAACATTTCTTGTGACCCTCCTTTGGGGAATTTTAGGCACAACTGGCCAACAAAAATATTTCTAAAAAAACACTTGCTGCAGTACCACCTACTGGCGGTTTTAGATTTATAATATAATTTTGTCAGCAATCACATTACAGTTACTGATAGCAGAGACAGTTTTCATTCATTTAGTGCATCATCCGGGTATTTAAAGTGCCGGAGGCTGAAATGTTCTGCTTCTGGTTGTGCACTGTGTAGATGATTATACACTGTTTGAAATCCCTGTCAATAGAGCCACATTTTTTGGGTGGTGAAATGTGTAAATGAAAGCAAATGCTTGTTTTTGTTCAACTACACTGCAAAAGGGCCCCTGTGAACTGTAAATAAAAATCGAATTATCTAATTATTAAAATACCTAAAAGACATGCTTGTAAATAGTGTTTTCTTCAGCCAGCTGAAAATGCGGTACATATGCATGTGTGCACATGATCAGGATTTTACCACCTCCACCTCAATTTGAGCCAGGAAAAACCCTGTATGAGGTGTGATAAATAGGACAGGATCACTCCAGCAGCGCACACAGAGACAAAAGACCAGTTCACACTAGAAAGAGTGCAAAAAGACAGCTCACAAAATAATGAAACTGACTGCTCCATCTTGAGACAGGCTCTTCAAAAGTTAAATTAAAGGTGGATTAAAAAATACGACGGTAAGAGCTAAACTCCCGTCAGTTGTGACAAAAATAGTGTGCATGCTTATGATTATATTATGATTGCAGTGATCTGCAGGAAGCCCAAAAATATGACCTTTTAAGTGTTTTTCATTGAGTTGATCAGAGTCTTTGAATGTCTTACTTGTATGGAGGTTCTTGCCAAACAGGTGCATCTAATTTAGGATAATAAATGGAGTGGAGGTGGACATTTTAAAGGCAGACTAACAGGTCTTTGAGGGTCAGAATTCTAGCTGATAGACAGGTGTTCAAATACTTATTTGCAGCTGTATCATACAAATAAATGGTTAAAAAATCATACACTGTGATTTCTGGATTTTTTTTTATAGATTATGTCTCTCACAGTGGACATGCTCCTACGATGACAATTTCAGACGCCTCCATGATTTGAAGTGGGAGAACTTGCAAAATAGCAGGGTGTTCAAAAACTTATTTTCCTCACTGTATGTAAATTTTACTCATCTTAAATAAAAAAATTAACGAGTGAGCGTGTTTTAGGCTATATGACATAATAGCCAGATATGACCGCGCTACTGAAATGAACATCGCACAGTTGAGTAGCTGAGTATCTCTTCAGCAAGCCGACGAGCAAACTGCCGCAAATGAAACTTAAAGTCGCAGACGCTCAACACACAATCATCTTTATTAAAAGTAGTGAGACTAAATTATATCTTACCAGTTCTGATGCCGCTCTTTCTCCTATTGTGGTCTTTGATCTTGAAATTAGCTGATGATAAATAAAATGCAGCTCATATCTATTAGGGCTGGGTATTGACACAAATTTCACACTTCAATTCGATTTCGATTCACAAGCTTGCAATACGATTCGATTCAGATTCCAATTCGATTCAATATCGATTATTTTGCATATATATCAGGTACAACACGTGGAAAATTTTCTCAGGGAAAACAAATCTCTAAACTAATACTGTAAACTACGGGAGTCAGAGCAACATTAGCCTACAATAATATTGAAGGTAAAAAATTTACTGATTTGTATCCAAACACTTAAATTACACTCAATGTTATAACTTTACAATTACATAATCATATTTCTACTCCAATTCGTTTTATGAAATGTAAACATTTAAATGGCGGATGTCATAAAAACTTGCCAGATTTATTCAAACATGCATTAAATATTTATAAACATTAAAAAATAATGAATATGTAATATGGTGCCTATATTTAGCAAAATGCTCTTCTTTAGAGTCAATTTTTCTAGCTGACTAATGAGTCTATGGACACTGGATATGGTTTTTTTGAGGTAAATGTTATGTTACATGACATTGTTTACAAGCTGTTTTACTGACATCTTTCCATGGTTGAAACACTGATTGAGCGATTTCAGTAAGTTGTACTCTCTCTTTTAACACACTTTCGGATGTTCATTCATGTCTGTTTATTTCATGCTGTAACTGGTATTAAGGCGGAAGAGAAGATCAGTTCATGTGCCGCTTCTCTTGAGCTGAGCCAGAGCAACAGCACCAAAACGGTATTTATGTTTTTGAATTCTGTAATACAATGAAGGTCATTTGAAATCTGAGACTTTGTTTCATATCAATAGTAACAAAGCACAAAGATTGTGATTTATTGGATGGGAGGTGCCCTACAATGTTCTGTTCATTTATCAACTGAAAACAGGATGACTAATTGATTCTTGGGATTTAAGAATCGATATCGGTTTATAAAAATGAGAATCGATTAAAATTGAGAAATCAATATTTTTTACCCAGCCCTAATATCTATCATATCTATTGCTTTCGTTGACGTGAATTTGCAAAGAGTGGGAATTAAAGATCGGATTTATATCCGTTTTGTGTAGCCAAGTGTAAATGGAACCATTTTAACAAATCAGATAGCTATCCGATCAGCAAAAACATATGAAGTGACCAGGTGTAAACAGACCCTAAATAAATTTGACTTGAAGACTTCAAGATTTTAGTGACTCAAGTCCCAGGTCATTTCCCTACTCAAAGACACACCTTCAGCACTGGCAGCCTTCCGGTTCCTGTCCTCTCGGATGCGAGGTGGTCGATACTGGCAGTGTTCAACACTCTGCCTTGCAACAGTCTGCACCAGAAACAGCAAGATGTGCTCTCCCCTGTCAGACACAAACAGAGAGGAAGAAAGGGTTGACGCAGAATGTAGGGTGGATGCTACCCTATGACCCCATAAAATGGTTTGACAACAGAAAGTTGGGACAGAACTTATATACAACATATAGTGCAATAGTTCCTAGTGAACATACCTGCTGTTAGGAGTGGTAACCAGATTAGTGGTGGTCAGCAGCCTGTAGAGCAGATCCAAACGAGCTGCTTTCTGGCCCGCGATGAGTGTCTTGCATTTACACTTCTCCCAGCAGTCACAGTATGCGGTGGGAGATGTTCTCTTCAGTCTGGGGAAGAAACAAGGAGCAATGCATTACTGTTTTAAACCCTAGTGAACTACCTTGCAGCCTTCTAGAGGGTACAGTAACTGAAATGTATCTCTTTAAGTAAACTTTTCAGGAAACTTTAGATTAGCAGCTCATTAAATTAAACTGGTGTCGACATGCTGCTAAGCTAAAAACACAATACTCACTTTGACAAGCATAAAAATACAGTACAGCTCACTTTTCTTCTAGATGCTTAAATATTTTTGAAACGTAGTTTTCAGTAATAAAAACAGTAACTGTTATATACAATATATTTGTATTAGTTTCCATTTTTAAAACTTTATTTTAAAGCTTTAAATTTGGATTTGTTTTTTCCTTTTTCTGTTTTAGTACTGAAATAAAATAAGTTGGACTTGGTTGCAAAGGCCATACAAATTTATTTCAGCTTTATTTCAATTAATAACTATTTTTGATCGATTTGATGTTAAGTGAACTCCACCTGTGCATGCGCTGAGTTTGGCGTGCATTTGGGAACGTAGCGGCCACCAGTTACGCATTATTTTCACATCTGCATAGTTGACGAGTACCGCATTTTGCTAGATTTGTAATGAGACTCATTTGAAAACATGTTTTCCACCAAAATAAAAGCTTGACTGCAGTTTACATCAATAAAAAAGCTCATGTGGTTCTCTTTCAAGTATAGAAATTAGGACAAAACTAGCTATGAAAGTTTCATTTATTTCACAGTACATTTGTTTTACAATATATGGCTAAGACACTACAAATAGGTTTGAGTCCCCTTTAAAGTTGATGTACAAGTCAATGCACAAACTTTCTCTTGGTTCAATTTGCACACTGAATATGGTTTGGAGCTCTTAATTTTGAACTCTCAAAGTGCACCAGATTGATGAATTTAAAATTAAAATGCACAAAGTTATTCCTACGGAGAGCATACCCCCGGACCCCCCTAGAGGGACAGAGTTCCACCCACCACAGTTTCACAAAATCCAATGGGAAACACTAACAACCACAACACTAGTTGCAATGTATTCAAGAACTTGCTACTTTCACTACCAAAAGGATACATGTGGTGAAAATGAAAGTATCAATTTTCCACTCACTTGCAGTCATGACCCTTGTGGCAGACCCTGGCGCATTCAGTGCAGCAGCACAGGGACTCCAGCAGGCCGCAAGTTCTGCACTCAAAGATATCCTACAAACAGACAAGTTCAGTAAAAATCACACAGTGCCACTCTATGAAGTCATTTAGATCAGTGCTTCTCAAAGAAAGTACTGCCAAGGTGCTATAAAACAAAGAATAGCATCATAATTTTTGTTTTTATGACAATCTTTAAAAATATTTCTGATGTTGAACTCGCATAATCAGTCTCTGTAAAGGCTGTGGCTTTTGTACCTGGTTGATGTGTTCTGCTCCAGTCCAGGTGAAGCTGCAGGTGTCGTTACAGCACAGGACGTAGAGGGGAGAGTCATCTGGATTGGTGCCTGAAGGACAGATCATCTCCATGAACACAGACGCTGCATCCTCTTTCTCTCCAAGACCCGGTTCACCTACACAAGCACACAAGATCCTAATGGTCTCTGAATGTTTTGAAACATGCATTTAATTTAGTTGAACTTCATCTATGTACTTACCTTTGGCTATTTTTTGTGCTGCTTCTAAAACGGTAATGGCTGCTGGGTAAGCTCTCCCACTCACTGCCAACATGAATGGAGTCATTCCACGAGCATCCCTATCAAACAACAGCAATGCAAACACTCAAAGAAAGCTAAAAGGAGATCGGCTATCATTTATAGGTGCGGCAGGGCCACGTACTTGGCAGAGAGCAGCTCTCTTAAGTGAGGTCGCAGGACGACGCTGTCACACATCAGCTTCAGTATCAAGTGAGCGTTGGCCTTACGGTCTTTAGACTCCACTACTGATGGTTCAGATGAAGGTCCTTCAGAAGAGACATGTGAAAGATTGTAAACTTGCTAAAGAAAGCTTTAAATGATGGCACAGAGCAGTGGTTCTCAACTGGAGGGATCGTGACCCAAAAAAGGGTTGCAGGTGTATTCAGATTCAGGGTTAATGTAACTAACCAAAAAAAAAAAACATTTCCTTACTTGAAGTAAAATGAACATTGGATTGAACTGAATGAATTTCCATTTAGAAAAAAAAAAAAAGTATGCTGCATTGAAAATCCTGATTATTTTGCTCGATTTTAAAATAAAATTTGCAGTTTCCATTTGAACATTCGATTTATGATTTGCAATGTTGGTTTAAGCATTTGATTTATGATTTGAGCATTGGATTATAGATTTAATTATGACAGGTTTATACTGGGTTGATAATGAAAATTAAATAAATCAAGTACAAAGGAGTTTTAATTTGAATTTTGACAGTTCATGCTTATTTGAATGAAGAAATTAAATAAAATGAAAATGCACTTGATTTATAATTTGAGCAGCCGTTTTGAGTTTGATTTATTATTTAATAATTTGAGCATTTGATTTATCAATTGAGCAGCTGTTTTGAGACATCTATTATTTTTATTTTTTAAGTAATTGAATTTTGTTAGGAAACTTCCATACAGATCGACTGAATGCCACTTTAATACAAGCAGAAAATCTCATGTTTACTGGTGTGTTTATTGTTTGTTGGTGTGTAAAACACATACGTTCTTTTAAGAGAAAAGCTCTGATTGGGGGGGATTTTAAATTATTTAAATCTGGCAACCGCAAGAATGAAAGCTCGAACGCAAAATTACAAAAGAGTAATTTTGGTCAAGTTTTTATTATTTTTAGACAACAAAACTACATTTTAGTCATTTCTTTTTTTGTCAACGACATTGCATGTTGATATGGTCTTGGTTATCCTCTAAGGACATTTGTCTCAACTCGTCTTAGTCATGGACATTTTTTGCCAATGAACATTTTTGTCATATTTTTGTTAATGAAATTAACACTACTATGCAGATATTTTTAAAGAAATAAAAAGGGATTAAAAAAAGGGAAAAAATACAAATAAAAAAATCACAAATACACAACAAAATTTAGGAGGGGGAAACAAAATAACTTTCTGAATTATTTGTTCCAGCGGATGAAAGATAACTTTAACAGCTAATCAGAGCCCATCCCTGCTTTAAAAGTCTCAAGCATTTAAAGTGGCAGATGACAAATGCACTTATCAGCAGAACAACATTGTCTGTTATTATGGATGCTAATATAGTTATCGCTTTTGGTGTGAATGGCCCTGATTGGGTCACCACTTGATGTCCAATACAAAATATGGGTCCTGAAGCAGTTGAGAACGACTGCCGTAGAGAGTCATTTGGGAGGCCGGTTCACGTACCTGGGATGGTGGAAGTGCTGGGTCCCTGGTTGGTGCCTGTGGAAGCAGTGGTAAGGGAGCCCACTGCAGGAGCCAAGATGAAATCAATGTCACCGTCTAGCGGAGAAGATGGTTTTGTAAGACATCAGGCTAATCGCATGCATGCAATATATCTGTTACAGCCCAAGAACTGCCAAACTCACCTGGATCCATTGGTGGAGGGTCTGGTACCCAGCTGGGAGGTGCAATAGGGGGTGAAACCGGGTCTTGGTGGTCACTGGAGGAAGGGCCGGATTCGTGTCGGCCCAAACCTGCAGCGCGGAGGGAGCGTCTCATCATCTCTCTCAAACGCAAGCTACAGAAAAGTGAAAAAACAAAAGCGAAATTGTGTGTTAAATAATGTTTCTTTCCTGTGACGGGCAGCTCAGACACAAAATATAAAAGTTTATTGTGCAACCAAAAAAAACAATACCGAGAAGGAAAAAAGACTCAACTTTTTTTATTATAATCAAGCTCAAAATTCACTAGGACTCTAATTAAGAAAAGTCTATGCTTTACTAATTCTAGAAAGAGATGAGATAGAGACACTCTTAAAACCATCTACAACATAAACACCATAATTCATCAACAGTATCAATAATAAGCATTTGATTAAGATTAAATGTGTAGTACTTATTAACTGCAATTTCTCTGAGACCCCGAGTTAGTGGAACGTGCAACAGCACAGCATTTTTACTTGAACAAACTGCGCTTGAATTTAATCTTAATTCAATCCTAGTCTTTTGAAGATTAATAAATCACAATTGGCCGTATCATGATTCCTATTTTTCCAATCCCAAATGTAATGCCTCTTAAAATGATAATTAAGACTGTTATAACGTTTAAGATGAAAGGATGAAAGACTTATGGATTTTTTTGTATGCTCTTCTGGTAAAAAGCTTTTCTGTATCCCAGTGAATCTGAATACTGACCCCCGGCTGCTGGATGACCCTGTGCGGTTCCCGGAGCTGTTGCTGGATACCACTGAAATGGCATTGGCAATGGCCTCAACGGCAGACAGCCTCTCAGCGAACGTGTTCCTTTCAGACCGCTCTGCTTCTGAAACACATCGTACAATCAATGAAGCCATCTCAGGCTGGGTTTCATAAACATCAGCTGTGCTACAAAAGCTAATGTGCTGCCTTGCTTGTCACCACAGAAAACAACTTCATATTGTCTATAAAGCTGCACGCTATAGTTATCATCATCAATTAAAATAAACACTATGGTTTAATTTGTTAAACTATGGGGGGGGGGACATTTTCTTTACTTTAAATCATACATTAAATGAAGTAAAATATATATATTTTAATTTCAGTTAATTGCCGTGACAACATGTATTTAGTTTAAGTAAAAAAATATATAAAAAAGCTATTTAAATGAGATATTTTAGATATTTAAAATTGATAAAACAACAAAATTCCTTACTTTAATTTCATTTGAAAACAACAACAAAAATTGTTGTTTAAAATAGACATGATTCTGAATTCTGATTTGATTCTGAAGAAAAAACTAAACAAAACAAAAAACACATAATTAACTTGGTTCAAACTAAATGTTTATTGCTGCAGTCTATTAAAAATTTTGAATCAGAAAAAAAACAAAATCTTTTTGAATGAATGATTCAATGAACTGATAAATACTTCACTTTTTTCATTACTGGGTGAATCAGAGTTTTTTAACAAATCTCTCTAAAGTAATTTTTATCAGTCTCCTACTGGCGCAATGATGTAATAATACCATCTTCATTTGAAGTGTCAAGTTACTTCACAAGTTAAATCAAAAGGTGATTTACTCTATTTTGATCATATCAGAGTTTATATCCGAACTATAAACTTTTATCCCATAACTTCTGTGATCAATTGAATTATTGTAACAGAAATAATGATACTGTGTGGTTGTTTGAATTCTTTTTTTTTTTACCTATATATGACAGCTGCTCTCTCTGGGTCAGTGGCAGCGTGAACGCAGATCTGAATGTTTGCCGTGATTTATTAGACATAGCCGAATCGTTGTCATTTAGGAATAAGATTCCGTGATTGATCCAATCGAGATTGCAATCTTTTAACGATTAGTTGTGCAGCTCTATAAGTATATTAATGACAACTTACCTTCCTCCTCCTTGGTTTCCTTGTTGCTGACGGGAAGCAGACAGAGACGCAGGCGTGGAGGACGTTGCGGTTGCCGTCACAGCGGTGGCCCAGCAGAACATCCAGAGCATGAGGGTTCTGCTCCAACAGCATTGCTTGCTCCAGGCTGATCAGGTATTGTCTGCATGCCTCGTAATCACAGCGCAGCACGTGCTGCATCAGCGTCTGCTTCTAAAAGGCAAAAGAGCAAACAATTTATCAACTGAAAAAATGGGCTTCACTTGCGTTCACATTGTCATGCTTCATTGGCATTTGCGGTGTGCAGACTGTAAAATGCATTTGGGAACGTGTGTAAATAAAAAGCAGGTCTCTGCTGGTCTTTAAGTCTTAAATTCAAGGTTTTGTTGTCAAATTAAAGGTCATAAAAATCTTTAATCTCCTAAGTGGTCTTAAATGTGGGGCTTAATATGATTATTAAACTTTAAAAGTAGATGATTTAATGCAATAAATATGAGCCCTGAACATTTAAGTACAACAGGCCAGTTGAATTATTTACTTTATGTTGTTTGTATTGTAATATGTTTTAGATGGTTGTAAAAGTGCATATTTCAACTCCCACATCTTCTTGAATGAGCTGGAAGTAGTACATTTCAAAACATTTTAAAAAGTATTTGGGGATTGCTCCTAATTTAAAGTCCTGCATTATATATATTTTTTGGTTTATTATTTGTATTTTGGTTACTCAAAACTGTATCAGCATTTAATTTCATGTTTAAAAAATGCATAATTCCATAATAAATTCAGTTTGAAACAGAAAATGTTAAAGAATCTAGTGTACTTTTTTGTATTATCCTTTGTTACAGAAATCCAATTATTTGTATACATTTGCATTTCACCCCTAAAGTGCTTTATGCACTCCTAAATGTTAAAATTTCTCTAAATAACTCATGTCTATTCTTTAGCAAAGTGGTGTAGTTTACCTCCACAGCCATGATGATGATTGCTGCCTTCTTTTTGATTGTGGAGTTAGTGGGAAGGTTGGCAAGCGAGTGAACTCCCATGCCTAGACTGGCAATAGGCGGCAAGTCTAGCCAATCAGGGTCACGTATTCCACCCATACAGTCTTTAGCCATGGGATAAATGGTGCCGTTACCATCCCTCAAAATTATGGGACTCTCCTGAGGATATGCCAATAAGCAAATCGTTAAAACGGGCAAAAGAGAAATGGAAAGTTTCCTCAGGCGTATGAAACATAAGGCTGTGTGATGTTCTCACCTGGCCAGCAGTGAAGATTGCCACATTACGCTCACTCTGGCCGAGAAAGGCCAGGTTACTGGTAGGGAAGTGATTCTCCTGCTCAGCTTTGCCGGTGGCCAAGTCAAAGACACAGTACCGTACCCAGCTGCCTGTTTTCAACACCGCATGAACTCCTGCAGGACGCAAGACATCAGAGCCGTCAAGCAGAATGACAACAAAATTCAGCACAAAAAGTAGTTTGATAAATATAAAAACAGTAGTCACCTTTGGAGTCAACATTCACAGCTAAGATTTCAGCTTTTTCTGGGATACAAAGTTTTTTAAGTGTGCGTTGAAAACAGTCTGGAACTTTTGGTGTTCCACCAGTTTTAACAACCTGTTTAAAAGGAAAAAATAATGTCTCTCGGTTAAAAATTCGGCATGTTTTAATTTCCCACCCCCAAATACCTATACAGACCAAAGGTTTTCAAACTGGGGTCCAGGCACTTAGAATATATTTGTAATAAATATAATTTAATATAATATAAAATACACATACATATACACACTTAACACGAATTACGAATTCACCAATTTTACCATTTCATTCTGTTTCTAAAGTAAGAAATCAATTTTAGTTGTGATTTTTACACTATTGACAAAACTCATTTTTAAAAGAGAAAAAAATTGTAAATTACATTAACAATTAGCATATAGTTTTGTGAAAAGAAAAAATATTTTAGTAATTTGCTTCAGTACGATGATAGTATTAAAAAAAAAAAATGTCGTCTTCACAAGAACACATTTTCTAAAACAGTATATATTTTTGAATATAAAAAAACATACAAAATATATAAATGCCTTTATTTTTTAAGAAGGTGGTCAATCGCAAAGTAATATTTAGGGTTCCTTGGCGTCAAAAAGTTAACACCCCTGCTATAGACGTATGCCGTTCAATTTGTGCATGTATATTTGGTAGATTTGATATAGCCAAATTTAACATTTGCAACAATTCAAAATGACACTTTTTTTACCGTTAACAACATTTCAGGCCTAAATCAGAATCATAGTTGAAACCATGTTAAGGTTTCAGAATGAGTCACCAATTGTGGTACATTACTTGGTATGAAAAGTAGTATGTTAAGTAGTGACTTTGTCAATTTATCCATCCAAATGGCATTTTGAATTACACAATGTTTCTGAGATTCTGCAAATGGAAAAGTTTACTTTTACAGCTTCATGTGTGTTTACCTGTAGCTCATCTATTCGGAGCAGTCGACAGTCTTGCAGCAGTGAGGAAGGGTCAGAGTCAGTGGGAGCTGCGCTCTGGCTGCTCACGCTGCTCGACGTCCCTGGAAATTTCACAGCAACATATGCACCATCGACTTTTAGCACCTTGAGTTCAAAAGAGAGAACTGTTGCAAATGAGGTGTAAAAGCAAAGCATCACACACAGACCAGAGATAACACAGACAGGAACATCTCGTCCAAAAAAAAAACTGTATGCTTATATAAATGGCATCTACTATAACTGGAAATTCTGCTTACATTAAAAAGGCTAAAATTAGGATAATTAAGCATATTAAAAAAATGGTGAAAAATAATATGCTTGTAGTCTTGGTCTCCACTGGATCAAGCTGGCCGATGTGAACGCCTGCACCCACCTTTCCCACTGGGACGTTTTTAACGTCCTCCACGAAAACGACCTCTCGTAGAGGCCACTGCTCCTCATTCACTTTCTCCTCTTCTTTTGGAGCCGGTGTTGAGCGCCTTCGCTCTGTAGCACAGCAGGTAATCGGTTAGCAAAGACAACACTAAAGTCACATCTTGGTATCTTTTGGCATCTCACAAAAGATCAAGCAGGAAATGTTTAAACAGCTCTAGTTAAAGTCAGCTGTAAGCTGATACTCTTCAGGCAAGCCACCAGGGGTGAATAGGGTAAAAAAAAAAAAACGAATCAAAAACCTTTCCCAGTGGATTGATTACATTAAGAGTTGCAAAAAATATAACATTACACGTTTTCTGAAATGCCATGTTTAAATATGTAATTTGAAATATGTAAAATATGTAATAATTATATATTTAAATCTGCACTAATTTGCGTACATTTACTGAACAGAAATCTGAAATAAAGCTTGGATTAGGCGAGGTACAAAATTCACATTTAATTGTTGATCGAGTAAACTTTTTTAACAAGGGATTTCAGATATCACTTGAGAATCTCTCCAGAAAATACTGTCAGAAAAATGTTTTTAGAAACAAGGAATAAAATGTAGCCTGGATGCCAGGCGAATTTAGCCCCGCCCACAACATTTTTGCTCGGGCAATTCGGTCTGGACTCGATCCATAGAGGAGTAATTATGCCCGAACAGAAACTGTTCGGACCAATGAAATTGTTAGGGCGGGCTTTAGACGATGATGGACAGATGATAAACAGTAGGCTAACGTAATCCTCCACGTCATCGAAGGCGCTTGGGTTGAATTTGTTCTAATCCTAAACAGAGAACTTGTTCGTATATCCATTCACCGTCACTATTTCTCTCAGAAATGATGATCGTGTTGGTAAGTCCTCTGTGTATCCTTAAATTCTTTTTTTTCAACACTGGCAAAGATCGTTTACACTCATCTTTTTCTTCTAACGTTACTTATTCCAGCTTGCGTGCAGACAGGGTTGCCAAGTTCTTTTGCAATGTCACGCAATAGCTACTCAAAACTATAGCCCAAAAAAATCCCAATAGATTTCCGTGGGGGGTTCTCCGGCAAAAAAATGGCATTTGGGGGGCAAAATATGTTATTTTGGCAAGGTCGTCTGCTAAAATTTGCATTCCCGATTCTATATATCACATAATTGGAGTCACTTCAACCTGCGGACATGGAGAACAACCCGCAGGAAAAACATGGACTTGGCAACACAGTGCAGTTCAGTTTTGTTGACATTTGACAACTAACGTTACGCGTCGCTCCGTTGCTCTGATTGGTTGTAGGTCTTTCCAAATTAGGTCTTTCCTGGTTCGGTTGAAACACGCCCCATAATCACAGCCCAATGGAGCAGTATCAGACTCATATCCTGACTACAATTGAGTATGACCACATCAGGCTAAATAAAATGCATAAAATAAGGTGAATGATATATGAACAAAACCCTCAGTATGTCACCCTTGGCTTTTGGCTTGCTCAGTTGGGGACACTTAAATTTCAACTATATTATTGATCTGCCCGCATCAACATTATATGATAATTGAAATTAGCTAATGACATCACCGTTTTCACCAGAGCAGCCGTACAGCCGAATCAAATTCTGTTGCATTATTTTCTGTTAACACTGTTAAGCTGCTTTGAAACAATTGGCATTGAAAAAAGCACTTTATAAATAAAGGTGACTTGACTCAGTAAAAACCATTATTTAAATATTGAAACACTTGAGAATATGGATTAGAATAAAACTGTAAAGTTTGGTGTATATAAAGCTGAAGTAGGGCTGGGCGATATGGACAAAGTGATCTCAATAAAAAATGCTCATATCAGTCGATATCGATAATCAATTTTGATAAATGTCAAATATTTCTTTCTTTCCAATTTAAAGGCAGGTTTTTGCTCCCTAGTGAAAGTCGTAGAAACCAGTTATTTGAGGTTAAGCTACTCTTTATTGTCAGAATATATTTTCACCTTTTTGAATTCCTTACCCTTTTACAGTCATTTTTCCTTAAATATCTTAATAGAAAAAAATGATGTATTAGTTTCTGCATGTGCTAACGGGTGATATTGTTTCTAGTCATGAAACAGGTTTGTGTTGCCTGATATATCTTCGGCACAGTTTGCAGTGCAGGCTGCAGTATTAATAATATTACATTTTGTCTTAGAAATGCACATTTAAAAGTGAGTTGACAGTAGAAGTAGCTGGAGTTAGGAGGATGCAGATGTAAATGTGTGGTCATTAACAAAAACATGGACATCTGTAAAAATTGTAACAACCTCATTTCTATATGGTAAAATTTCATATATCAGGTCTTCCATATTATCATTCATTTAGATCATGATGATAAGCACAGTTAAAACCATGCATATAGCTCTTCACTACCATGTTCAAATATGGTTTATATGGTATTTGTATGAAAAACAGTAGCCTAAAAACATTTAGAAGCCTATTAATGCACAAATTCCATAGCTAAATAAAAAAATACTGTGAAACTATTCCATTACTCCTTTAATACATGTCTACATTAATAATATAATACAATTCTATATGAATATCCTACATTTCTGGCACAGATGGTGCAGTTAGTGTCACCACAGTAAATCCATGGTAAATGATGGAGATTTGTAGATGGAAAATCCTTTAAATCACAAAGACACTTGTTTTTCGCTGAATTAACGCGCTTCTCACTGGATCTCACAGCACTGTTTAGTGAACGAGACTGAACAGAGTAAACGGATCTGCTCGTGAGCTCGCGCTGCAGTTTGGACTTTGACCCGAGCGGATATAGTCTGTGTGGCCCGGTTCAAATCAGTAACTGAATTCGTCCTACCTTATATCGACAACTTTGTCATCTTCTCAAGGTTCGTTTCACTTTCATGTTCTACTTTCAACGTTCGTCACTGTTTCCACTCATTTTGTCCTTCTCGTGTTGAGTTTTCTTTGCCAGTAGAGCTTGTACTTTGTTGTGCAAGCTAAAAGCTGCTTGCTGACTGGCTGTTGTTGCGTTTATTTCTGTCCTGTGATTGGTTGTTACAATAATCCATATCGAGTAAAAATGTCCAGAGCTTATCATCGTTATCGAAATTCATTTTATCGCGATTCGATATATCGTTTATCGGCCCAGGCCTAAGCCGAAGTGGAGATTTCTGACCCAGTGCAGAAGAAAACTTAAAAAGGTATGTAGTGCAATTGAAATCTAAAGGAGCAAAATATATAAATTAAATTATAACGTTTTCTTTTTACTAGTCTGAGCAAATTATGAAAAGCCAAATTGTCTTAAACTACTTATTTAAAAAGAAAAATTTGAGGAAGGCCATGAGTAAAGCAAAACAAAGCATGTTTTACATGCACACAAACCAAATCAATAAAAATGCAGCACACGCCCAATTGGGAAGGTGACCATATCATTTACATACGGATTCTGGGCCATCATTATTGTCGAGCCATGACTAGAACATTTATACTATAGAGCAAAATGACAGTAGAAATGCACAGGGTAGTTTTTGGGCCAATATAAACCCTGCACAACAGCTGATGGGTTTAGCGATTTAATGTACGTACTATAGGGCAGAGAAGCACTGCTAGCGATGGAGGAAGTGTCACTGCATGTGGACGCTGGTGAGGGCGGAGGGCCCATTTCCGTCTTCACCAGCTCTGGCTTGCTCTCAGTCCTGACGACAAGAACAAGCACACTCATCAGCATCTTATTTTTAGCATGAATACCTCGGTGTATGTGTATAGCCATAGAAAAACAGCCATCTTACTTGGTTTCCTGGGTCTTGGTGTTTTTCTCCATGTTTTTCAGGCTCTCGGGTGAGCGGAGCTGGAATCGGCAGCTGTCGTTCATGTTCCACACGGACTCCAGCAGGACGCCCACTTTAGGGATCCCTGCGTTTACGGAGAAGGCCACGGCACCAGCATGATATAGAGGGTTATTCCTCAGGCACACCTATGGGAAGACAGACATCAAAACTGAGTTTCCAAGAATGTGCAAATTCACTCCCTGACAGTAGATGGTGCTTTTAATTTGTTTGCTTATTCAAATGGAAACACCATCAAATCCTATTTGATCTGCAATAACTCTCCATAACAACTCCCTCTTATCGAGATGTTTGTAGTCACTGTGGCAATTGTCATAAAGTTCTGTGTGTTCAGACACCAGCAGCTCAGAGGACCAGTCTTCGTTGTCTTCTTCTTATGCTGAGTTCAGACTGCACGATTTTCAAACTCGTCGGATCACTGCTATTTTCACACTGCATGACTATCTGGGGTAGCATTCAGTCACTGCTGTGTTCACACTGCACGATGAATCGGCGACAGGGGGTTTCACACCGCATGACTGTACAAGAGGAAGAATCGCCGACAACTCTCTCTCTCTCCGGTGCGCAAACTACGTTTCCAAACCAAACCCACGTGCGATGTGACAAGTAAACAACGCAAGATCACACGTCTGTCAGACTGGAGTTCTCGCGACTGGAATTGTTATTAAAAATGATAAACTGCAGAAAGTTTGCGCTCCCAATTGTCTGTGTGCGAAAAGGATATAAAGAAAAAAGATTATGGCGGAGAAAATTGTTGGAGAGACACAGGGACCAATGACTGCAAAGAGAGTTTGAGGTAAATAAATAATTTTGCAATGTTCTGCTGCTGCGGCTGGACGTGCAAATGTTTGGGCTTTGTTTCTGTTTGAAAGAACTGTAACTATATATATTAAAATACTGATATTCTGGTCTATAACTCCTCCCTGAACCTCCGCTGCCCTGTATCTTGCGCTCTCAATGGCTGTTGGTCATCGGCGATGTAATTTTCAGTCAGACGGCACTCACCCAGCAGGAGTTTGAATCGCCGACAGCATGCCAAATATCTCACGGGCGTCGGCGATTCTCTCTGATCGTGTCTTTGATCATTCACACTGCGTGATTGTCGCTCGCGTGCAGGAACACCAATTTGCCTATGATTTCGGGCATTTGTCGGGCGATTTCACAAAACCTGTATGCAAATCAAAATCAGGGCTAAAATCGGGCAGTGTGAACTAGGCATTAGGTATCGATGTGTGCTCGGCAAGACCATTTTGTGCTTGAGAGCCACCAAGTCGTGTTTTACTGTAACTTCAGCAGCTCCAGGCACGTGAACAAAAGCACCAATCTCATTAGTCGGCCAGTTAACGCAGCGTGTCAAACTGTACCGAACTATGACTTCAAAACCGATGTACGTACCGAACCGCCAGTTTTGTGTACCGTCACACCCCTACTAGAAATCAATCCCAGGAGGCAAATAGTGCCCTCTTAATGGAAAAGTACATTTCTGACCTCCACCACTGCATGTTCCTCACCTGAGTTCCTACTGTGATATTGGGTATAGAAGAGATGCCAGCACTGGACTTTGGCTTCTTGTTCTTGGCTCTGGCCTTTTCAAGCATCTTTTTCCGCTGACTAAAAGGCACAACACCCCTAGAGCAAAAAGAAACTCAGAATTTATTCACAGATCACAAGCAATCTTTCAAACCAGTGCTACACGATAAATTGAAATAAAACCAAAATCGTAATATGATTTGTGTGATTATCAAATCTCAAAGGATGAAATTTTAATTAAACAAATATATGCGCTGTGCTTTTCAGAGTGAAGTGTGGCACTGTTCATTCACACGCGAGCAGCTCATCCGCCGTTGTTTGCAGCGTCTCAAAATGCCTCATTTCGCAGTAAATGCTACACACAAACCTCAACACTGCATCTGCTCTGAGTCACTTTAATATGCAATCCACCTACCCACACTTGTAATGAGAAGCAATTAAGACATCCATAAATAAATATTACAGTTGTAATGTAAAAAAAAATATTTACAATAAACTTTAACATCATATATTTATATTATTTTTCTTTTTTTCTTTTATAGTGAAATATTACAATTATTATAATTTTATTTCGTTTTTTAAATATTTTTATTTAGTAATAATTATCCATCCCCCAGGTGTGTCCACAACATCAAATCTGGCCCCCTTTAAAAAAAAGCTTGGACACCGCTGCTGTAAACTCACCACCAGTAAAGGCTGCTCTCCAGCTGAGTGCAGGTATACAGGGCACAGCAATGCAGAGAGACAATGCGCTCTCCCTGCAGCTCTGGGAACGTTTGTGCTCCATGTTCTAGTTTAGCAGCAACAGTGCTCAGAGTTTCATCCACCCATGTCGCCACCTACACAATACAGATTGATTAATGGAAATTTGAGGTCTGAGGACATTTTTGGTACGAGACTGTGCAAGAGTCGTTGCAAAAATCACTGATGCACAATCTTAGGTTACACTTTATTTTAATGTGTCCATGTTACAATTGTACATTTAAGTACGGAGTAATATTAATTGACTATATGTGAGGCACCTTAATGGCACTTAGCACTTTATAATAACTTGCACAAGTTGCATTTTTGCACCTGATCGTGTTCTGTATTTTATTTATTTATTTGCGCATTATGTATATTGAGCGTTATTGTGAATTCCTTCTCTGCTGGTGGGTCTTTGTCTTTGTTGGTGAGTGTTGTTGTATGTTTATGTGTTTTATGTGGAGCATTTGCTGCAAA
Source organism: Gobiocypris rarus (assembly GCA_023029165.1). Taxonomy (NCBI): domain Eukaryota; kingdom Metazoa; phylum Chordata; class Actinopteri; order Cypriniformes; family Gobionidae; genus Gobiocypris; species Gobiocypris rarus. Next base: position 37,764,896 of record CM040926.1, on the reverse strand, counting down.
TCCAATTTCCCCTTGTGGGACAATAAAGGTACTTGTGCATAATTTATAGTTATTACTATAGTAACTACAAGTAACGTGTAACAAAGACACTGTAAAATAAAGTGTTACCAAATCATATTGTATCCGCCAGCTCGTCATATGATTTTCTTCTCACCCACTCTCATGATAATGTCAGTCAAACTTTACCATAAGGTCACCTTATTTCATGTTAATGCATTACTTAACATTAACAATGAGCAATATATTACAGTATTTATTCATCTTTGTCATCATAGGCTAATAAAAATACAACTGTTCATTGTTAGTTTATGTCCAAGTAATTTTAAGTGACTAAGTTTAAAATGACTAAGTAATTTTAACAGATACTTTTGATTTTAATGTATTAAATGAAAATAACATTAAGATTAATAACTGCTTTAGAATTTTTAAGTTCATGTTAACTAATGCAGTTTACTAATATTAACAAATGAAACCTTATTGTAGCGTGTTATTAAAATGTCTTCTTACCTTGTTACTCTCGGTAGCCACAGTGGCTCGGATACTGTTGGCAGAGAGATGGGTGATCTTTTCATTGGTCAAACCAAGGAAAGGGACACGGGGGTGATGTATAGAAGGATTCTATGACAGCACAAAAGATTTATGAGATTTATCCAATTCAGTAGTGACACAAATTCCTTGTAAGGTCATCTTTATTTATATAGCACTTCATACAATACAGATTGTTTCAAATAGGGCTGCACAATTAATCAAATTTCTAATCGCGATTACGGATGGCCCGATTATGTAATCGTTCAAAGCCACGATTACAAAAATAAATCCACTTATATTATTCTGCATGCTTAAGAGGTGTGTTTAGAGCATGTTACAAATGTTGTAAGAGGCGAATCTCGACTACTTCAGAGTAGGGTCTAGTGTGTACTTCTCACTGCTGTTTCCCGATGGTTTATAGAACAATTACTCCGAATCACCCTCTGTCATCTTAAAGAACAGCACAACGGCAAGCGTGTCGAGTATAAACACCTCCCCAAATGGACATGGCACGCACGCAACCAGCGGAGGCTCGCGCAGCGAAGCCAGATAGGAACTACCAGTGACGAAAGTGTACGCTGACTGGTAGAACGCACGCAAAATATCACCCACCATTTTTTTTAAAAGCCGTGCGCACCGCCTATAAAAACTCAACAGTGATATATGGACCTCTCAACGCAACTTTGAGGGGAGCAAGCGAAACATGAATATGTATTTCTGCTCAGCTAGTGACATTTGACATCAAGCACATGGCAAACGCTAATACATTTTCATGTGTCTACGTTCTTTGTATAACAGTTCTACCTTATAACTTATTAGACAGGACTGTTAAAGGGTTACTTCAGCGATTAGCATAAAGAAGTATACCAGGTGTATATTCGAATAATCATACTTTCCCACCTCCTTATGACCCAGAGACGAGAGAATTATGTATTTTATTTCTGGAAAAATTCCTCCGATGACGCAAATATCTTCATTTTGCGTCATCGGAGGAGTTTTTGTCCAGAGGCTAAAGACTACAGCCAGCAGGAGGCGCTGTTTCCACATGTTTTCAACATCGCACTCACAGCACTCGGCTCAGGGAGCTGCGGGATTCATGCAGCCATATACTTTTTCTGTGAAGCTGCTTTGAAACGATATGTATTGTGAAAAGCGCTATACAAATAAATGGGAATTGACTTAAATGTAAACGGAGCGGTGGAGAGCAAAGTGAGTGTTTTAACTTTTTAAATGAATTCCTATGAAAGTTAAGCTTCCAAATACATGAACTGAAAATGACCCATGGGGAACATTTAGTTCTCAGGGAACCACTCTGATGCCTAGTTCCTATAACTAAGTTCCATATTTTTATATCCTAATTTTATATTAAAAAAAATATGGCATGCCGTCGCTTCAGACAATGGTATAAAGCTATTCAAAACATAATTCAAAGTACATGGCGATAATTGTATTTATTAAATCGTAAATTACAATTTCAAGGTAATAATTGACAATTATGATTTGTCAATCGTGAAACACTTTCAAGGTAGATTTACAGTAATAAACACAAAAGTATTAAATCAATGATGCAAACAGAATTCTGCCGTTAAGACAATAGCATCACAGTTCGGCTGAAGTCAGCTCAATCATGTCTGATATGTATTGCAAATCTTACTTGTGTATTTCTGTAAGGTTCAGGCTCATTCCACTTCCACTGGTAGAGTTCTCCTTTGGTACTGACGGCAATCAATTCCGAGTACAAAGCCCCAATGCTGACAAACTTTGTTACATAGTCCTAAAGGATCACACAACCAAGGATATACAACTCAGCATCTTTACAATAAAAATGTGATTTATTAACTAAATGAAAATCACAGGAAATAGGAGACTAATAACCTAAAGTGTTATACAAACAGGCTGGCCATTAAATCTAAAGGTCAAATAAGGATGTGCAAGATTACTGAATAAGAATTTATCAATAAAAACAACAAGTTCTTGTTGTGAGTGACTTATGATTGCCAACTAAAAATAAAACTGAAAAACCATGTGTGTTACTAGAAATAGAATAAATGTTAATTGTAATTTAAAAAAGCTAGTTGACGAGGTAACATCTCATTTTCAATTAGTTTAATTTTAAGTACTAAAATACGAATACTAAAAACTGAAATAACCACAAAAAAATACATAGGCCGAAAAAATTACATAATGAACATAAGAAAACTAATTTAAAATTATTTAATACAAAAATTACCAAAGTTATGCCATTTGAAATGTAAAACTGAACTAATAGCCACTAAACTCTAACAAATTGGATGTTGCTAACACCACAGTGACTGACACAAACAGGCTGACCAGTTTTGCAAATAATAATACCTTAAAAGTTGTTGTCAAGCAGTTTTGCTAAATAAATAAATAAAATATTATTAAATAAAACAAAATATTATGCCAAACTATTTCTCCCTCAAGAATTTCAGCCTTTTAATAAAAACATAGGCTCTACAAAAAAATGTATAAGAAAGAAACTGAATGAAGAAATTGAAAACATGTTAATAATCATAACCAGAACAAAGAATAAAAAGATAGTCCTCCCAATGAATCGCTTTCTTCTGCAGAACACAAAAGACTGTTTGTAACAGTTTCGGTTTCCATTTACTTTCATTTAACTTGTGTCCAAATAATGGAAGTCAATGGAACCCGAAACTGTTCAGTTACAAATATCCTTTAAAATATCTTTTATGTTCTACAGAATAAAGTCAAACAGGTCTAAAACTACTTAAACTTAATATGCACCACATAATCGGACATCTGGCGTTCTAGAATAGTGAAGGCTTAAAGGCCCACCTTATCAGGCCACCACTGGAGCTCTTCCCCCAGAGTGACAGGGCTCTGCAGCGGCACGCTCTTCTTGTCAAGGCTTGGCTCTCCCTCACGGCTGGTGGAGCCACGCTCCGCATCGAAGGAGGCTCCATCCAGCCACCTCCTCTCACGCAGCCTCAGGACCGACTCCCGCTCGCGGAGCAGTTCCGAGTCTCGCTCTAAGGGAAGAAGGAGAACTGGTATGCAATAGGGTCACACCAGTGGGATAACAGTAAGCCACACTCTGGGAAAGACCCTCGGAATAGTGAGATTTCATACAAATTAGATAGTGACTATTATATGGAAGAAAAATTAATTCTGCTGTACTTCTGTGACACCAACCACCAGATACAACTCATCATTGTGCCGTAAATGACACCGCTGGTGAAAAGGATCCATGACCATTTAGGTGATGGCCCCTATTTTAAAAATGATTGGGCTACATGTAGACGCTATGCAGGCTAATAACTGGCTTTGTCAGCTGCTGGGTCGCATTAGCAGCGGAAAGATCTTGCTGACGGGTGTCCAGCCTTTGCTGAGATATATGGGTATAAACTGCAAGGTCTTATTGGTTACTGTCTGCACTGCAGGGCCTTTCGCAGAGGGCTCATTAGGGGGAACGACGACTATAACCATGCAGGACAACTGGACACTCTCTCAAAGCACAGACACTCTCACACACAACACAAACATGCAGCAAGGCATCTTGAAGCATATTTGATAGCCATGGATGCTGGTTTATGAAAACATTTTTTTAACATAATTTGGTTTATAACCGGTCTGTTATTTACACTTAAACTTATTAAGCAGTGTTAAGTTCAATAATTTACAGTTGCATAGAAACATTGCAACTTGACGCATTAACTCTGCAATATCAGTTTTATTTCTGCCTTTTTAAGTGTTTTTTTTATTCAAGTGTCTTATTATATGAAGCTGTTTTTGCATGGATAATTTGTGTAACTCAAAGTAAAAAAAAAAGAAAAGAAACCTTCCTCTTATGTTTCATATCTGCATGAATGTGTTGCGAGTAGTGAATTTATATTATTAAACTGCAGTGTAAACGGAGAACAAAGTGGTTGTGGCACAAGCAGTTCCACAAATCTTACTGAATAGAGTCATAACACTGAGTGTATGCAAGCATGACTGCGTTTTGGCCTTTACCTCGTGAGGAGCCAAGACGAGACAAGGAAGAGCGTCGGAAAGAGGGGTAGCCAAAGTAGCTGATGTCCTCAGAGAACATGGCGTCTGCATCGATGATCACGCTGGGGTGAGCGGAGTGAATATCCGCGTCTAGAAGGGACATCAAGTCTTCTGTAGAAGTATGAAAGGTATTGTTAATGTCAAAGGTATTGTTGTTTGTTAGAGGTGAAAATGTCACAGTCTTAACTGTGACTCATATACTGTGTCTGTTTACCCCCAGGTAAGTAGGACTCGCTGGCAGTGTCATCTCCATCATCTCCATCCTCATCATCTCTGCTCAGCAGGTTGTTTACAGCCAAGTTCACATCAAGATTTGTGCGCTGCAGCTCTCTAATGATGACACTTCTGGACTTTCCCTGAAGAACCACCTGGGCCTGGTTGGAAAAGCAGAGCCAATTGGTTATGAAATTTCACTGTGTGTGTGTGTGTCTGTGTGTGTAAATACATGCTAAACTGTATAAAGGTTTGAAATAAATAAAAATATAAAAAAAGTATAGTATTTATGCTACTCTAAGATGTTATTAAATCTGAAAATCTTGTATTGTAGTGTTTATATTTTTAAACCTTTACACACAATGTTTACCAAACATGTATGTGTTAAAAATACTTTCAATAAAATGGCTTTATTATCCAATTAAGTAGAATAATAATATTTAGTTGCAGCCCTGGTTGTTTTGCTAAATAGACGCAACATTTTTTTAACTTTCTAAACCATGTCTAAACTTTCTTAATTCAAAATGAATGGCTGCAGAGTATTTGAAAAAAAAAAACATTACGTAAACATCACATTTAAGTTATTAAACAGACCCATGGTAAGCACATCCAGCTTATACAGTATAAGTCAGAAATAATGAACCGGCCACTTGAAGAAAGACTTTACCTGAGAGATGAGCTCCTCTGGGATGACGGAGGCTGGAATTACAGGCTGTGGCTGACTGCCCAGCAGGCCGGAGCCTCGATCTCTGCCAGTACGAATCACACGGGTCTGTCTGCGTGAATCTCGGGCTGCTGTGGAGGACCGACCTGAAGATCCTCCTCCTCCAGCACCACCTCCACTGCCCCCTCCACTCCCGCTGCCTCCTCCTGTGGCTCCGCCACTACTGCCCCCTCCTCCACTGCCTCCACCGTTTACTCCTGAACTCCAGCGGCTCCTGTCAGGCACACCAACAATCAGGATCAGTGCACGGCCAACAACATTCTCTCTGTGTGTGATACTGAACTCCAACAGACTATGTTGTGAATATGAAAGAATCAGGACTGATGTTTTTAATTTTTTAATAGCGTCTCTGTTTAAAACTTAAATGTTAAAAAAAAAGTTGTCAGTTATCAGTTTAAAATTAATTTGCATGAGGACTCAAATGTAACTTTTTCATTCATATTTAAATGTTACAGTAAAAAAACATGTAACATTACAATGATATATGTTAGTATATATAACAATGAGAATAATAAAGTAATCATGATATAAAAAGTTTATAACTATGTATTTTATATTAGTTCATAAATGAAAATTATTATTTATTTTCACTTGTTCACTTGCACATTGTACTGCATTAAATATTTTCAATCTAATTTTTAACAATGACTACTAAATAAAAACTTTTTTGTATTTCATTACAAACACACAAAATATATAGTAAAAAATATCAGGTTGAATTGTGTTAAAATTTAGCTATATTGTCCAGCTCTACTAGCACACATGGTTTCCTAAACTCTTTCCTAAGTAATTTAGAGTCTCACACATAAAAAACAAATATTTCTGGAAATGGGCTTGCAGTGTGAATACTTTCAGGGGGAACTTTTACTGCATGCAAAGAAGACGCAGCAAAATCATCTTTAAACAGATTTCTTATAACCAAAGGCACCATCACATGTGTGGCTGCCAACGTTACCTGATGGCTGCATTTCTGATAGCCCTGCCACAACTTACCCAAGGGTGTTGCCTGCCAGTCTGCCCAGTGTGTCAGAACCAGACAGGAACCAGGGCGGATCACTAGTCCTGCCTGGCCTGGAGCTCCTTCCTGCCCCTGAGACACTGCTCAACTTTGAACTGGAAACAAAAGATGGGAGATCAGTTACAAACGTATAGTCCCACATTTGGGACCATCACAGAGCCTGCAGACCGCAGGCCTACGAGCCAATCTGCCCTTTTGTACTGTGGGGCGACTAACATGGCAACACCCTTGGGAATCAGAACTGACTGCAGCTCATTCCTCAGGCAAGAGCTGTAGGAAAGGCTGGCAGGGAACTGCTAAAAATTTCCCCTAAATCATGTGCCATCATGCCCGCTAAATATTTTGGTCATATACAAACACTCTGGATTGCTTGCGGTTCACAAAAGGGGATTTGCACTGGTGCGACATAGCTTCAAATCACAAAAACAACTCGAAGAGAAGCACTAGCCCACCTGCTTAGTTCAAGCAAAACATCCCAAAACAACCACTGCAATGGGCAGCGGACAGCAAAGCAGCCATAAGGTTCGTAACAAGTGGTTTTGCCATTTAGTTTAAGGTGTTTAAATGCTCTTATCAGAGTTTAGTTCTTAGAGTAACAATAAATTAATATTTTTTAAATGAAAAAAAAATGCATATGATATGAGCTCTTTAAAGTCTATAACAGCAAATAATAAATAATTTATAAGCTAACGTCGTAACAAGCATGTATATTTGGTTTTCTATATTTCAGTAATAGAACAACATCGCTGATAAAACCAGACAACAAAAGGTGGCCAAACGGCTACAAAAATGTTCAGAAGCACCTGAAGCCTGTAGATTTGCTTCCATCTAAATCCCAAATTTCACACCCTGTCATCAATAAGAATATAATTCAGAAGCATTTTCTTCATGCAACTAGCAAGGCTACATGTCTGGGATAAAACCTGCATTGCATATAGTGTTTATATTTAAGTGCATTCATGTTAGACTAAACAAAATACACGTGTCTTCACACCAAAGCCCACAACACAACCGTTAATCTAAACATATGAGGTGGGTTGAAAAGTTAGTGTACTTTAAACAGAATTAAGACAAAATAGTAGGTCAAAATAAATCCAGAGCAATCATAACCAGAGGGGACAGATCTAATCTAGACTTATTTTGCATGCCAGCTCAAACATGCATTTTTCATGTGTCTAGTGGGTATTCTTTTCTCACCCATCATTGCCATCAGGCTTGCCGAGTTCCAGTCGGTCGGGCTGGACGGCAAAGCTTATCCTGCAGATACGTCCATCCTGAAACAAAAGAGTATATTATTTTCCACATTGCTCTGTGTTGAACAGACACAAAGAGTCATTATTTATCCTCATTTCGTTCCAACATTCACATTTTTCTGCAATGGAACAAAGCAGAACAGTAGCTTAACAAACATGGTCACTGTGTACTTAAGTTTTATGGAAAAGAAAAGAGCAAAACCAAGCCGACTGATTTGGTGCAACATGAGCACAAGCATATGGTATAATAGTCATATTTGGAGTAAATCGCTCCTTTAAAATAAAGAAAAAGCCTAAAGCGATGAATGATATAAAATAACAGTGCTGAATAGAAAATGTTACCTCAAGGAGAAATCCAGCATGATTTGGTCCAACCACACACTGCTTAAGTTTGGCCTGCTCCAACGGAATAAGGTGTGGATGACTGCCGTGTGGACAGAGAAACGTTAGCCAAGTGTTTTTACAAAACTCAATACTTCATTGATGTGGAAAGAATTCTAAGACCACTGGGCTTAAAACATAAATACTTGGTAAAACATACCTGTTACAGTTGTATTTGTTGAGCTTTTCTGACACTTCACGGAGCCTGAAAGAAACAAAGGCATGCAATTAAAGACAGTCTGTTGGGCTTATAAACAGACTCAATGTCCACAGTAAATGCCTAAAATAATAATGTTTTACCCCAAATGGGCAACAGCCAAAATGTCTGAACTGAACCTGGCCAAAAACTTTGGAGGACGACTGTTATGGTTGAATAGAAAACCGTAGGACAGAAGAAACACTGAGGAACAGATTATGGCTCACGGTCAGAGGAATTAAGTGGCCTTGTAGGTCATTTTATCCTTCACTTTACAATGCAAAATATATAAAAATTATATCACATAAATGTATCTTCGTCTCACGAAATACATGAAAGTAAGTGACCGTGCTGAACTGGGAGAAGAATAGAGTAAACTATACAGTCACTATAGGCTATAATGTGTATCTGATGTGAATAAATCACGTAGTCAAGTTATCTTAACTCTCTGAATGGATTGTTTTTGCCGCTTCCATAGACATCAGTGTGTATTTTTTGCTAGTACTTTTTACAGCATTTACATGAAACCTAAAATAAACATGTGGTTGAAAACACTGAATAGTTGTGATGTGACAAGCGCCAACCAAAGCGCAAAAGCACATTTGAATTTAAGTGGCACCGAAATGAGGCACCGAAATCTGCGTTCTTATTTGGTCTGGTACATAACGGTTATAAAGGTACCGGTGCCATATTGGCTGTGTTTAACCCCCTTTTGCTGAAAAGCATTCTTTAGAAATGTTGGCCCATATTGATAGGATAGCATCTTGCAGTTGATGGAGATTTGTGGGATGCAGATCCAGGGGACGAACCTCCCGTTCCACCACATCCTAAATATGCTCTATTGGGTTGAGATCTGGTGACTGTGGGGGCCATTTTAGTACAGTTTTTACATTTTTCCAGTCTTCAACTATCCAATTTTTGGTGAGCTTGTGCAAATTGTAGCCTCTTTTTCCTATTTGTAGTAGAGATGAGTGGTACCTGGTGAGGTCTTCTGCTGTTGGGTTAGGCAGCATGTCTGTGAGAAGCACTGCTACTTGGGCGCAGATATATCACGCAACACATGAAATCCCCAAATATGCATGTGTTGTAGGATATCTCTGTGCCCAAGTAGCAGTGCTTCGCCTGTGCTTCCCCATATTATAATACCAAATCAATATCTGCCTATGAAATCACAGTCTTAATCTGCATCGCTATTTGTACTCGTTGTGAATACGCAGGATCACATTTTCTCTGGACATGCTAGCTGGCAAAATGCATTTTCCCACATATCTAAATGTAGGAAAGAAGTTGAATAAGCCCTATTTCTAAAAACGGTTGAGTGTTCCTTTAACAGTATTTAAAACAGAGCATGAGTGCAAAAACAAGCAACCAATACATAAGTTATAAATAGCCATGCCTTAAAAGAGAAAGCAAACCCAAACTCAAGTTTATGAGGATACAAAGAACATAAAACTCAGGAAATATTAAAATATAAGACAATAAGTGGTTCGAGCCAGAATAGTGAAAGGGGGAAAAAAGTAAATGAACAAAGGCTCCAAAAGAAATCACCTTTCAATCAAAAAACTATTTCAATAATCCATGCCGCAAGATAAAACCAAGGACAAGAGATGTTTAGGCCCACTCCAAACAATCAGACATCCTTTCAGCAAGAAAACCTTTGGTATAAGTGCACTGTGGACAGATAACACACTTGGACGGCCGCATGTTGTGCTGCAGCTTTCATTTAATGAGTAAATGCAGAAGCACAGAAGACAGTTACATATGAAGAAAAAGGAGATTTGCAGCCCGGTCCAATTTGGCGGAGGAAAAAAGATTTTTCTTAAATTTTGGCCAACTCTAGCCCTTCAAGCACCTCTTGGACAGAAAGTGTGTCATAAACCAGCTGTAAAACTGCATAGCATTTTAAGGCACCATAGGATCACATACACTGTGTGTAGAGCCCCAAATATATTATATATATATATAAATATATATATGGCGGAGGGATGCTGCCTATGTAGTACGTTCCAAATAAATCCCTTATGAGTTTCATTTCAGTTGGGACGCTGCCTTAGTAGGCAGTAGACAGCAAGGCAGCTCACAAGGATTTGGAGCAGAGCCAATGTCTTGCTTGGCATACTCAGCACATTGGTACAGCAACATGCCTTCAGCATCATCTAAACAATAAGTGATGGAGACACTTCTAGGGCTGTCACTAACGATTATTTTGGTAACAGTGATCTGACGATTATTTTTACAGATTAATCGAGTAATCTGATTATTTTTTGTGGTAATAAAAATAGACCTAAAGCCTTTAAAGTTGGTTAACATAAATATAATAACAATGAGGATAAAATACATAATATAATATACATAAGATTAACAAATCAACCTATGTCCATTATGCATTACAACAAATGCCTGAAGAGGGCGCCAACAGCCGCTGATTGTTGTCACTTTACGATCAAATCATTGTTTAATATCGCTTTTTTTATTCAAATTTCCACTTAATCTTTAATATTTGGCCAATTCTTTACGACAGAAATGCTACAGCCACTTTAATTTCTTGAACATGTCGACATCAAAATATGAACAAAATTTTGAAATTGCGGTGAACAGTTGGCATATTTAGAAACATTGATGCATTCTCCAGAGTTGGTGTAGGTTTATAAATGATTTACCTTACAAATCTGATTAAATGGTGCACATTGTGTTCCCAGATGAACGTTATAAGCAACCCGAACTCACAGCAAATGCAGAGATGAGGAGAGGTGCTCAATGCATATGATAGCCATGCAACAAGAAACGTTATGAAACTTAAAGCTCATCATCAGACTTTATATGCTTAACCAAATGTACGTTATTGGAAACCCAAAAAATCCCAGTACTATAGACACTGATTTCATGTGGAGAAGCATTTACTGTGTGAATGGAGCCGCTCTGAGACGCACGTAACCTGCACGCATTAATAAGTGCAAATAAAGGCTATTAAACCCACCACACGCATTTTATTTAATCTCAGTGTTTGTGAATTCACAATAGCACTATGCTACATTATGATTTTAAATTATTTTAATACATCGCGCAGGCTTAGAAAATGGTCTAATAAAGTGGTTCAAGGATTCTCATCCGTGGAATCCGCCACTTCTGGTATTTTTCCCCATTACTTGACACATAAATTGCAATTGAGGATTTTTTAAAATGAGTACTCGAATTGAATCGAGGATTCGTGACAAGCCTAGACACTTCTAAACACATTTATAACATCCACTGAACTCAAAGACATGATGGGTTTTAAAATTATGAAAAAACAAAAAGCTTAAAAGTTGTTTACAGTCAAATTATTACATACTAATTAGTAGGGCTGTCACTTTTTATTCGATTTTCGAATATGATGTGAAATATCCGTAATCAAACTATAAATCAAATATCCAGTTTTTAAAGTGCCATGTAGCGCATTTTTACAGTCTATGATTAGACCGTTTGTTTTTTATTTTACTGTTTGCCCTCTCCTCCAATAGAGGGCGCTCTTAACGTACTGTAGAGTCGGCCCATGACCAAATCAAGCGATTAATAGCCAGTCTGTTTTGAAAATGGAAGATAACTCTCAGAACGGCCAGCCTGAGCGGACCATTCACCCGTCGCAGCGAGTTTGATTGACAGTAGATCTTAGCAATCAAATTGCCGAATTTGCCGTTTGTCTGACAAAGCAGTCAGGAGATTAACGTTGGTGGACTTGAACTGGAAAAACGGAGTGTACTGACGTCTTTCCGTGGTTGAAACAACATTTCTTTTAGTGTTCATTCATGTTTATTTGATGCTTATCAATAAACTAGAAGGAAGAGATGATGGGTTCACGAGCAGCTTTAACTGAGGCGCTACAGCGATCACAACACATTAAAGAGCCACAAAACTGTATTTATTGTTTACATTTCTTTAAAAAAAAAATTGAGACTTTGTTTTATATCAAAAGTAACTTGCTCTGTCCTGTCTGTCGGCGGGTTGTCAGTGTCCGCGATGTATTTTCTCCACATGAGAACGTGTGGTGTGAGAGCGCCACAGCTTGTCGGACATAGCAACAGTTAACTAAAGATATTCGAATACATTGCTTGATATTTGATATCCATTCGAATGAGCTTTTTCTCAAAAATGACAGCCCTACTGATTAGGAGTGTGCACGAATAGTTGAATATTTGATCTGTAATTAATATTCGAAAAATATAAATACTTTTTCAAATTTTACTATGTTGCTTTGCTGGCCGTAAATCCATGATAAATCCCACAGTATAAATAAATCCACTGGGTGGCGCTGTGGAGCGAGTTAATAAGTTGATTGTATTTGATCACAATGTTGTTGTCTGCCTCGTAATGAAACGTGGATGAAAACTGAAAGTGATCTTACAAAAAGGAGTCAATGAATCAATGAACCCGAGCTATCATATAACAAACAATGAGAAATCACAGGAAATCCCAACACCAGGCGAATGAGGAAAGACAGCTGTCCATCACTGCAATCACAAGTGCAGGTAAGCGCAGCTGTACCCCGAGTGAGAGCGAGATAACCTAAATGACAGCAAAATGATCGAGACAATGCTTCCTTTAAGTTTCTTCAAGGATTAAGAACAGAAAACACAAAGTGCTGTTAGAGACTTCACTTAACACCCTATCTTTGACAGCGGAGTGCGTTTTCTCACCCGAGAATAACATTCACACAATATTATTGTTTTTCTCAACATGAAAATCTGAAACTGAAATATAAACACAATAACCATATTCTGACTCGAGTGTATATATTCTGCATGATAACTGGCACAGTCTGCTTTATTAGCGTTATTTCCCGCTCACGCTGCTTGAGCTTATAATGCTTTCTTTAGACCTATATTTTTTGTTTACACAATTGTTTAATGTTTTGAACTAAAAGAAAACCTTAAGATATTAATGTAAGTTTGTTGTGTATATTGCCTGATCATAAGTTTGTTCAGAAATGGTGACAAAAACATAACATCTTCATCATTCATCATTTTCTCAAAATAATTTAAATAAACGAATATTCGTTTTTTTATGAGCCCAAATATTCAAATACAATATTTTGTAAAAATGGCCATCCCTAATACTAATCATATAAACCAATTGGTAATGTCCTCAGATCATCTCATTTCAATACAAGCAATACAAACCACTGAGCAATCAGATCCTCTTTGCAAATGACCTCTGTAAATCTATTCAATATGAAAACAAGAGCAGTCCTAAAATGCACTTAACAGCTCGTCCAGAGGGGAAAAAAGAAACCGGAAAGAAGCCAAAAACAATCTTTTTTCACAATACCACAATGTATGGTACACCATATTATGCTGTAAGGGAAATACTCTTTAAGAAAGTGGAGCTTAAAGCACTTTACAGGCACAATTGCCAACACAGCCTCTGTCTTGCAAGTTTTCAATGCATGTACTTTCTGATACAGACTAAAAAGCCCAACATCAGCTACATGGACTAATACACACACCGCAATGTGCACACAGAATATCCTAGCGCAGCAGCCACAGAGATCATGCTGAATCTAGCTTGAAGGGGACACGTGTGCAGAAAGGTCCCTCGTTTCCTGTCAGTGCTGAGCGGCAGAAAAGCCTTCAAGTCACGGCTCATTATTGCAGGACATATCAGTGAAGAATGAAGGGTGAAAGTCTCTGCATACAAGCTGAAACGTTAATGACTAGTGGAAGTATGCATCCGGGCTGCGGATCACAGATAGTAAAGAGCAGCACAAACTACACACAGTGATGAGAAATGCAAGATGGTAATATGTAGTAGAGTGCTAAGTTAACGAACAAAAAGGCTGAAAATTGCTTCTAGTCTTGATGCAATGCATGTTTTCTCTTTGTTGGGAATGATTACCATTTGTTGCCTGGCACAAAGTCAGCATGAAACCACGTTCACAACATTTTAAAATGTGGCATATTTCCATGAACTAACAAAACGGCTTACAATTCTTTAATATGACTATCAACTGCCTAAATTACACAATTTACCTTATTTAAAAAAAAAAACACAAAATATAATTAGTATAGGCCTTAATTTCTCAAAAGCCAATCACACTCAATTGAGTAGCAAACGCATAGGACTTTAATATTAAACTTTACACGCAGCACAAAACAAAGACGAAAATAAGATTTTAAGACACAAGTATTGTCATTTTACCATTTGAAAAAAAACAAATATACTTACGAAATAGTTATTCATTTACTTATGCAGTTGTATAACAGTACACAATAAAGACACAATATGTAATTTTACGCCGCTAGAGATCGCTTATTAAAAACAAAGGCGTGGCTTGATGACGGCTGGATTTTGCAGAGCTTTTATTATGCCGCAGTCAACCACGCGTATGTGGGGTAACGCATCGCTTTTTTATCAGATTATATACATTATTTGAGTGTGTTGAAAGTTATGTTATTATGCTACTCAATCAGCAGTTCCTATGAGACCCTGCGGTAGCTAGATGGATATTAGGCATGGTAAAATATGGTACTCGCAGTAAATCAAGAAAACCAGATCTAAACAATAAGACAAACTGTGTTGAGCCGTAGAACGATGATTCGTTTCCTTCCAAACAGTTGCTCACCTGTCTAATAAAACACATCATATATTAAAGGTGTCTTTGATGTTTCCATGGTTTTTTGAGGGAAACTATGATGTCATTGATAGGTGATGCACAGATACGATCCGTGTCCTGGTTAAAATTGTCTTAGAAACATTTGGGATAACATATGTACACAAGTCAACCAAAATGTTTAACATTGTTCCAGTAGTTTTTGGATATTTTAAATGCAAAATGCAAAAGCCTCCAAGGATAATATTGTAATTCAATTCAAATGTATTTATCTAGCGCTTTTCACAATACATATAATTTCAAAGCAGATTTACAGAAAATACATGCGTCTAACATTACAATTTGGAGTGATTCGTTTTCAGAGGTGACTACATTTCTAAGATCATGCAGTTCGCTAACATCTGTATTTATTTAAGGAAGAAACAATAAGCTCATTAAAGTATTTACAACAAATAATATTAAATAAAATATTCATAATGCACACACTTAATGTGTGTGTAAAGTCTCTTAATAGAGATTTGAAAGGCAAAATGATCTATCATACCCTTTCTTTGATGGTACGGTCTGATAAGAGAAGGCTCTCACCAAATTAGGCTTTACCTTTCCAAAAATAAGAACACAATAAGCATTTTAAGGGATCTTTGGTGGGCTAGTAGGGAACTAAAGTGTAATGATTGGAGACCTGCAGTGGGGAAAACCCCAACACACAGCTTTAAAACATCCTTAAACACCAGGGGAAAAAAGGCCAAAGAGGATCCCAACACCCATTTTGTCCAAAGATGCTTTCAGTGTTACTGGCCATGAGCTGAACACATGGATTCCTAATGCAGCTGTCACCAGCCATGACAATCACCTCCACCACCAACTGCATGGAATAATTCTGACTTGTCAAGTTGCCTAAATTTACTTCGTTTATATAATTTAAAATGTAAAATAACCATTGTATATCAGTGACGTTACAAACAAAGCTTCTGGGATGGGTTTTTTACATGTCACGAGTCATGACGAAGAAATAAACACTGCTCAAGATCTATGAAAACATAACACAAAACATTGCAATTCTTTATCTAGACCATCTTTAGCCAAAAAAAGATCCGCGTTTATACACAACTGTCATAACGAACTGTTCACCAATCCAAACGCTGATATGAAACAAACCAGAAGGATGACCGTCAAAACTGCGATTTTGATATAATTTCCACCAAATTTATGAGGATAAATTAATTAAACGGATGAGCTCGCGGAGTGCTAAAGGCTAACCCGAGAGGATTTTATTCACCAATTCTGCTCGCATTCATTCGGCGTAGCATAAAAAACTCAAGTTAAACTTGCTAAATAAAGCGTACATTTGAAATAAAACTCTTTATTTGGTGTGTAGAAGTGGGAATTTATCGCAGTTCCCTCTCTTTTCACCTCCCCATCCCCCAACCCGCATTGTGTCTCCAGTCAGCCGGGCCTCGTTATTTTTAGACCCAAATGCCCAACCTTGAGCGTTTGCAACAGCCCTGAAATGCTCTATATATTTTATTAACACTTTTTGAAAGAACTTTCACCTCATTCAGGGGTAAATACTGAATGTAAACCGCTTCTTTCTTATAAATACCTGTCATTAAGCTGGTCTTCGGTCCCGGGTAACGGGTGAACCACGAAGTGAATGGACGTCATGGACTCGGTCCCGGCTAAATTATTTTGTGGGGGGATTTTTTTTTCTTTTCTTTACGGGTTAGGTTTGAGAATGTGTTTTCTTCGCCAAAAGCAACCGAAGAGCTGAAATATACAACCTCCTCATCCACATGCCGCCATCTTAACTCTGTTTAAGCTTCTTTGGGTCTGTTGGAAAGGATGCGCGTGTAACGGCGACGCTGATTGGTTGAGAGAAAGCATGTGTCGGAGAAGCGGATTGGCTGGGAGGGATAAAGACAGGGAAGAGGGGCGGTGTGAAGGGTTTATTTCCCATGTGTTGTCATTGTGTTGGCGTCGAGTGATCTGAGTCACTGTAGTAAATTCACGGTTATTGCCGTTATCTATCGAAGTTTTTGTCACACACGAAACAAAATCATTCTTTTTTATCATTATTAGATAAATCAAATCGAAGTTATGGCATACTAAGTCATAGTCATGTGTTGAAAAGTTGAAATTATGACGCAAAAGACAGAATTATTACATAAATGTCGAAATTATTACAGTGTGTGTGTGTGTGTGTGTGTGTGTGTGTGTGTGTGTGTGTGTGTGTGTGTGTGTGTTCATGTTTTTCTATCCCGTTGGGGACTTCTTTTGAGAGTCCCTATAGTAACTAGGGGTGTGTGTGTGTGTGTGTGTGTGTGTGTGTGTGTGTGATGCTCCCATAGAAATAAAGCTGTCATGCCTACCTCACTTACAAACACACACACACCTTTTTCACCTGTAAATGTACTTTGCATGAACTCAAAGGTGAGACTATATTTACATTGAATTTACTGTGTTAAAATTTAACTAAAACACAAGTCAAATAAAACTGGTGTTCTGTTGATTTGCAGAGGGGGAAAAAATGGCTATCAAGAAATGTACTTTATTAATGTTGTAATGTACCTTGGCACGCTGATAAATCCCCTAATGCTTAAAATAATAAGAAGAGCTCTAATGAGATTTTAGCTGGTAATGGAAATTGTGATAGCCTACATTAAAGGTCAGTTGAACCTTCTTAATGAAGATGTTACATCCTTTCTGCAGTTCTAATATTAATATCACACAGGAACTGGAGCTAAATATGGTATAAGCCAAAAAAGAGCAATGCTGTATATTTTTTAATTGGAAAAAGCAAAGTATTTTTTCATTAGTGTCTTAGACTTGTGGACCGCTGTACAAATATTCTGCATAGTGAGATTGAGTAAATGCATAGCAGGTAAATAAAAATCTCTGAATCATTATTTTAATCATAAAACACCAAAATATAATTTTTATGTAGTAGGAAAGCTGCTTGCCAGGGTAAATATATCATGTAACGTCCAGCAGGTGTCAGCTTTTTCCTTCTAAATCTTTCTCCTGAAATCTCATATGGCTACTCTGTTTTATTTCACCTTTATTACAGGACAACTGGAGAAAAGGCTGTCTCATCTTACCCGCAGTGTCCGCATGGTCTGTGTTTTATCTCTCCTTTCTTTTGAATTAAATTATGACCAATAAAAATGAATCATTGGCCCTATTCTTAAATACAAATGTCATGATTGTTCTGTCTCTATGTCTTTAGTTTGTATGTTTTTTTTTTTATTATGCCTATATGATGCACTTTGAATTACCATTGTGTGTGTATATATATATATATATATATATATATATATATATATATATATATATATATATATATATATATATATATATATATACAAAGTGTATTTTCAAAAGGTCTGTTTTCTGTGCAAACTAATTCTAAAGTTCATAATTCATTGTACAAGCAAGCACTGACTGAAAAGTACAGTTGTATACGCCTGGTGAGACCATTCCTCTATACAGAATCTCTCCAGATCCTTCAGATTCCCAGCTCCATGTTGGTGATTCTTCTCTTACCCCACTCATTTTCTTTAGGGTTCAGGTCAGGGAACTGGGATGGTGGCAGAAGCTTCATTTTGTGCTCAGTGACAAATTTGTGTGTTGATTTTGATGTTTGTTGTCCTGATGGAAGATCCAACTACCGCCTATTATACGATTTCCAGCAGAGGTCGTCAGGTTTTGATTTTTTATCTGTTGGTATTTGCTAGAATCCATGAAACCATGTATCTGAACAAGATGTTCAGGACCGCAGCAAAAGAAAAATAGAACCACAACATTAAAGATCCACTTTTTATCCCTATTTGCACCCATCCCATCTGGGGTTTTCTGCCAAAAAGCTCATTTTATAGTTTGATCTGACCACAGAACCAGTCCCCTTTGAAGTTCCAGTCGTGTTTGAACACTGAATATGCTGGAGTTTGTTTCTGGATGAGCGAGGAGGATTTTTCTTGAAACCCTCCCAAACAACTTGTGGTGATGTAGCGGTTGTTTGATCTTTTTTTTTAGGTTTTCTGACCCCAAGACTCAACTAATATCTGCAATTCTCCATCTGTGATCCTTGGAGAGTCCACTAAAACTCTCCTCCTCGCCGTGCATTAGAACGATAGACATACTTCCGATTCGTAACATCTTTAGTTGATTTGAACTTCTTAATTATTGTCCTGGTGGTGGAAATGGGGATTTTCGAATGCTTTAGCTATATTTTCTTACAGTCACTTCTATTTTGTGAAGCTCAACAATCTTTTGCTGCACATCAGAACTACACTCACCTAAAGGATTATTAGGAACACCATACTAATACTGTGTTTGACCCCCTTTCGCCTTCAGAACTGCCTTAATTCTACGTGGCATTGATTCAACAAGATGCTGAAAGCATTCTTTAGAAATGTTGGCCCATATTGATAGGATAGCATCTTGCAGTTGATGGAGATTTGTGGGATGCACATCCAGGGCACGAAGCTCCCAGTCCACCACATCCCAAAGATGCTCTATTGGGCTGAGATCTGGTGACTGTGGGGGCCATTTTAGTACAGTGAACTCATTGTCATGTTCAAGAAACCAATTTGAAATGATTCGAGCTTTGTGACATGGTGCATTATCCTGCTGGAAGTACCATCAGAGGATGGGCACATGGTGGTCATAAAGGGATGGACATGGTCAGAAACAATGCTCAGGTAGGCCGTGGCATTTAAACGATGCCCAGTTGGCACTAAGCTTCCAGAAGAGATCAGATGTGCTCCAACAGTAGCCACATTCAAATCTAGACTCAAAACACATCTGTTCAGCTGTGCCTTTACTGAATGAGCACTGTGCCACTGTACGTCCCACTGATTGCACCTATTCTAATCTATGCATCATCTTAATTTTTTATTTTTATTTTATTTTTTATTTTTTTATCTATATATACTGTAATAACTTTATTCTTTTTAAATATCTTTCTTCTTATTTAAAAAAATTCTCTTTACAACTGTTTTAATTATCCTGTTTTTATTTTTAAGTCTCACACGTGGTATTCTTAATTCTTATCACTATTTTAATTTCATTTTCCATGTAAAGCACTTTGAATTGCCATTGTGTATGAAATGTGCTATATAAATAAACTTGCCTTGCCTGCCTAAGGGGCCTAAAGTGTGCCAAGAAAACATCCCCCACACCATTACACCACCACCACCAGCCTGCACAGTGGTAACAAGGCATGATGGATCCATGTTCTCATTCTGTTCACGCCAAATTCTGACTCTACCATCTGAATGTCTCAAACAATAATCGAGACTCATCAGACCAGGCAACTTTTTCCAGATTTTTCATAGTGGAGATGAGTGGTACCCGGTGGGGTCTTCTGCTGTTGTAGCCCATCCGCCTCAAGGTTGTGTGTCTTGTGGCTTCACAAATGCTTTGCTGCATACCTCGGTTGTAACGAGTGGTTATTTCATTCAAAGTTGCTCTTCTGTCAGCTTGAATCAGTCGGCCCATTCTCCTCTGACCTCTAGCATCAACAAGGCATTTTCGCCCACAGGACTGCCGCATACTGGATGTTTTTCCCTTTTCATACCATTCTTTGTAAACCCTAGAAATGGTTGTGTGTGAAAATCCCAGTAACTGAGCAGATTGTGAAATACTCAGACCGGCCCGTCTGGCACCAACAACCATGCCATGCTCAAAATTGCTTAAATCACCTTTCTTTCCCATTCTGACATTCAGTTTGGAGTTCAGGAGATTGTCTTGACCAGGACCACACCCCTAAATGCATTGAAGCAACTGCCATGTGATTGGTTGATTAGATAATTGCATTAATGAGAAATTGAACAGGTGTTCCTATAATCCTTTAGGTCTAAATTTAGAGTCTATATTCTGTGGTTTTACTCATTGTGATGAATGATTAAGGGAATTTGGCTTTTGTGTTTCTTCATATTTATAACAAGAAGTCATAGCTGGACAATTTAATGTTCCTAGTCACCCTGAAAAAAACGTAAATATGAATGGGGATATACTTCAGAGATATTTTTCTCATAAGAATTTAGGGTGCCAATAACTTTTGCCAACATGCATTGGAGAAAAACATTTATTTCATAATGTGATTTTCCCCCTACTTTCAATTGTTGTACTTCATGAAAGGTTAGTTATTTTGTGAATTTTTATTTTCACTGCTGCTTTTGCTCATATTTACCAAGGGTGCCAATATTAGTGGAGCGCACTGTATATTTTGTCAAAGATATACACAGGTCCCACACATTTAATCTGTCTTTGTTCTGGATATTTATTTTGTTCATTGTTGGTTATTGGTATAATGAAGATAGCTGATTTAATTTAGGATAATGACATTAAATATCTGTGTGAGTTTATCTTCAGTGACATCAACACTCAAGGACAATCAATGTAGACACGTACAGTCTGATGCTATTTTTAACCAAAACTTTGTTTGGTGAGTTAAAGTGTGACTTTGTGCAAACACGTCACATACTATACTGGGAATCATGTGGGTGCATGACTTAAGTGCACTTTGTGCTCGAATGAGAATCTGCAAACAGGAAAAATTCAGTGGGCTAAAAATAGTGAGCAGCTTCAGGATGAAATGTGCTCCTCCTGTCCTGATTGGCCAGTCGCTGCATCTGCAGTCTACAATGTTTGTATGATTGATCATTCAACAACTGATTTTAGCTGTGCTAATTTCATATCATCTCTCTGCTTGTTTCTCATTTCAGTCTTTTTTTGTGCATAATATAAAAATCTGTATTTAATGTCCATGTTTTCATCATAAATAGTCACTATTTGTTTTAAAAAAGTCAGCATGAAGCGGAAGATTGTGATCTTTCATATTGTGACGTATATCAGAGGCCCTGTTTACACCTGGTATTAAGATGTGTTTTGGTCGATTGGATCACAATTGGACTATGCTACTATCAACCACTTCCAGAGGTAGTCGTAAACGCATTCAACTGGATTGATTTTGTAGTGTAGACGCAAAACAAACGGCATTTTTGTGGAAATGTACTTTTAATGAATAGAAAGTTCAAAAGAACAAAATGTATTACAAATAGATATCTTTTGCAACATTATGAATGCACGCTCATGTGATTGACAGCCACAAAAGACCGTCTCTCCGCCTACTGATCTAATGCGTAAACATGGGAAGCGCGCTAGCCAGACGGGATTTAAACTTTGTCAGCTAGAGACCTATAAGTTTGGTTTGAAGATGAAGCACAATGTTCTCTCACCATTCCTGATTTCTAACACACACTCACAGCGTACGGTGTGAGTTCGGCTATCGGAGCATAAACAGATGCTTCCCGTCGTCTCTGGTCACGTTCATATGTAAATTGCATGAGCTTAATTTGTCCATTAGATCAAAAGATCTGAAAAAGCCGTACATTTACCCACCCATAGACCCTCCCGTCGAAGAAATCAGGACAGAAGTGGTTAAAAGTGGACAAAAGAGACGGATTAAAACCCCAGGTGTAAACGGATATGTGTCTCCCTCGCACTTATGAAACAATCGACCGAATTTTGAACTTCATTGCGTTCTATATTAGGGACAATGTTCAGGTTATAAGCTGCCTTTTTCCATTATTTTACGGATTTATTTTTTACAGTGTGTAAACAGGGTGACAAACAAGTGTGACGAACAAGAACAAATGTAGGGCGGGACTTGATTCTGTCCATGGGAAATTGATCGGATGGTTGTGGTTTTCTATTGGTGGATCTCCTGTGAGTGACAGGTTTCATCAGAGATGTCGCTGCAAGAGTGAGGGGAAGCTATTTTAATTAAAGACTATGAGGCACATGGATGTGTACCGATAAATCATTTATAATAAATCCTGCAATATTCCATTAAAAAATATAAGAAGGTCCATTTTGATTTCATGGTGACTTCAATGCTTATTAATATCTGCACACTTTGCTTAGCTTGTTTGTGTGGTCACAAGTGTAGTAATATGATCGCCAACTGAGAAGTCACCAAAATAACTCTGTCTGTGACACATTCCCTACAGATCAGCATTTATGCCATTGAGTAAAGTACATGAGCAAAAGTGCATTTGGCCTCAGCCCGAATGCTCTGGATTTACACATGCTCATACACTCATACAAATCTAGGGCAAGGTTCAATCCAGGAATTCAGGCCTCAGATGACCCGTTAATGCTGGAGAAGGAAGCCGGTGTCGTTTGACACTGTTATAAAACATTATCATGAATATAGTTTGTGCAGATTGGGCTTCTGCAGAGAGAATAGTCGGTTAGTAGGTTACGCTTTGGCCTGTTGGGTAACGTTTGCTGAATTCATGAAAGATATTACAATGTTAAGAAGAAAATCAAGGCTTTTTTAGTTCTCGCAGTCCTAATCGTGAATAAAACATGAGAGTAATATGAATCAGGTTCAGCAGGGATCGGCTTAAATATCCGCACATCAGTCTCAGGACGAACAGCTGACCGACTGTGTATCATCCGCACACAGTGCGCGGATCACCCACTGATCACGCTCCGATGCGCTCTCCTCATTGGCTAACACTCCGCACACCTTTGTCGACGATTGGCTGGAGATGAAACCACGCCCACCCCGGCCCCGCTCAGTTTTCTGAAATATGTGAATGAATCGAAGAGCAGAAACAGTGACACTATTTATCATAATGAGACTTACGTGTTCAGTCACAACAATAAACGAGAGATATTACACAGCATCAGTATGTCATCTCTATCTGAAATTGTAAGTAACTATAATTTTCTGCAGACAATCAATATGAATTTGTTTTAATGAGATGCAGATATAGGCTAATGCTTTATTTTTTTGCTTGATTTCTATTATATTTATGTTTATTAAATGCTAATTTAGAATAACAGCCTATAAGCAAACATTATTTGATGTATATTGAAGGGAATTAATTGTTTTTGTTTATTTATAAAACTACTTTGATTTTTTAAATAGTATTAAAATAAAATATTATAAGAATTATATAAAGAATATAATAATATTTTAAAATAATAAAGTATTGTATTCGGTAGTTCTACTTTGTGAAGTTGTGCAAACTGGCAACCTCTTCTATATCATTATGTCATATGTTTTTGATCTTTTCTTCCGTATGTCATTATTCCTTCTTTGACATCTAGAATCGTGTGACGTGTGCAGACACAGACAGGAGACATTCAGAAGCTGTGGACGTCCTGATATCCATGGACGCTGACTGGGAGGCCGGAAATATCCAGAAGAGGGAATTTCGGCCCTTGACACCTCCCTCTGATGCCTGTGAGGATTCAGTGTGTTCAGTCTCTGCTGATTTCCACCAGTCGTCCTTTGTGAGTGAGACAGAGGTGAATCTCACAGACAGATCCAGGTCAAATTTCAGCCCAATATCACAATTTTTTTTTTTTTATAAAAAAGAATTCATATTTACCCCCACAATTCTCAATAGCCTACCACAATACAAAAGTCGTATGCAAAACTCATCACTGTATTGTTATTTAAACTGTAATGTATATATACATTTTATTTAATCTTAAAATCAAGGTTTTAAAAAATATTAATATTTTTTAAAATCTTGATTTTAAGATTAAATACAACTATAACACTTATATATATAGTATAAAGTATAAAGAAATGATGATACT
The DNA here is from genome assembly GCA_023029165.1 of Gobiocypris rarus. Taxonomy (NCBI): domain Eukaryota; kingdom Metazoa; phylum Chordata; class Actinopteri; order Cypriniformes; family Gobionidae; genus Gobiocypris; species Gobiocypris rarus. Next base: position 37,740,338 of record CM040926.1, on the reverse strand, counting down.
GAAAAAAAAACAGATTATAATTTATTTTTACAAAGTAGAACTACCAAATGTAATACTTTATTACATTATTATACATAATTCTTATATTATTTATATAATACGTGTTATAGTTTTATTTAATCTTAAAATCAAGATTTAAAAAATATTCATATTAATAAATAATATAAGAATTATGTATAATAATGTAATAAAGTATTACATTTGGTAGTTCTACTTTGTAAAAATAAATTATAATCAGTTTTTTCAGTATCATCATTTCTTTATACTTTATACTATATATATATATATATATATATATATATATATATATATATATATATATATATATATATATATATATATATATGCATATTTAATTTTAAAAGTACTGGTATTACAGTAATAAGGTAAAAACTGTGAAATAAAAGGAGTGCATTTCAGTAATCTAATGAGATTCTGACTGAAATTACCAAAATCAAAAGTAAAACATCTAAAATATTACAGTAATTTAAATTGGGCTTAATCTAGGGATGCATGATATATTGGCCAACATATCGGTATCGGCCGATATATGTTCATTTTTAATGTTATCGTTATCGGGCCTATAAGAAAATGTGTCCGATATATTAAAGTCAATAAATAATGTATTATTTCCTTCAGCTGAGACACTTCAGAGGAGCTCTGTTCGCCATGACGGTTTTGAATTGCTTGAAATATGATTGAAAAAAGAGAAATAAAGTTCAGTTAAACGTGCAGTGCAAGTCTGTCATATAGGCTGCATAAAATTATTATAAGATTGTAATTGTGTGCTTTGGACGTGGCTTTTAATAGTGAGACTTTGGTTTTAGTAACCAGGCTCTCAAAAATCATCACAAGTTTTGGATTTAGATTTATCGGCCAATATATCGGCTATTGGCTTTTAAATATAAAGAATTATCGGTATCGGACAAATATTTCATATTGGTGCATCCCTAGCTTAATGGCACAAAAAAGATATTGATAACCGATAATTCAAGCAACCTGTAATTCTTAAAAATAAAGGTTCCAAATGAGGGTTTTTGCCATTTTGTGTTCTATAAAGAACCTTTCAGTGTGTAAAGAACATCTGAATAATCTAAAGAACCTTCCTCCATTATAAAGAAGCTTTTTTAAAGCTTCTATAAATGTTAAAGGTTCTTCATGAAACCGTCAATGCCAATAAAGAACCTTTATTTTTAGGAGTAAGGTATTCTGGCCAATTATTTATATTAGTAAAGTCATATCAATAAATTGGTTGTTGTTTTCTTTCAGGCAGTGTCGTGCATGACTCCACCGTACAGTCCCGCCTGTGACCAACACCAGGGGTCAGGGGTCACCAGATCTCAAGCCATCAGCGTGATCCGCCATACGTCAGACGCACTGAGTCAGAGCGCCAGTGACTCAGCAACGAACCTTCAGCCTCTCAGATCTGATCCCCCATCAGCCCCTGCTGCAATGGTGTCCGATTCTCCTTCTGGAAGCATGCCATCAGTTTCAGTCTTCCAGATGCTTCCACTCACTCAATCCTTTACTGGTTCGGCAAACGTTTGTCAAGGGTCTGTGGTTTTTGTGGCTGGTCTGATGGCCAAAGATTCAGTAGTGGTAATTCTACCCCCTAAACAAACTCCTTCATGTGGTTTGAAGTTTACCGCCATCGCTCCCGCTCCCGTCCACAACTCACCCGCAAACAGACCAGCATCTGAAGCCGCTCCGTCACGGACTCGTGACCATGTCTGCTCTCACCCGCACTGTGGGAAAACATACTTCAAAAGCTCCCACCTGAAAGCACACATGAGGACACACACAGGTAAAGCTGCACTTGCCTAAATTCAGTTTACAGTAGTGGCCAAAAGTGATGTCCGGCCTAGGAAATCAGACCACTTTATCCAAATATTACTAAAGATTTTGTAAGCATATTGCATAGATGGGCTTGGAATCAATACCTTTATTTGTGATAATGCAATGAAACATGCCAATGAAAGAGAGAACCAACAAAATATTAATAACTTATTATGTTGTAGTCAATGTATCATTTTTCCTGAGCTTGTATTGAGCTTTTATTTTTGCAAAGTAAAATAAAACCTGTGGCTGTTTTTTGCCAAATAATTTTGACACATAAATACCTTAACCAAATTTTGTTTTTCTTTTCCCTCATATTTAAAATATATATAAAAAAAAAAATATTGCCCTCATATTTTGATGGTTTAATTGAACTTCTAGGGTCATTAAAAAAAAAATCCCCTCCGGACACCACTTTTGGACAATACTACATGTATTTAATAATTATAAGAGTTTTAACAAACGAATAAACTTAATGTGCACCTAACGAGCACCTGTTAGTGGGTGGGATATATTAGGCAACAAGTGAACATTTTGTCCTCAAAGTTGATGTGTTAGAAGCAGGAAAAATGACAAGGGCCAAATTGGGATGGCTAGACGACTGGGTCAGAGCATCTCCAAAACTGCAGTTCTTGTGGGGTGTTCCCGGTCTGCAGTGGACAGTATCTATTAAAAGTGCTCCAAGGAAGGAACAGTGGTGAACCGGCCACAGGGTCATGGGCGGCCAAGGCTCATTGATGCACGTGGGGAGCGAAGGCTGGCCCGTGTGGTCCGATCAAACAGACGAGCTACTGGAGCTCAAATTGCTCAAGAAGTTAATGCTGGTTCTGATAGAAAGGTGTCAGAATACACATCGCAGTTTGTTGTGTATGGGGCTGCACAGCCACAGACCAGTCAGGGTGCTCATGCTGACCCCTGTCCACCGTCGAAAGAGCCAACAGTGGCACGTGAGCATCAGAACGGGACCATTTAAAGCAAATTAAAGAAGGTGGTCTGATCTGATGAATCATGTTTTCTTTTACATCACGTGGATGGACGGGTGCGTGTGCGTCACTTACCTGGAGAACACATGGCCCCAGGATGTACTATGGGAAGAAGGCAAGCCGGCGGAGGCAGTGTGATGGTTTGGGCAATGTTCTGCTGGGAAACCTTGGGTCCTGCCATCCATGTGGATGATACTTTGACACGTACCACCTACCTAAGCATTGTTGCAGACCATGTACAGCCTTTCATGGAAACGGTATTCCCTGGTAGCTGAGGCTCTTTCAGCAGGATAATGCTCCAGGCACAAAGCACAAATGGTTCAGGAATGGTTTGAGGAGCACAACGAGTTTGAGGTGCTGACTTGGCCTCCAAATTCCACAGATCCAGTCGAGCATCTGTGGGATGCGATGAACAAACAAGTTTGATCCATGGAGGCCAAAATGTTCACACCCACCCACTAAGAGGTGCCGTGATGAAGAGATAATCAGTGTTATTCACTTCTCGGTGGTCATAATGTTATGCCTGATCGGTGTATATGTGCGTATATATATGGTTTGCATGATTTAGATCAGTGCTTCTCAACTGGTTATGCTTCAGGAAGCAGATTTTACATTGGGCAAAGTAACAACCTCAAAGTTGTGTTGACTGTATATCTCTTCCCCTTCAGGCGAGAAGCCGTTCAGGTGCTGCTGGGACGGCTGCTTAAGGCGTTTTGCCAGATCTGATGAACTTTCACGTCATCGCCGCACACACACGGGAGAAAAGCGTTTCGCCTGTCCCGTTTGCCACAGTCGCTTTGTGCGTAGCGACCACCTGGCAAAACACACACGCCGTCATTTAACAGCCAGGAGAACACCGGTGTGGCAGAGGGAGGTTAGCCATCTTAACAGCATCAACACTCTCTGTCGCACCCTGCAGCCTCTGGCTCCCAAGACTGAGAGCTGACGGACTGAAACAAGGATACATCCTTATGTATCCATCTGTATAAATATAAAAGATTTTCTAAAATGCTTTTAAAAGAAGTCTCTTCTGCTCACCAAGGCTGCATTTATACAGAAAAATCAGTAATTTTGTGAAATATTACAATTTATAAGTGTTTTCTATGTGTATGTATTTAAAAATGTAGTTTATTCCTGTGATCAAAGCTGAATTTTCAGCATCATTACTCCAGTCTTCAGTGTCACATGATCCTTCAGAAATCGGTTTTCTTTTTTAAAAAACATCTTAATTTGTCTTAACTTGCAGTTTAATCACATGCCTGTTTTTTGACTTAAAATGTCAGCAAGAGACACAACTCACATGTACTTCACTAATTGCAAGAATATCTTGTTTAGTAACACATTACAGTAAGGCTACATTTGATAACTATATTAGTTAACATACTAAATTTGTAGATAACATACTTCTAAAGCATTTATTAATCTTGGTTAATAAGTGGTTTCAGGTTTGGACCTGAGCCAGCATGACCGGAGTCAGTTAATGCATTTACTAGTAGGACTTTTGAATAAAGTGTTACTTTTTTTGCTCATATTTAAATGGACAACCATGAAGTTGGAATGTTAGAAAGCCTTTTTTTTTTCTTCTCCCATTTTCAGTAATATGACAAAAATATGGATTTCACATTCAGGAACCAATTGGCAAATCTCATTTGTGTGCTGTGATACTAATATTCATTGCAACTTAACTGTAAATCGGAAGCATTCAAAGCAGACGATCACTAACCTAAATGAACTAAATTTTTAAAGTTTAAAAGTGAACTTGTACAGTAAAGGCAACGTAAATGATTCCACAAGGCCACTTAACGCCATTTTATTGAGAGCAAATCTGTACACTGTAAATGCTGTAAACAGTCTATAGGTTATGTTCTGACATCGAACACTGAACACATTTCACATATCAAATTCCTTTTCATCTGTTGAGAAAACAGAAACCACAGCACTTGCCTGGATCTCGCAAGTAAAGAGCAACACTACAGCTTCCTCTCACTTCAACCAGCACCACTTGCTCCAACCATCTTCAACACATTCTGAGACAAAAGCAGAGACGTCCTGGACAGCACACATGCGATGCTGAGATAATGCATGATATCAGAGCTGCAGCTGATGCTCGTAAACCATTGCTTGAAAAAAAAAAAAAAGCACTCAGCAACTCAGGCCTGAAAGACGCATCCAGCTATACAATCTCAATTTTGTGCAATACTACATTACAAAATGCATCTACAGTTCATAACGCTATGAATTCCTTACTGCACTGCACACGTCGTCTTTCTATTAAAAATGCAATAACTTGCTTGTCACAGCAATGCAACACATACAAATATGTACAACTGTACCAGACGCTTGGCATTTGCATACTTGTGTAAGCTGCGTTCTGGGCATGAGATTGCAACGGTTTACAAAGTCTCCATTGTATTTCGTCCACAAAAACACAACACATTGCTCTGCTGGACATTCCTGCAACAGTTCAAATAGGACGAGGATCACAATTATCCAGTTTAAAACATCATAATCCTAATACAAAAAACAAAAACAAGTGCACATTTCTTGATAAGCATCTGATGATATCATGAAACTAGACTTGCGGTTTAATAAATAACTTCCGCCTGTTGAGTACATGATTGATTCACTTAGAGGAAATATATGCAATGTGTATATATTTATAAAACAGATTTATTAAGTTATTAAGTATATCTGTAAACGCCAACTGGCCCGTTTGTTAAAGCTAATCGTAACTATTTGCTGGATATCCCTCAGTTCTAATGCCTATGAAGTTGTTCTGGTCAATAACACTTCTTTAGCTCTGATCCTAGAAGCATCTGAAGCGTCGGAGTAGATTTCAGGTTCTTAAGCGCTTAAAATGAATCTTTAAAAAACAATGACAATAGTAAGTGGCTTTGTGTTAAGCTGGGGTAGAAATGGATGCCTCAGACATGCTTGGTTGCAGGCGACATGGTCCAAGAGAGAAGTTCTTCATCCCCGTGTCCAAACTGGCGCCAAAATTACGAATCTCTTGCCTGCAGAGAAGAAATACAACTTGATTAAAAATCAAAACAAATGCACCAGCTTTGAAATTCCACTTACAGTGGAACGAAGACACAAAAATTCACTCCATACCAGTCGCATTCGGTGATACTGTAGAAGACGAGCGGTTTGTGTTCATCTCCGTTAGTGAATGTGGCCCCTAGACCGTTGGCCCCTGCATTGCTGAAAAGCAGCCAGTCTCCTACACCGAGCTCCGGCAGCAAACATCGCTCCACCACCTGATCCAGATCATCAGCAGACGGACCCCACAGACTGCTGGAGAACAGCGGCAGCTCATTGCTCATCTCCTGAGAAAACATGACATTATTACAGTCAGCTTTAACAGCCTCTATAGACTAAAACAAATGCTGTGATTGGGACAATAACAAATGAGGATGTTCAAAAGAAAATCTTTGTTAAAAGCTATTTCTATGATCCTCACCCCACAAAAAAGGTGTATGCATTAAATGCATTCTGAAGTGCTGTCAAAATTGTGATTAATTTAAGTTTAACCTGGTAAAAATATTAAAGCAATTAACGCAGCATCCGTTCTTTCTCGCTACATTGCTACATTATATGATCATGCAAATGCTTTTAAACCGCTTCAAGCATGACCAGACAAAAGAGAACGACAGTCTTTCACACACACACACACACACACACACACACACACACACACACACACACACGATTGAACAAATAATAACACACTATTCACCCTTCGCAACTTTCATTGACATCCGATCTGACCAATCAACTCGCAGAAACTGCCATTTTGTCTGATAAGGCTGTCAGGAGAGTTAGTAGATTAACGTTGGTGGACTTGAACTTGAAAAACAATTCTTTTCCGTGGTTGAAACAACATTTCTTTTAGTGTTCATTCATGTTTATTTGATGCTTATCAATAAACTAGAAGGAAGAGATGATGGGTTCACGAGCAGCTTTAACTGAGTTTTTATTGTTGTTTACATTTCTTTAAAAAAGTTTCATGAGTGTTTTATATCATCCGTAACTTGCTCGGTCCTGTTTATCGGTGTGTTGTCAATGTCCTCTTTGCTCCACGATGTATTTTCTCTATGTGAGAAAATGTGTGTGTGACGTGAGAGTGCCACGGCTTGTCGGACAAAGCAACAGTAACTAAAGGAGGCGGGTCTTGGCGAACGGTCAATTATGGCAAAATGTGAGTATCCTCATAAGAGCAGTCTTAAATGAGACACGGCATCCTCAATAAACCCGTCTCCGGCGTGATGCCTCCGATCCTTCAAATATTCCTGTTTAATAATTGTTTAATCGACACGCCATCCTCAATAAACCCGTCTCCGGCGGGATGCCTCCGATCTTTCGAATATTCAGATCTAATATGACTTCTGACCTGTAAGGTTGCCAGAATAATAATAATCATACACTGTTTGTTAATTGGCCAGAGGAGAACTGGCACCCCGACAGAGCCTGGTTTCTCACAAGGTTTACTTTTCTCCATAATGCCACCAGATAAGAGCTTTGGTTCCTTGCCACAGTTGCCTTTGGATTGGCTTGAAATAGCCTATTACTTATTCATTGATGTTTTTTAATGTAAAAAACATGCGAACGTCATAAGTTGACAAAAGAATAAAAAAAGCCAGTTCATGACTCCTTTAAAATATAGTCTATACGTTGTTACTGCATTCATTTGGAGAGTAACTTTTTTTTATAATGGATTGACAGCACTCATTCTGAAATGTTTCTCCTCCACCACCCAAAAAACAAACAAAACAAAAAAATTATCTGTTTTTTATGCATTGGGTCAATGTCACATTCTTTAGGAAAAACTGAAAAATATTTACCTTGTGTGCAGAAGGCATCGATATTGAATCTTCACACAGCAGCTTATTGGCAAACGACCCATAAACACCATCATTCATGTAGTAGAGAAACTCTGGCTCATCGTTTGCTGACAGTAGTTCTGAAAGAGTTTAATAAACACAGATGATCAATGCATCTCCTATTAGACATATTTAAAGTGAATGAAAATAAAAAATGTGTAAATGTTGTTTATATGTCTATGTGGTGTTTTTAAAATGCTTTAAGACAAACCATGTGCAAATTCATTAGTCTACACCATTGCTGAGTGCACTTTCTCCTTAAAACTGCAGTGAACCAAAGACAGTCTCAAAAGCGCGGTTTGAAATCGCCCATTCTCTACGTCACAAACATGTTGTAACCAATCCAGTCAACGTGCGGGCGGGTGGGCTATAGCATTTCATCATTACTGTGCTGTGTGAAGCAGGGGAGTCTCAAGAGAAGCCAGGTTATCCTGGTATATTTTTCTGTTGATATGAAAATATATTGGGTACATTCAAGAATATAGCAGGTGGATTTCCACATGCAAAACTGTGGAAAAACAAGAATTAGTATCCTCAAATGATCCTAAGTGTTATTAAAAATAAAGGTGACGTGACACAGTGGTAAACATGCCTCTGTCCCAACTTCTTTGGAGTGTGTTGGAGTCAACAAAATAAAAAATTGTTAATAATTTACAAAATGCAATTTAGTTGGTCAGTGAAAACGTTCACATTTCTTTGTACTTTCATTAGTTAAAAAAAGGTTAAAGACAAATAACAACAGTTTTTTTTTTACTGAAAGTCCACACTTTACTGGAACTGGGATCGTATACACATAGCGCATATTTGACAATTTGTTTAGTTGTTTTTGCAGATGTGAGCTACAGGCCGTCAGTGCTCACGTACTCACCTCCAGTCCTTTGGGAATTTGTAGATAGTGTTTAACATGAGATGTAGTTCATTTGGGGTATATCAAACTGGTAATCTTTGGTCTTATTAATCTATTACTTGTTCCTGAGCAAATTGATTTGGCTAAGGGCAAAGTTTCAAAACTTTCATAACTTAAATCCTGTATTTACTAGAGCTTTTGTACTTCTGACCGAACTGTTTGCTTGTGTTTATTTCCAGTTGTACAAACTTTGTATGCTTTTATAATGGCTATTATTGCTTATTTAAATATTATTTAAGTTGAAATAATATTACATGAGTGAGTCAGTAGCAAAGACTACGGAAGGAAGTAGTTTTGCACAAAACAGGGTTTTTTAAGATACTCCATGTTATTTAATTATTTATACACTTACGCCGTCAAACTGTTGTATAAATGCAATATCACACTTATGCGATATGGCTCTATATCAGCACAGCATATATAACAAAATGTATACAAAAACTTGTATTTTAAATTATGCTTTTGAAAGAAATATAATGCTTGAAAGCCAAAAATACAGTAAAAACATTGTGAAATATAAAATAAAAGCCACAATATATCATGAATATCTGATTTGAACATTGACTAGTACTCACTGTGTAGATGACCATTGCAATCCCGAGCCACTGTTTTCTTAGCGATTATATTCACGGCCAGCGTGAAAGCAGATGACACGTAATAAGCTCCGGGTTCGGCGATGATCGACAAGCCAGTCGAGGGAGGAAAATACATGTCCAGCATGGGTTTAAGCATCTGGTGGACCTGCACATGAAAACAACATAAGAAGCTCAGGGAAAAAGCATTTATGAATGCTAAAAAATCTCACAAATGTACAGCAAAATTCAGTACCTTGTCTAACTGTGCTTCACTTCCATCAAAGCCACCGCCAATGTCCAGAATATTCATCTCGAAGCCAAGCTCCATCTAAGATCAAATTCATTTTTAACACGTTTGCATGGGGGAAATAAACTTATTTGGTCAGCAGCGGAAGTGACATCTGTATAAATAAAGATCATTCCCTCTTGATTCAGCAGGGAAAATCATGGCACAAAAGAAGCAATCATATAAAAATTGTATCCATGACTCCATGAGCGATGACTCACCCCCATATCAAAGACACAGCGGGCATCGGACACAGCACGAGAGAACGCTTGTGCATCCTGACAACAACTGGGAATGTTGAATCTGTGAGCAAAGCATGAAACCAACAGCATGACATCAAAATCTACCTCAATCACTTCCTTTCTAAATGCCCTTGGCATAACTGTGCATGACTCAGAGTCGGCACATGTGGAAAAATAAGTTAGTTCTGGGAAACATAATTGCTTTAGTATCTAATGTTCCCAAACTTTTTTGTCAAAACCCCGAGACATACTATATTTATTTATACTATATTTCAATTTTTGTACTCCCTCGCAAAACTTTACGTTCATAAAATTTTGTGTTCTTTGTGAGCGAAAGCTAATTTTCTCGGGGAACAAACATTGACATATAACTCCTCCTCCCGTCTCATACTTTTTTCCATCACCATGTCCCTTTATGAGTTCCGTAAATATCCTCTCAACACTCAATACAGACTCACTTGACTCCAGTAACGTGCAGGCTGAGCTCTCTGGCACACTCCAGCAGATGTCTGCAGTCCTTCAGCGTGGAGCCGAACGGTATGGCCGTCTCCTCTCTCTCACAACAGCTCTCTGATGTCAACAGCAGTAACACCCTGTTGTAGAACGCAAGTTCAAAATGAAGGTTAGTGCTTTATTGTGAATGCAACCTACTAGACAGCTCCCTAGTTCAGTAGTCAGGGCACTGATCAGGGAGTCGGCCATTTTAAAAGCTGTCTCAATCGCAAAAACCTTCCAGTGCAAACGTTCACTCCCTAAAAATGCACAGTGAAAACCAGGGAGCATCGATGCTTACTAGGTCCCCTTACTGTCATTACCAGTGTCCGAATTAGTGTACATGATATAGTGGTTCATGACCATCGACTGTAAAAACAAATATGGATGTAGTGTCCGTGACGTCCCCCGTAGGTTTCTGAAGAGCAGTTTAAGCCTAAACTCATCCATTGACATTTTGGCAGAGCGCCACTGGGCACCACTCCTGGATAATGGAAAATGGGCAAAGTATTCATCATCAAGAGGCAGGATGTAGGTGGAGCTGAGGTGCCTGGTTGCTTAAACCACACCCACCTAGCTCAACCATAGGGCAACTCACCTGTCACTCAAGAGGCCACGCCCTTAATTACGCAGAATTTTAAGGTTTAATATAATTTAAATGGATGAGTTATACAAAAAATACACCCTATATAGACCAAAAACACTATGTACCAGGCTGTTAAAAAAATGTTCTGCTGTAAAGTTCTCAAGGAGGGCTCAAGGAGATTCTGCTCCCTTCTGGAGCCTGTCTCTAGCAGCCAGTCGATGAATTGCAGTTTAAGTCACTTCTGTGTTAATTCAAGAGAGACAGCAGAAGTTGCCGCTTGTTCACGACCTATGGAGCTGATTGAGACTCACCCAATGTTCATACTGCGAGCCTTAGCGCTCAATTCTGATTTATTGCTCAGATCTGATTAAGCCAAAATTAGATTCCAGTAGGAATAGATCATGGTCCTGAACTGACCAGTCTTGATAACTGCGGGTATGTATACTCTTTGAAGTGACTCCCATGAGCGCAAAAATGTAACGAATGTTGATCTAGAGTGACTTAAAAATCGCAATTCCGTTACGACTGAGGAAAACTCACGCCTTAAAGAGATGTAAGAAATTATGCAAGTATATAACAACAATACACAATACATCTCAATAAAGCGTTCAAAAAAAGAAATGTGTTGTCATTAAAATCTACAGAAGAAAATGGACAAAGTGCAATAAAACAAACACTTAAAAGTGTATTTTTGAACGTTTTCTTTCCTATAATCTAAAACAAATTATGAAAAGCAAAAAACACAAAATCTTAAAACTAAGCAGTGCATGAAAAAAAACCTATGGTTTTGCCTGTTTTAGAGACATCAATCGTTTTAGAATCGGATCATGATTAGTAGAGATGAACCAATTGTAATCTTCTTGGCCGATTTAGATTTTTTTGCAAGTGTGACCTGCTGATACCGAATTTACTGATTCCGATTTTCTTTCAAAGAACTAGCCTACAATTGACAGCATATACAAACAAATTTTTTTTAAATACAAAAAACGGAAAATCTTCAGATTCTGATCCATTCTGATCAGATTGTGAGGTGCCTAAATATTCCAAACCCTACTACACAGATGTTGTCTGAGAATCGTGACAATTTTCTCCTAATGTTTGCATAGAGACCACCCTAGTCAACTCACTTTGCTTTGGGATGGCAGCGTGCGATCTTCCTCAACTCCGCCTCATTATCGCAAACCAGGAGGGGGATGTTGTGTTTGGCTGCGTATTTGATATGGGAGAGCTGTTTACACGTGCCGCCGAGAATGATGTCCTGAGACAGGACACCAAAGCCCTTCACCAAATCCAGCTCATGCTGAGAGACAAGCACAGAAGCCAAAACAGATGAATGTAATAATATGTTTTAAAAATAGCTTTCAAACAGACACAAACATAGAAAGACTTATTTTAGGACACCGAGCAATCTAGCTAACGAGGCAGGATGAGACATATTTTGTACTTTATGTTCACCTTGTTTGAACAAACAAAGCCAGTTCCAAGAGAAGCCAGGATTTCAACAACCACAGGGCTGCTGTTGCTCTTGACCGTGTAGAAAGGCCGAATCTGGTCCATTTTAGATCCCCAGCGAATTTGCTGCCGCACTATCACCCCAAGGTCAGCAACAAAAAATGCATTCTTCAGTGCCTAAAGAAAACCAACACACATCACATTTTAGTACAAAAAAACCCCTCACAATAAATGAAACAACACCGCAGAATGCCTTTGGTATACGTACAAGTGTTTGATCATAGATGTGTTTATCGATCACATCTCTGAGAGCTGCGCTTCCTTCCAGCAGCTCAACAGAAAAGTGGAGGTCATCCAGAGTTCCCTTCATTCTCATCCGAAATCTGATGTTCTGACTGGCATAAAGCAGGTCACCTATTTATGAGAACCCTCAGAGCTCTTGGGTCCTAGCGATATCCACTGCAAACACAAGACAGACAACAAATAAAGTCTTTAAAGGAACACTCCACCGTTTTTAGAAATAGGGCTTATTCAACATCTTTCCTACATTTAGAGATGTGGGCAAATGCATTTTTGTCTCAGTGTATGCATTGCTTTAGTTTGACAGGGTCACCGCTAGCTTAGCTTAGCATAATGAATGGAATCCTATGTTGCCAGCTAGCATGTCCCGAGTAAAAGTGATAAAAAAAACAAAAACAAAAAAAACGCAGAATTACTTCTTGTGGCCTATGTATTCACAACGAATACAAATAGCGATGCAGATTAGAAGATTTCCTAGGAAGATATTAACTTGGGACTAAATTATGGGGAAGCACAGGTGAAGCACTGCTACTTGGGCACAGATATATCACGCAACACGTTGCGTTGCACGCCGGTATGTTGACGGAAGTTTGGGGATTTCATGTGTTGCGTGATATCTCTAGACCACAAGAAGTAATTAGGTGGGGGGGGGGGTTTGATCACTTTTAGTCGGGACATGCTAGCTGGCAACATAAGATTCCATTCATTATGCTAAGCTAACAGCGACCCAGCCAAACTAAAACAATGCATGCACTGAGACAAAAATGCATTTGCCCACATATCTAAATGTAGGAAAGAAGCTGAATAAGCCCTATTTCTAAGCATCAATTTGTTGATCAAACTGTGAATTGCAACTTTACTTAATGCTCTTTTTATTATCTGTAATGTAAGCTATAAAATTAGCTATGACACATTCAATATCACAATATCATGATTGACTTCACAGCAGAATAACTTCTGCAGTGGACATCGATCAGAGCTCCCAGCAGGTCAGAAGAGTCACTGACTTACATTGACCCTGGCAATCCATTCTCAAAGCAGGTCTAAAAACAGCCAAAGACTGAATTGCAACTGCTTTGACGTTATGACCAAAGTCATGTTTCACCTAAAGCGTAAGCAAGTGTATGATAGTACAGCATAAGTGAGGTTACAGCAATGTGAACGTACAGGGACAGGTCAGAGGGCGACCTCTCCAGCTATCAGCTAGGATCCCAAGGGGGCTCCGCGTTGAAATCAAACTGCTCACGGTAGACAGAAGCCCCTAAGCTGTTCTCGTAGTTAACGTACACCTGCAAGAAAAAATGTATTGTAAATTAAACACTATTACATGTTGACATAGTTATGAGTACGACAGATGTACTGATGTTTATAAGCTGTATGGGTGGAGAAGAAAAAAAATCCCAGCTAACAAAAATATGCTTACATTTAAGCCACAATATGTATTTTTTCACCGCTAGAGGTCAAATATTCAGAACAAAAGTGTCTTTGGCGTTTCCATGGTTTCTACAAAATAAAATTGGAAATTGAGGGTAATGCGGGTATGATGTCATCAAAAATCTTACATATTGTGACTTTAAGTTGTAAAAATGTTATTTCTGAATGGTCAAAACTTTTAGGTTATGAAATATACAAACAATTTTCTAATTTTGTAAACAATATGGGAATGTTAAAGTTTTGAATGTTCTCTGGATGTTCTGAGACAAAAAACATTAAAACATAAACATTAGACCCCCAACTAAACAGCTTCTGAAAAAATGAACAATGTCGTTTTTGTGTTAAACTTTTGAGAATATTAATAAAGATCAAATTAACTTTGAACAAACATTATGTTAATGTTACTGGAAGAACGTTTGTACATGAATGTGGGGGAACTTTGCAGAAGGTTAGCTGACGTTTAATCAACACAAAGTATATAAAATAAATCAATACAATTAATATAAGTCATGAGTACAATTTATTTCAAAATAAGACCTCCGGAAATGAATGAGGCGCCAATTACACAAGTCTTTTTTGACGATTCAATATAAATCGTTTCTTGTATGCTTGTCTAACTATTAGCTAAATATGTTTGGTGTATTAATAAGGCAATAACGATACCATTAGTGTTATTTGTGATTATATTCCCGCGATAAGGTTTTAAATACAGGCCAATAAATGTATTGCTAACCGTCTATTAGCTATCTAGCAGCTACAGATATTAAAGTCGTACGTTATTTATCATAGTACGTTTATAAAGATAACGCGTTAATTCGGACAGAAATCAGTTAAGTGTTTATAAACAACTTCATCTGTCTTCAGTCAAATATTCACACGAGGCTAACAGACACATGTTAGCTATGAAACCCAGAGAGGTACTTACATGGGAGAAATCGAGAGCATCTGAGGTAAACCGTTTTTTCCTTTTGGGCGGAATTTTTACAAAGTAACAAAAGCACCTATACGAAAGATAACGGTAATGTTTTGAGCCATATAGCTGTCTAATACAGTGAGAAGCGGATCGTGTGGACGGTTAAGCGCGCTTAGCAGAATGATGTCGGTTGTCGGATGAAGCGCGTGAGGGAGGCGGGGCGATCATTTAAATGAAGTGGTGAAGGGAGTGAGGAGGCGGAACTGTTTATGTTAATTAGGTGGTGAAGCGCATGAAAGAGGCGGGCATTGGGTGGAGAAGGGGGCGTGGCTTTTATTTGACTAACATGCTGAATGGCTGAATCGAGTGAAGGGGAAGAGAAGGGGCGGGGCTTTTGTTTAAATAATTTGATGAAGTGCGTGAGCGGAGCGGGATTCTGACAGACTCCATGGAATCAAAATAGGAGTTTTATAGCTTTTCTTAGTCCTATTCTTTTAGGTTTGAGACCTAAATATGTACAGCTGATAAGTGTAAGGGTAAGTGTAAGTCCCTTTAAGATATATAAATAAAGTCTTTGATAACATGCAAACAGCCAGTCACAAATAAACAACAACAAGCTTATATTAATCTGCTACAAGTACACTAATATAATAAGTTAGTTTACAGCACCTTCACGTTATGCATCTGTTTAAACTATTACATGACTCACGTGAAGGCAACAGAGACACATCCTCACATAGACACAAATAATCATGCAATGATTTGAAGTATATTGACAATACACCTAAACTATTGATTATTTGTTGATACTCTTCACACATTTAATTGCACATTTAAGCACATTAGGTGTATGCAAACAAGCATAAACATGCTGTAGCAAACTTATCATATTTATTCCTAGTGCAATTAATAATATAGAGCATACCTTCTAATCTTGACCAGTTTGAAAACCTGCTAAACTGATATGTCCAAGATTTATGTCCATTTTATGCAAGTAGTCTGTTATAAAAAGATCTCATTGATTTACATTACAATGCTATCAGAATTTCATCTTGCTTTCTGGCCATAATTATATCAGCATATGCACCAAATTGCATATTTTTGATGGTCATAATTAAAAACAAAATGGCATGTGTTTTGATGTATTGTTTTTAAAAGTTCAATAAACTTTTCAATTAAAAAAAAAAGATTTTATTTTCAATGTCAGGCTTTAGGGTTAAGATAAATTTATGAAGCACAAAATATAAAACTGAACTACAGGATCTTGTTCAAGATTGCAAGAAAATGGAAATTATTATTGCCTTACTAAGTGTTCAAACACCAAGTTTATGTGTCAAAAACATTGCCAGTGAGGTAAACAAAAGATAGACATTGAGTTTATGACAAAAACAATAGCAATAACTATCACTATTACATGCATCACCTGAAGGCAACCAGTCACAATTTAAACAGTTAAAAAAATACACACAATAGACACAACAATTAATTGACAATACACCTAAATCACTGATTATTTGTTGATACTCTTCACACATTTAATTGGACATTTAAGCACATAAACAGCATAAACAGTAGCAAACTTTTCAAATTTGAACTATTTTTCATAAATTCCTAGTACATTCATACCTTCTAATCTTGACCAGTTTGATCATTTCAAACTTTGCAATTATATTAGATACTTAAATTTCTCCAAATGATCAGTATCTATATATAAAATAAATGTATTGATGCTGATAAAAAGGAGGCTATAAGAAATGTGCCATCCCATACCTGATTGCCCAAAGAGTCTTCATCATCTTGACTAAAATTCCTGTCAGAACTTTGTCCATTTTGCACTTTTATAGCGTGATTCTGGGTAAAACATAATAAATAATCCTAAATGAATTGTACTCTGTGTTAAAGTCTGGACTAATAGAATGTCCTCTATCTACAGTCTCTCGCTTTTAATTGATGAGCTTCAGTGTCCAGTCTCTGATGAAATGAATCTAGTGTCAACACTTACTTCCACAGTTTATAGAGGGAGGCGTGTTTACCCTTCTCTCACTCGTTCTTTCTCTCCCTCTCTCGGACTTTCTGCTCCAGGTTGTCAGATATTCAGACTTTTCTAAGCTCTGATTCACCACATTCTTCAGGGTAAATGATCAACCTAATGACTAATTGATGAAGATGTTGACTTCTGAAATAGTACACCTGTAAATAACTTTGTTTACACTTTATTTTAAGGTGTCATTGTTACAGTGTAATTATACATTTAAGTACTGAGTAATATAAATGAATTACATGTATAATCCCATGGTTAGGATTTGATTTGTTGTAGGGTTAGTTGCATGTAATTATGCATAATTTATACTTATTACTATAGTAACTACATGTAACATGTTTAACAATGACACTGTAAAATAAAGTGTTTCCATAACTTTTAACTGTAATAACATTAAAACATTAGCATCAATGTGAAAAGTGCTGTACATTACTTTTCAAAAATATAAATATATATTTTATTTGAAATTATTGCATTGTGATGAAGCTGAAACAGTTATAAAGTCAGTTGTACAGTTTAGTGTCATTATGCAAAAAAATATGCCTTTCAAATCGATTAATCACAATTAATCACATCTCTAACATAAACGTTTGTATTCATATATTGTGAGAACATCAAAATAAAAGTTTGTGTTTACATAATGTATGTGTGTGTACTGTGTATAATTATTATGTATATATAAATACACACTCATTCATGTATATATTTAAGAAATATTTGCTTGTATATACTGTATGCATATATATATAATTTATATTATATATAATATAAATAGTTTATATATAATATAAAAAAACTGAAATATATACATGCATGTGTGTGTATTTATATATACATAATACTTATAAACAGACACACACATATATTATGTAAACACAAACTATTAATTGATTAATCAATTTGACAGCACTAATATAATGTACACTCACCTAAAGGATAATTAGGAACACCTGTTCAATTTCTCATTAATGCAATTATCTAATCAACCAATCACATGGCAGTTGCTTCAATGCATTTAGGGGTGTGGTCCTGGTTAAGACAATCTTGTGAACTCCAAACTGAATGTCAGAATGGGAAAGAAAGGGGATTTAAGCAATTTTGAGCGTGGCATGGTTGTTGGTGCCAGACGGGCCGGTCTGAGTATTTCACAATCTGCTCAGTTACTGGGATTTTCACACACAACCATTTCTAGGGTTTACAAAGAATGGTGTGAAAAGGGAAAAACATCCAGTATGCGGCAGTCCTGTGGGCGAAAATGCCTTGTTGATGCTAGAGGTCAGAGGAGAATGGGCCGACTTTTGAATGAAATAACCACTCGTTACAACTGAGGTATGCAGCAAAGCATTTGTGAAGCCACAACACACACAACCTTGAGGCAGATGGGCTACAACAGCAGAAGACCCCACCGGGTACCACTCTTCTCCACTACAAATAGGAAAAAAAATGCTACAATTTGCACAAGCTCACCAAAATTGGCCAGTTGAAGACTTGAAAAATGTTGCCTGGTCTGATGAGTCTCAATTTCTGTTGAGACATTCAGATGGTAGAGTCAGAATTTGGCGTGAACAGAATGAGAACATGGATCCATCATGCCTTGTTACCACTGTGCAGGCTGGTGGTGGTGGTGTAATGGTGTGGGGGATGTTTTCTTGGCACACTTTAGGCCCCTTAGTGCCAATTGGGCATAGTTTAAATGCCACGGCCTACCTGAGCATTGTTTCTGACCATGTCCATCCTTTTATGACCACCATGTACCCATCCTCTGATGGCTACTTCCAGCAGGATAATGCACCATGTCACAAAGCTACAATCATTTCAAATTGGTTTCTTGAACATGACAATGAGTTCACTGTACTAAAATGGCCCCCACAGTCACCAGATCTCAGCCCAATAGAGCATCTTTGGGATGTTGTGGAACAGCTGAGCCCCTGGATGTGCATCCCACAAATCTCCATCAACTGCAAGATGCTTTCTTATCAATATCGGCCAACATTTCTAAAGAATGCTTTCAGCACCTTGTTGAATCAATGCCACGTAGAATTAAGGCAGTTCTGAAGGCGAAAGGTGGTCAAACACAGTATTAGTATGGTGTTCCTAATAATCCTTTAGGTGAGTGTATATACATATACACTCACACACACACACACATATATATTTATATATATAATATACAGTATAAACATAATATATATAAAAAGATCAGTGTGATTATAAAATATATACATAAGCATATACACATTTAATAACATAATGAGTCACCCTTTGCATTTTCAGAATAAGATGTTGAAAATAAATAAATTGTATCAACATTTTCAAGTTGCACACACACACACACCCAACATTAGCAGTCTGACGGCATTTTAAGTCTGGGTTGATATTCTAAATGACAACTTAAACACTGATGTGCCAATATGTTACAGACAGAAATTCCTCATTTGTGTGTATAGTTCCCTTTTCTCAGATTGCTGAGTCCTTTCCCAAAAATAGTTTCATCAGAATGTCAAATGAGCCAATTGAGCTTCACAATAGCTCTGTTTGTTTTACTCACGTCAGTGTTGCTTGGACTGCTACACTTGTCAGTGAAAGTTTCTCTTTTGGAGAACACAAAAGCAGTTCCGAGTTTTGTGCCTTCTCCCCTAGACTATAAATGAGCGCATGGCATCTAATCTAACATAACATCTAAAGCAGCTTGGAGTAAACGGCGGTGTTTGATAACTATTGTTCTTGGTATAATAGCAATTTGCCTCTGTATGCTTGCCGAAGGAAGGACATGTGGTTCGCCTGCCATATGCAATAACACCCTACTCGTATTGAGCAACAGAAATTCTCCTGAGCTTTAAGGGCTCATATGGGGCCTCAAATACAATGCAAAATAAAGGAACTCTCTAATAAACTGCACAATCTGATAGGAGAAAACAAAGGACATTTATTCTTGTAACAATAAAATTGTGCAATTTTCCAGTGAAAGTAATGAAAGCAATTTGCACCATTAAGTTGCAGGAAATTGTAAATATATGTTACATTATGGGGGAGACCAGGGCTAGTTGTCACACTTTTTTATAACCACTTATAAATTCTTAGTAATATTTATTTTAAAAAATGTCAAATGTGTGCATCAAATCAGGCTTATTAAGCAGGTTTATTTTTCATCTCTCAATCATCATTGTATTGCATGTTTCAAAACTACAGAGCTTTGATCATAAAACTAAGCATTTATATATCATCTTATTAAGACATATTATTGGGAGATATAAAGTGATAACTGATATTTATATGCATTTTATCTATAAGTAGTCTGTTATATAAAGATCTCATTGATTTACATTACAAGCATCAGAATTTCATCTCACTTTCTAGCCATATTAATATCAGCAACCGCACCAAATTGCATATTTGTGATGCACAAAAATATATGAAACTGAACTCGTCTATAGTTGTAGAGGATCTTGTTAAAGATTGCAAGTAAATAGAAATTGTTTTAATGCTTTGCTACATTTCAACTATGTTTAAACACCAAGTTTATGCGTTAAAAACATTTGAAGGCCATTGCCAGTGAGGTAAAAAAAATAGACAGCGAGTTCATAACAAAAACAATAGCTTATCTTTTGCTTTCCATCACTATCTGTCACCTTTCATCTCTCCACCCATACACAGCACTCAAATGAACTCACTTTTCCTTGACCTCAAAAGTCCAATAAATATTAAACTTTATCCTGCCAACAGAACATCAGTTGGAATTTAATTGTAAACTAATCAAACCCCATTCAGTTTGAATACAAATAATTTGATTTGAGAACTGCAGCAAAATGGGACTATTTTCAATGAACAACGACTTTAAATTTGGTCTGTTCCTCACAAAAATATATCATATGACTTCAAATGACTTATTGTGCATGAGACAGTACATGGTCACTAATGGCGGACTATATGGAAAAGAGCTAAATGCTTTAAAAAAAAAAATCTGATTTTATGTTCAAATGAAAAAAATAGCAGCAGTGTGTTTGAAAAGACTGAGGGTTAGTAAATAATGACAGAATCTGACTTTCTGTTAATGACGAAATGTTATGATCGAAGCCCCAGAGGACCTATTATTTTTTGAAATCCTTTCTCAATCACCTTGCAATCCTTTTGTGCTCTCTAAATTGTGTATTATGTGTTGGAAACTAAGGAAATGGATGCGAAGGTTATAACAAAAAGCTTGGGACAAATTGGAACCCATAGACTCTGGGCTGGACATCCCTAGAGACTAAACAAGCAATGTTCCTTATTCCCCAAGCACTCGGGCTGGCGGGCGGGTGACTGATTAGAGCACGCGTGCCCAGACATGTCCCTATCGGTCTGGCCGCCGGCCAGTCAGTGGGCAGCCCACCCTGGTGTTTGATCTGGGGGTTTGGCTCCAGCCAGTCCCGGCATTGTATCCCAAACAATGCACCCCAGACCTACTGAACTCCATAAACATATCCCTTTGTGGGCTTTTCCTCGAACTCAGGGTGGGGGACACCCGCTGCCAGGAAGAGGGACTCCTATCCAAAAAAAGAATGCTGTGCCTCCCTCTTTGGGCCTGCTGACTGGGCATTCCTGCTTTTAACCTCCAGGAAAAGCCAGCTTCATAAATTCAGAGGCCATTGAATCATAAAGGTGCATGCGTATGGCATGATGAATAAAAGTAGCGGTCAGCTGTTAATTCCATGCTAAAAGAGTATTGTATTTTTCTTGTTAAAACTAATATATTATTATTTGGATGAGGATTCTGCTGTATAAAATGTAAAAATATACCCAGACAGCAACATGGTGTCGGCCCAGATCCGGCCCACATCTGGTACATCTGGGCCAACATTATGTTGCTGTCTGGGTATATTTTTACATTTTATATATTATTTAAGCTTATCTTTATTTGAAGGCTTTAAGTTTAAGCAGTGTTTTCCATGCTTGTTCAGTGAATCATGAACAATTATTGGACAGTTCTTAAGACACTAACAGTTTACAGGCAGTAGACGATTAAAGTCACAGTTTCAATGATATAAGCATTCAAAACTTAGTCTCTCACTTCCGTCATTAAGGATCAGTGGTTTTGATGACGTCACTCTGGACTTTAGCTTCTCATCAGATATTTTGTCCAATCAAATGCTTTCTAGAATCTGAAGCCCCGCCCCCTACATTATAAATAGAAGCTGCGGCTGTAATTAGTCACTTGTTCACACATTTACTATATTCTACATGGTGAATGGCACATAGGGCACTATATAGGGGATAGGGAACGATCAGACGGTGTAAATATGCTTTCCATTGGGACGAATGAAGTCTGGTTTCACATGTGTCCAGAGACACGATAGCACAGAGCGGATCACGTGATCGAGTCGGTCCAGAGACACGACAGCACAGAGCGGATCATGTGATCGAGTCGGTCCTGAGTCATGATAGCACAGAGCGGATCACGTGATGGAGTCGGTCCTGAGTCACGACAGCACAGAGCGGATCATGTGATCGAGACGGTCCAGAGACAAAACAGCACAGAGCGGATCACGTGATCGAGACGGTCCAGAGACACGACAGCACAGAGCGGATCATGTGATCGAGACGGTCCAGAGACAAAACAGCACACAGCGGATCACGTGATTGAGTCGGTCCTGAGTCACGACAGCACAGAGCGGATCACGTGATTGAGTCGGTCCTGAGTCACGACAGCACAGAGCGGATCACGTGATCGAGTCGGTCCTGAGTCATGACAGCACAGAGCGGATCATGTGACACGACAGCACAGAGCGGATCATGTGATCGAGTCGGTCCAGAGACACGACAGCACAGAGCGGATCACGTGATCGAGACGGTCCAAAGACACGACAGCACAGAGTGGATCATGTGATCGAGACGGTCCAGAGACACGAGAGCACAGAGCGGATCACGTGATCGAGTCGGTCCTGAGTCACAACAGCACAGAGCGGATCACGTGATTGAGTCGGTCCTGAGTCACGACAGCACAGAGCGGATCACGTGATCGAGTCGGTCCTGAGTCATGACAGCACAGAGCGGATCATGTGACACGACAGCACAGAGCGGATCATGTGATCGAGTCGGTCCAGAGACACGACAGCACAGAGCGGATCACGTGATCGAGACGGTCCAAAGACACGAGCACAGAGCGGATCATGTGATCGAGTCGGTCTAGAGACACGACAGCACAGAGTGGATCATATGATCGAAGTCGGTCCAGAGACACGACAGCACAGAGCAGATCATGTGATCGAGTCGGTCCAGAGACACGAGCAAAGAGCGGATCATGTGATCGAGACGGTCCAGAGACACGACAGCACAGAGCGGATCATGTGATCGAGACGGTCCAGAGACACGAGAGCACAGAGCGGATCATATGATCGAGTCAGTCCAGAGACACGACAGCACAGAGCAGATCATGTGATCGAGTCGGTCCAGAGACACGACAGCACAGAGCGGATCATGTGATCGAGTCGGTCCAGAGACACGAGAGCACAGAGCGGATCATGTGATCGAGACGGTCCAGAGACACGACAGCACAGAGCGGATCATGTGATCGAGACGGTCCAGAGACACAAGAGCACAGAGTGGATCATATGATCGAGTCAGTCCAGAGACACGACAGCACAGAGCAGATCATGTGATCGAGTCGGTCCAGAGACACGACAGCACAGAGCGGATCATGTGATCGAGTCGGTCCAGAGACACGAGCACAGAGCGGATCATGTGATCGAGTCAGTCCAGAGACACGACAGCACAGAGCGGATCACGCGGATCGAAGTCGGTCCAGAGACACGACAGCACAGAGCGGATCATGTGATCGAGTCGATCCAGAGACACGACAGCACAGAGCGGATCATGTGATCGAGTCGGTCCAGAGACACGACAGCACAGAGCGGATCACGTGATCGAGTCGGTCCAGAGACACGAGCACAGAGTGGATCATATGATCGAGTCGATCCAGAGACACGACAGCACAGAGCGGATCACGTGATCGAGTCGGTCCTGAGACACGACAGCACAGAGCGGATCATGTGATCGAGTCGGTCCAGAGACACGACAGCACAGAGCGGATCACGTGATCGAAGCCGGTCCTGAGACACGAGCACAGAGTGGATCATATGATCGAAGTCGGTCCAGAGACACGACAGCACAGAGCAGATCATGTGATAGAGTCGGTCCAGAGACACGAGCACAGAGTGGATCATATGATCGAAGTCGGTCCAGAGACACGACAGCACAGAGCAGATCATGTGATCGAGTCGGTCCAGAGACACGAGAGCACAGAGCGGATCATGTGATCGAGACGGTCCAGAGACACGACAGCACAGAGCGGATCATGTGATCGAGACGGTCCAGAGACACAAGAGCACAGAGTGTATCATATGAACGAGTCGATCCAGAGACACGACAGCACAGAGCGGATCACGTGATCGAGTCGGTTCAGAGACACGACAGCACAGAGCGGATCACGTGATCGAGTCGGTCCTGAGTCATGACAGCACAGAGCGGATCACGTGATCGAGTCGGTCCAGAGACACGACAGCACAGAGCGGATCACGCGTGATCGAGTCGGTCCTGAGTCATGACAGCACAGAGCGGATCACGTGATCGAGTCGGTCCAGAGACGACAGCACAGAGCGGATCACGTGATCGAGTCGGTCCTGAGTCATGACAGCACAGAGCGGATCACGTGATCGAGTCGGTCCAGAGACACGACAGCACACAGCGGATCACGTGATCGAAGTCGGTCCAGAACACGACACCACAGAGCGGATCATGTGATCGAGTCGGTCCAGAGACACGACAGCACAGAGCGGATCACGTGATCGAGTCGGTCCAGAGACACAACAGCACAGAGCGGATCATGTGATCGAGACGGTCCAGAGACACAACAGCACAGAGCGGATCATGTGATCGAGTCGGTCCTGAGTCACGACAGCACAGAGCGGATCACGTGATCGAGTCGGTCCAGAGACACAACAGCACAGAGCGGATCACGTGATCGAGTCGGTCCTGAGTCACGACAGCACAGAGCGGATCATGTGATCGAGTCGGTCCTGAGTCACGACAGCACAGAGCGGATCATGTGATCGAGTCGGTCCAGAGACACGAGAGCACAGAGTGGATCATATGATCGAGTCGTTCCAGAGACACGACAGCACAAAGCAGATCATGTGATCGACAAGAGACATAAAAGGCTTGTTCGACTCAATGCAGCGATGCACGGACCAATTGGCGGCTGACTTGAAGCAGTGCATGCTGGTTAGAAATTTTGTCCGACTTGAGGCAGCGTAGACGCCGCGTGACTGTGACGTATGTCAGCAAAGTGCCACGGGAGCGATTCGAGAGGAGCCGGCTGGTGCATTTTGTGCAGCTTCTCCAGAGCGAATGCACGAGCTCTGATGATGACACAGCTGTTCCACGATTGGCCGGATTCACCGCATGACAGCGATCACATGTGTTTCATTTTTATTATAAAACCTTCGTGCCACTAATGCTCACAAATCAATTTTTATAAAGGTAAAACCTCTTCATGTTGTCGCGATGTTATATTGTCATGTTCATCAAAATAAAACTGATAAAAAAACATAGACTTATTCTTACGTTATTATATGTATATACTTTATTCTTGTACAAACAGACATTGTATTTGTAACAGATTTTTATTTGACAAATATTGCATTTATTTCACTTCATCTGTGTTAAAGTATGCAAACACAGCGCGAGCGTCACTACGGGAAGCAGAAAGTTTCCGACTTCATGTCTGCAGCTCCTCCCCGCCTGCACACGGCTACTCTGGCCGATCGGTTACATCCAGCCGCAGCCGATGTCAAACACACCTGATAGCACAGATCGGATCATGCGATCGAGTCGACAAAGACCAGAAAAAGTATTGGACCTGTTTGAATCCTGCACTGAATGCTGTATTTTAAAGCGATATGGAGATATAGGAGAAACAGTTAAAGATTAGGAGGAAACTGCAGCTTTAGCCGAGCTGTGATATATACGAAACATTATTGATTGTTTTTTTTTTTTTAAAGGGGAGGAGCTGTTCGATATGTCCCGCCCTGTCTTCCTGTTTCAGTGGAAATGACATCAACACATTGAATAATGCTGCAGATTTGAACAGAGCAATAAACGGCAATGTCTGTAGTGTAAGACGCCTGAGATAAAACTACAGGGAGACAGACAGGACAGCTGATTGTGCCAAACCACATGTGACCATATGTCACACCAGATGTGCTGCAAGTGCCTTGGTGTAAGAGTGGAGTAACACCTCACAGCAAGAGCTGGCAAATCTTTCTCAGTCCATGAAGATGAGATGCTGCAGCACTTAAAGCAGCTGGAGGAAACACAACATACTGACTGATACTTTTGATATTGACCTCCCCTCTGTTTAGGGACACATTACTCCCTGTATTATGTTTTTTTGTTTTTTTTTGGTTAATATATTTGTGTAATTTGGTGGCCCAGTAGTGCACAACAAGTAGTGCAAAACAAATGTAGTGTACTCAAACAAATTAAGTTTGATTTGATTCACATGATCCGCTCTGTGCTGTCATGTCTCTGGACCGACTCGATCACATGAGTCAATCAATTTATAGATAAAATAAAATGTACACAAACGTGTATTTTACTATGCAACAATTTAACAGAGCTGAGAACTACTCACTCCTAAAAAGGTCGCAAAAAGCCTGCAATAAATAACTAAATCCCTGGGTTGTTACATCTGACCCAGGATCTCATCTGGGTAACACAAAAACTACTCAAACACTGAAAAAATTATTTGGGATTTGGGTAAAAAAATAACCCACAATATTTTTTGAGATCTTCTAAATGTGAATTTTTATCATTGTTTTGGAGCACACTAGCATATAGACATTAAGGCTAACATAACCCTTGTGCACTGAAATTACCCGGAACAATTTGTCCTAGGAACATTTTTCGCCCTCAGACCTGTTGCTGTCTGCGTTTCCATCGTGGTTTAAAGTAACATGAAGATTAGCCCGGTGACGTAGGACCGTGCATGATTTTCCAGTTCCCACTGGATTTCGTATTTCGAATGTAAATGTAATAAAGCCTGAACATATTTTTTAAACTCCATTGTTGATTAGAAAAGCAAACAACTCTTACTGCACGCACCACAACAGACTTTTATTTTGAAATAAAATGCTGCGTGAACTCAACCAATCAGCATGTTCAGCGCCCAAGTCCCACCCACAAACTTTGAAAAGTACTACCTCTCAAACATATAAGTAGACGCCCTATCGAACGCTACTGCCTATTGACATGGTCGAGCCGTGGAGCCGCCATCTTGGATCGGTCGCCAGCTCCACTCGGTGTAACTTGTTTGCCAGGTGCAATGAGCTGTCAGTGCATTTAATTAATCATATCTCGCTGAATACCAAACTGATTTTGACGTTTTTTTTTTGCTGCACAGGTTATTCATGTAGCTATGATACAGGTCACATGGTTCAGCGTATTTTAATATTCATAGTAGGCTTAACAGTTATATAATATTCTGATATAATATATATAATATATAAAGTGACCAGACGTACAAAATCAAAATATGTGATGTAGGATATAAGGTAATTTATAAATCACACACTATAAATATGATGAAGCAGAAACAGATAGTTGCAGTAAAAATAAGATATTTTAATAAGTTGAAGAAACAACTTATAATGATTTGCGACATACACACACTCTCTCTCTTTCGCACACACACACAACTCGATTTGCGCTTTGCCATCATGTGTATACATTGCTTCCTGATATCACGTGCGCAAACACAAATAACAGTTGTCCGATCGAACAATGTATGTAATAACTTTAGATTGGATTGTGTTGGTAATAGGAACTTAACGTTACCTAACGCTAAAAGTAAGTTTCATGCATCTAACAAGAGCTTTCGAACTTCTTTCTGATCTGAATAGTAAGTTATGTGGAAAACACTTGAGTTGAGAGAGGGATGTACATAGCCTAGCTAATGTTAGCTAGCTACTATTTCAGTGCAGTACTATCATACATCCTTGCTCCTTCTCAATTCTCTGGATTAAAGGTAAACATTTTTGTTAAATCAATTTTATGTTAAATCCCACTTGTGAAGAGTAATCCCCCAAGGCTACTTGGGAGGTCCGCCGATTAAAACAGGAAAATGCTGCAGAGTGCACTGGCATCTTAACTGCTGCTACGCAACGAAACTAGGAGTATGACCGGTTCAAAATGGCGGCGCAAATCTCAGTGCCCAGCGGCCAATATCGACATGATGTCTATGCTCTCAAACGTCTTAAAGGGGAAATTTCACCCCAAAGTCCCTAGTTCATGGGGAAAGTTCCTGCGGTGGAAACGCTGCTATATTCATACTAAAAGCCAAAAAATCTTACATTTTGATTTCATGGGGACTTTAAGGTGAAAAAGAAGCTGCCATAATTCCTCCAGGTCTCCAGGTGTCGCTGTCGCCTGTGTCTGCGCATGCTCAGATCACAGCAGTCGATCAGCTGACCGTGAGTGAAGCCTTTGGAAACACTGTGGTGTCATTATGAATATCAAATCCTAAGACTGATCCTTTGGAAATTATTTAGTTAAAACTACCAAATAATCGTCGTGCCATCTCGTTGACGTTGAAATCAGGTAAGACCGCTGGAGAAACGAGAAGACCGTTGTTTGTGTGACCGTGTTGTAACGTCTGCAGCTTTAGCTGTATTTGCTAGTGTGGATTAGAGCTGTCTGAGCTTCATCTTGTGTTTACATATGCTTTAAAATTAATCAATAATGTGTTTTCAGATTGACACTTGATATTAAACATCTCATAGGTGTAGTAGTGTCGATTTGAGTGTATTTGTCCAGTTCTCTTGCACTATATGTATGACATGCTGCGTGTTTACACTGTGATGGTTTGAGCCATCGGCTGATGCTGGACTTATTTGATCAAACATCTGATAGCTAAACTAGTGAGACAGATCAGATGAGATTATTACTCTAATCAGACAGTGTCCATTCATTAGACTCAAGGTCGGTGTAATTGGGCCTTTGCTTTAACTCGTGACTGTCATTCATTCATTTTGAGGAAATGAGTCAATAAGTTCAGGCTGCCCTTGATGTCCAAAATTCTCTATTACTTATATGTATATTGATTTATACAGTGTTGTGACACTAAAAATACATTGTTCCTATTTTTTTATTCATAATATTTTCAGGTTAAAATGTATATGAATGGGAAGTGGAAGTGTAAGGGTCTCACTTTTATGGAAAACCTGGCAATATCATAAAGTGATTTACATAAGTATTGATTTATTCATGATTTTTCAGTCATGTCTATAATCAATACACAGTTTTTAGCTATGGTATGCTTTAAAGTAATTCCACAGGAAGATTCAGTTTTTTTGTATGTTCTTGTAGAGGAAAACTTTTTGTATGTATAATTTTTTCTGTTTGGGTCAAACATTTTAATTTAAATCTTGTAATTTGCATACATTTAATTTGATTTAACTGGCATGAAGTCAGTAATTCATACAAATGGACATCCATGCCAGATATCTATACAAAATAATAATAATAAATAAAAAAGTCTTTCCCTATTAATATAAAAATATATATTTTTATTTTCTTGAAAGTCCTAAAAGTGTTTCTAAAAAGGTTATTTCTTAGTTCTAACAAGGCCTATATTAATCTAAGTATTGTTGCATTTTCTTGATTTATTTATTTGAATGTCTGTAAAACACTACCTTAAATATCTTTGTTAGAGTCATTGGTGCTGTGTGAAGTTTTTCGATGTTTATCAATGCCTGTCAACATCTTTCTGCTTTAGACTCTTCGTTACTTGTTCCTCAGCAGCCATGA
>CM040926.1:37630568-37705568 GCA_023029165.1 Gobiocypris rarus | reverse complement strand
ATCAATTAATATTTTAAGCCAGAATGTTCTCACAAATGATCAAAAAGCGTAATCCGCAGTAATTTCACTAACAGAAACTGGGCTTCTTGGACACCTCAGTGTTTCTGAATCATCTAATAGATGTGATGCTTTGATGAATTCTGTGTCCTGGACGATTTCCAATCTTGGAGAATTGGAGAGAGTTTTCAGAGAGCTGTGATGTCTTTTGATGTCGTTCACAGTGTGGTGAAGAAGGTTGCTCAGTACATGGCCGACGTGTTGGAGGACAGCCGAGATAAAGTCCAGGAGAACCTCCTGGCAAACGGAGGTAAGAATCACTGGTATCTATGGCACGAAATTGGATCTTACACTGTAGCTGGTTTTGTTGAATTTATTCTTGTTTTCAATGCTGTGTTTTAGTCGATCTGGTCACCTACGTCACAAGATTCCAGTGGGACATGGCCAAGTACCCTATCAAACAGTCCTTGAAGAACATTTCTGAGATTGTATCCAAGGCAAGTGATTTGATTCAGGGATTTCTATGTGAATTATGGGACTAAAATCCACAATGACCTTCTGTTTTCCACTAGTTGCTTACAGTAAAATGAAAGTCATTGCAACATTCATAATGCTGCTTAATTTTCGTGTCACTCGTTGTGATTGTATTTTGAATATTTGACATGCATTACTGATATGGAGTCTTACTGTTATGATTGGGGCTTCTGGTGCTTGAATGACACCTCAGATGCTGTTTTAAACGAAACTCTCTCCCCCTGCTGTTCAACAGCAAGTCTCACAGATTGACAATGACCTGAAGGCTCGAGCATCAGCCTATAACAACCTAAAAGGAAACTTGCAGAATCTAGAGAGGAAGAATGCGTGAGTTAATTCAGACGTTTCAGATGAACTCCTATTTTTAGGGGGTTTATTTCATCATTTGGATTTTATTTTATTATACATATTTGTTTAGGTGCATTGATATTAATTTTATTTTATTATGGAGTAAGTTTAAAATAAACTATGCAACATTCAATAAATAAATTGAAAATTATTAACTGTTGTAAAATTAAAAAAAACTCCTTTGTTTTTCATGGAACACAAGATGTATAAATAATATATAAAAGAATATCACCACACATCTCCAGACAAAAATTTATACTGACAGATTTCACAAAAGTAGTCAAATAAATCATAATTTCCATGTTAGGATGAACTATTCCTTTAAGAAAACCACAAATTCAAGGAATGATTTTGAGAGTCATGGTTTGGAAAGCATTTTCCAATGAACCAGTGTGATTTTTGTGCTCTCCCCAGAGGAAGCTTGCTGACCAGGAGTTTGGCTGATATTGTCAAGAAAGATGATTTTGTGCTGGATTCTGAGTACCTCATTACTATGCTGGTGGTGGTACCAAAGTAAGTGACATATTACAAAACATAAATAGCCTCTTTGTGGATGCACACAACCCTATTTTGTTGAGTTTTTCTCATGCTGACAGCTCATTTTCTAACCCTTCAGAACAAATTATACCGACTGGCAGCGCACTTACGAGACTCTTTCAGAAATGGTTGTGCCACGATCTACAAAGTAAGCAACTTGCAACAATTCTGTCATTTATTTAATTTTCTTTTCTTTGAAGTGTCTAAACCAGGGATCATGCACCTAGTCACAAAATAGATAATCATCAATTAATAAGACCTTAGATAATAACATTATTTATTTTCATATAGGTGCATTGGGTTTCTTTAAACAACTACAGATATATATGGTATTTTGGAAAACATGATATGCAAAAAGTTGTTTGGATTTGATTTGACTAAAAGGCGTAATGGATGTGTCTGAGGATAGAGGAGAACATGTTTAGGACATAACTAGACAAATTAGTGTTATGCTGGTTACTAATGCAGCAGATTAAACAGATAATTTTCCATCTCTCTGTAGTGTAACCTAATAATATAATCACTGGTTATTGTCATTTTTGTGATTTAAAGTCATTTTTTGACTATTAATGATGGTAGTACTTTTGTTTTAAAATGAGTATAAATGAATTTCAGCCAAATAGTTACTACTATGATGTATAAATGTGTTGCAAATTAAATTATATTTTTAATGCATTACAGTGATTACATTTCCATTAATTTTCTTCATGCAAAATCGTTTGAGTGAAATATGGAGTTTAGGGTTCTCCCTGCTACACAGCACTAAATATTGGTGTTAATTTCTTCTTGGCAGTTTGCTTTTTGAGGACCATGACAGCGGCCTGTTTACTGTCACACTCTTCAGAAAGGCCATCGATGACTTCAGACACAAGGCCAGAGAAAACAAGTAAACAGCCAATTTTAGCTCCACCATGCGGTCATGATTCACACCGTTTAGATGTCTGAGAAAATGTCCAATTTAAGGATCTTAATGCCTTAGTCATCCCTGTGTCTGCTTTGCAGGTTCACGGTTCGTGACTTCCAGTACAACGAGGAGGAAATGAAAGCAGATAAGGAGGAGATGACCAGACTCTCAACTGACAAGAAAAAGCAGTTTGTACGTATCGGCTTGATGGATCCTCAGAGCAAGTGGCACGTTACTACATCAGTTTTGGTTATTTTTAACTCTTTCATTCATGTGTCCTCTGCAGGGTCCACTTGTACGATGGCTGAAGGTGAACTTCAGTGAGGCTTTTATTGCTTGGATCCATATAAAGGCTCTGAGGGTCTTTGTGGAATCAGTGTTGAGGTACAGACACAACAAAACAACTCTTTGAGTTCTTAGAGAGCACATTTTACAAGGAATAAAATTATTATTCATTATATTATGCCAACTTTAACTTTCAAAACGTACAACCTCCTACCAAGTCCATTTTTCATATCAGGTTTATTTTGGTAAATCTCTCAAAAAGTAGTGTTACAAAGAGGCTGTTATTGAAAGATGGGACATTGAAAATCTAGACTTAAAGTGGAAATGAAGCAGTCACTCAAGTTTTCATTATTTAGTAAACTTTTTCCACTTTAATAAAAATATATATAACAAACACAACTAATGCAACCATCTTAAAGAACAAAAGATATTTTGTTATAGCTTTTGGTGTAAGGGCACCGCCATCTTGCAATACCACAGCGTGTGACGTCACTGTGTTGGTTTGCTCCATTGGCAGTGAAATAATATAAGCATTTCTTTACTTTTTTAACACATGCTTGTTTTGAATTGGAGGTAGACGAACTGGAATTGGAAAGACTTGGAAGTCAAATTGCTTATGCATATCTCTTAAAGATGTCCAAACAGAAACACTGAATCATGTTAACAGCAGGTTTTGTATTCGCAGGTGAACTTAAAATATGTTACATACCACTAGTGTTGTCACGATATTGGAATTTCTAACTTGGAGATTTTCGATACCACAGGGAAAAAATTCTGCATATACTGTCAAATAGATTATTTCTTTTTTTGTCCATCTATTGAAAGTCTACGCAATCAAAAATTTCTTCTGAAGAGATCACTTTATATGAGCTTTTTCCCCCATATATAAACGTTGATCAATTACCATTACAATTATCTCACAAATATTTGCTAACTCAATGTATTTTTTACAATGGGGTAATTTTGTTTTGTCCAAGTTAGTCTTCCTCCATTTCAAAACACGTGTTAAAAAAGTAGCTTATATTATTAAAAGTAGCTTATAAAAAAGTAGCTTATATAATATATTAAGCTTATATTATTTCACTGGCCAATGGAGCAAACAAACACTGACGTCACACACTGTAAGCAAGATGGCGGCGCCCTTGCTCCAAAAGCTTTAACAAAACACCATTTTTCTTTAAAATCGTTACATTAGTCGTGCTTGTTATATATATATATATATATATATATTTTTTTATTAAAGTGGAAATCAGTTTACTAAATAATGAAAGCTATAACAAATCATCCTTTTTTCTGAAAAAAAAATTGTCACATTGATTTCCACTTTAATAAAAAACTATATAACAAACATGATTAGTTTACTAAATAGTGTAAACATGACTGACGGTAATCATTTCCACGTTAAAACAATTTTTTTTTAAAATTCTAAATAAACAGATATGGATTGCCTGTGAACTTCCAAGCAATGCTGCTACAGCCCAACAAGAAGAACATGAAGAAACTGAGGGAAGTTCTGTACGATCTTTATAAGCACCTGGACAGCAGCGCAGCTGCTATTATTGACGTAAGTTTACTTTTTGGTTTAAATATAAAAAAATATTTTAGGTTTTGTGGCATTTACAGCATTTTGCTCAAGTCGCCTTCCCAAAGTAAAAAATCCATACTAATAGTGATAACATCAGTTAATTCCACAGGATTTTGTGAGACTATCAGGGGTCAGTTTCTGGGCTGCGTTTTAATTCTAATTTTTTTTATGCCCTTCACTTGCTAACTTCCCACTATCTCGTTCAGTCGGATGTACGTCATTGCTTATGTTGCACGAGTGCCCACTACTGGTGGAACTCTTGCAATGTCTTTAAATGAAATGCCATAAGCCCTTGACCACTTGGAATCCGCAATGGAGCCGGTTTATTATTTACAGTTTATTTCCTTATGAATTTGTTTTACACACCATTCTTTAGGCCTGCCGCCTGTGTGTATGCCACAACCCTGCAGAGTTTAGCTTCAACCCTAATTAAAAGCACCTTATTCAGCCAGTCAAGTCCTTTAGGCTTGATTGGCTGTAAATCTACATTAATCCGGATAGATTTGAAAACAGAGTTTTCGTTTCAAAACGTCCACACTAATGTTTTCCAAAAGTTTCTCATCCACACTGAAACGTCAGTAAACGGCAAATTCAACTCACTGCGCATGCGTAAAACATTATAAAAGAACACTGAGATACAGACATCATAAAGTTATCACACAACAGAGATATCTCTACGCCCAAGTAGCAGTGCTTCGCCTGTGCTTCCCCATAATATAGTCCCAAATCAATATCTGCCTAGGAAATCGCCTAGACTTAATCTGCATTAAACTTAAAACTCCTCAGTGTGGACGGAAGGCCAAAACGAAGAGAAAAAGATTAAATGAAAATGAAAACGTATTAGTGTGGACAAAACTACAGGTACAGGGTTTTGTACCACTGCCCTAGGGGACTCTGGGTTTAACCCCCTAGTGTGCACTTTGCTTTGACACACGCAGCGCAAACAGACAATATATTTATTTAATTTATTTGCAGTCCTTTACGATCTGGTAAGGGCACAAAGACATCGCAATCTCAGTGGTCGACCTCATTTGAGTGACAGGTTGTCCCGTCCTCATGCTAGAGATAAGCAAGAGATGTCACTGCAAGAGGGAGGGGGAAGTCATTTTGAGTAGATTGAGGAATTTAAATAAAAAATAATAATAATGTGCACGGATAAATAATAATATAATATAATAGTGCCATATGAGATGATGAGATGTCACTGCAAGAGGAAGGGGAATTTATTCAGATTAAAGACTACCAGGCACACAAATTAAATAACAAATACTGCAATGTTCCATAAAAAATAAGAATGGTTTTGGTTAAATACGTTGTCTCTTCCAGCAATCTGCCATGGACATTCCTGGCTTGAACCTCAGCCAGCAAGAATATTATCCCTACGTGTACTACAAAATCGACTGCAACCTGCTGGACTTCAAATAGAAGAACCATACTCAGTCACGTGCCCCTCTTTTTGTTTTGTCTCTGTGAATAAATCTAAGTTAAATAAACTGTATATTGCTGAACTTTTGTTCTTGTCACCCTGTCATGCATGCTTATTCATATTCAGAGATACTTCTCATTGCTGTTCAATCAATGAGAGCAGGAGAGTATCTATATCTGCTGCCCCTAGTACGTTGTTTACATTTTTTTTTTTAAAGGATGTCATTGTGTTATCATATGTGCAGGTG
Source organism: Gobiocypris rarus (assembly GCA_023029165.1). Classification (NCBI taxonomy): domain Eukaryota; kingdom Metazoa; phylum Chordata; class Actinopteri; order Cypriniformes; family Gobionidae; genus Gobiocypris; species Gobiocypris rarus. The sequence continues at coordinate 37,699,705 of CM040926.1, read as the reverse complement.
AATGAAATTATGCGTTTTAAGTCATTCCACTCATTTTTTTGTGACATGTAGTAGCTACATCTGATGTTAGATATTATTGTGTGTGGACAACTGTGTTTTTAACCTTTGCTCTTTAAAATGCACCAGTGGTCCATTTAAAAAACGAGAGAGAGAGAGAGAGAGAGAGAGAGAGAGAGAGAGAGAATTGTTACAAAGATGCAATATAAATGTGATGTTATGTACATTTGGTGTTTAAAGAATTATATGTGCAAAATTGTGTCATGGAACCAAAATATTAAATTAATATAAGTACATAAAATGTGTAGTGCTTTTTTGTTTTGTTGTTCATTAAGCAACTAAACTTGCATTTTCCAGAAGGATCACAATACAAAACACAAATAAATGCAGGAAAGAAAGCCAACTGTACTTAAATTAGATCCTTGTAAATTAGATTTTGAATGATGAACATTTTAATGATGCAAGTTAGGGTGAGAGTCTTTCTTTTATTTTTTAAAGTATAAAAGGTATACCTAAAGGGTTCATCCAAAAATGTTATTCTGTCATGAATTACTCACCCTCATGTCGTTCCAAACCCGTAAGACCTTTGTTCATCTTCGGTACACAAATGAAGATATTTCTGATGAAATCCGAGAGCTCTCTGACCCCTCCATAGACAGCAATTTAATGAACACTTTCAAGGCCCTGAAATGTATAAAAGATGGTTAAAATAGTCCTTGTGACTCCAGTGGTTCAGCCTTAATGTTGTGAAGTGTTGAGAATACTTTTTGTGCACAAAAATAACAACTTTACTCAACAATTTCTTCTCGTCTGTGTCAGTCTCCTACGCCGTTGACGTAGTGTAAACAGTGCAACGCTTCCGAATTACATCAGAGCTACGCCAGCACACCGGCTTACCATTGGCCGATGCGGTTCACATGAATCAAGTCACCTTTATTTATATAGCGCTTTTAACAAGTCCAATTGTTTCAAAGCAGCTTCACAAGTATTAACAGGAATATAATGCAACAGAATTTGTACAGCCGTTCTGGTGAAAACGGTGATGTTATCCAGCTAATTTCAATTATCATAAAGTGTCAATGCGGGCAGATCGGTAATATAGTTGAAATTTAGGTGTCCCCAACTGAGCAAGCCAAAAGCCAGAGGCAATGGTGTCAAGGAACCAAAACTCCTTCAGGGCCAGAATGGAGAAAAAAACCTTGTGAGAAACCAGGCTCAGTCAGGGTCCCAGTTCTCCTCTGGCCGACGAACAAACAGTGTATGATTATAATTCTGGCAACATTACAGTTCAGAAGTCATATTAGATAAATAGATATTCGTAAGATTAATCGAAAGATTGGAGTCGTCGTGCCGGAGACGGGTTTATTAAGGATGTGTCGATACGGCATGAGCACCATTACGCATATGTTAATTACAGAATTTTCCTTTTTGGGTGAACTAACCCTTTAAAGCTGCAGTCCGTAAGTTTTGCCTCTATGTCACTATCTCTGTTTAAAACCTGCAATTGCGGTTATTTGTGGAATTATCATCTTTATGTGGGTTGTGCATCGGCACGGCTCCTCAGCGTGGATGAATCTAATGTTTTGAGGAGTGTGTGTGGCTGTCAATAATTCACTGCACCGGTGTGAAGACATCATATGCCTTACATAATGCAGGTCTATGGTCACCACCTCAAAGAGCATACACAGAGACGTCCAAATTAAACAATCCCCCATCGTAAGTACACACTGATGGCCTAAGACACGAAACGAGCAGTTTCTTGTGCAGACTAAAGCCAGAACGTGCGAATGTCACAACAGGAAACACGCACGCACGCCCTCGGATCAGTCGGACGTAGTGGAGGTAAAAACTATATAAATACTGTTCGTTTTCTCACACAAACCGCTCGTTTCGTGTCTTAGGCCATCAGTGTGTACTTAAGATGGGGGATTGTTTAATTTGGACTTCTCTGTGTATGCTCTTTGAGGTGGTGACCATAGACCTGCATTATGTGAGGCACAGACAAGAACGGTTTGACCTAAAATGATCAACATTGAAACTACTGGGGAAACAAATACTCCTACATCTTGGATGCCCATGAGGTAAGCTAAAACATATCAAAATTTAATTTCAAAGTGAACTATCCCTTTAACAAATAAGTAACATGTCTGCCACTTTTGTTCTGACACACTGAGAAAAAAAAGCTTTACAATAAATCGTGCTACCAATGGTGATTACATCTAACTATCGCTTAGCTCATATCACATCACACCGCAGTACAGCTTAATCCAGTGGTTCCCAACCTTTTTACTCAAAGGCTCCCTTCCTCTCCGAATCAATACCGCAAGGCCCACCTGCCATACCAAACAAGACCACAGGGAGATGGCAAAGGACCGCATATAACTACTATACAGAGCCATTCATAATTAATAAACACACTAAAATACAAGTGAAAAATAACATAATTCTGAATGTATGGAAGCTTAGCCATCTTAAGTCATCCGGTCATCAGTGAATGAACACAGTTCCTCTGTCAGAACAAGCAATCGCGTCTATGGAGCTGATGCCCCAGTGTAGGCTAACTAAACACCACTGATACTCACAAACTTCTCCAAACACGACTTTTTGGCAAGCATCCTTTATAAAACACTCTTTTGTCTAATAAAACTTCTTGGAAATATATTTTGTGTAGTGTTTCATCAGCAGAACCATTAAAAAACGCATTAAATAACACTGAAGAGATGTATGTCTATCCCTCACAGCCTCGCTTTCATTCTTGTTATAAATCAAAGATGGCGCTGCTGTGAATAAGGCCTATGGCTATGGAGGCGGTTGGTTTGCCCCCCCGGTGGGCGTGGTCCTCAGATTTATGACGCGCGGCGGAGAAGACTGTGCGCGTATCGCAAATTTGAACATTTTTACTCTAGATAGTAAAATCTACTATATAAACAAATAAAAAGTAACTCACGTCCTTTTGCTAAAGTGGGTTTTTTTAATTCATAAAAAAACAATGAGAAATTGACTGTTTATGAATTAATTAAAATATTAAATCATTTGAAAAAATTAAATAAAATATAAATCATATAGTTATATATTTAATAACTAGTAGAATCACACGCGCCCGTGTTTATATGAATTCGCGTTCACGGTGACGCGCAACATCGCCGCGTGCGGCGTCTCACAAGATCTGCTGATCCCCGCGCGAGATGAGAATGACTGCAGCAGATCTGAGCTCGTGTGTGTGAGGATGCTCACGGGCTCGATGGGCTGTGGGGGAAGCAGATCCGCCGCGATCGAACCCCGATATTACGAGAGCAGAGACACCGAGTCGACGTGGCTCACGAGCACGGACACAGAGACGCAACGCTTAGCTGCCGGTAACGGAACCGGCGCGAGCGAGAATGAGAAAACAGCAACAGCAGCAGCAGCAGCTGCATCAGCAGCCGAGTCAGGTCAGGCACCATCATCTTTATTAAAAAAAGACTTAATATAGGCATTACTAGTGCTACACACCTTTAAGAAAGTACAATGGCATTGCCATGAATATATAAAATGTCATTTGTTGTACATGTACATGTTGTACATTCTGTATATGAATGAATATGTTAACCTGACACCCTCACTGAGGCCCATGATGTTTAGTACACAGAACAAATAGAATAGAAAATAGGCTACCTAACTAATATTTACCATAGTAGTGCCCAAATCCCATAGTTACTATGAAAAGATGGAGCTTTTAGATTAAAAACTTACATTCAGTCCAAATGTTTTTTTCTGGTTGTGTACTTCTCAAATGGCTTTGAGATGACTTAAAATTATTCAAAATAAGACAATGTAAATGAATAAAATCACAACTTCATAGGCATTTGATTTATATAATATATACATATTTTACTATGCCAAGCTCTAAAATATTTTATCAGGCAGAAATTGTGAGTAAAAAAAAAAAAAGCCTATATTTTGTTTTCTTGCCCCCTTTATCTCTATCCTCAATCCTTATCCAGGAAATTATGAATGACTGGACGACACATACAAATGTATTGGGTACATAGAGAGGGAACCATGTCAAAACTTCTAGAATACTGCAATTTAAGTATTTAAATGATAATTATTGTTATTTTTGTGTTTTTTTTTGTATTTATAGAAACTACAGTAGTGACAAAGGTGATGTCTGGCCTAGGAAAATTGACATCTTTACCCTTTATTCAAATATTATACTATATATATATAAAAAATTGTAAGCAGTTGTGCTTGGAGTGAATATTAGGCTATTATTATTATTATTATTAATTATAGCTTTTTTTTCTTCTATGCATTTTTTATACGGACATGTAAGTTTTCAAAAGCAAAACTACGGTTAAAAAATTTGAGATCTATTGGTCTACATACATATGAAGAACTTCTGTGCTGTTGTTGCTGTAAAGGTCAAAGGGAAGAGAAGCCCATGACGGTGACCAGAGGCTCTTCTGCCAAGGAGAAGAAGCTGGTGAACGCCGGCACACAGTGTAGCAGACGCGCCACGCTCACCGACAGCACCCAGAGGAGACCGGCGCACAGAGACGAGGTCAGATGCATCAACACTCATGCTCACGTCATATTTCACCTCATAATCAAAAAAGATATAGTTCTGAAAGGGTTAGTTTACCCAAAAATGTCTATTCTTTCATCAATTACTCACACTTGTGTCGTTCCAAACCGTGAGACTTTTGTTCATCTTCAGAACACAAATGAAATTTGAGAGATTTCTGTCCCTCCATTCACAGCTACAAAATTACCACTTTGATGCTTCAAAACGTTAAGAACCTCATTGGTTCTTGCAGAAGCTCAAACGAGCTGCGTAACACGAGAATGAACCTCATTGGTTCTTGAGGAAGCTCAAACGTGCTGAACAGAGAATGAACCTCATTGGTTCTCGCTGAAGCTCAAACGAGCTGCGTAACACGAGAATGAACCTCATTGGTTCTTGCTGAAGCTCAAACGTGCTGCGTAACACGAGAATGAACCTCATTGGTTCTCGCTGAAGCTCAAACGAGCTGCGTAACACGAGAATGAACCTCATTGGTTCTCGCTGAAGCTCAAACGAGCTGCGTAACACGAGAATGAACCTCATTGGTTCTTGATGAAGCTCAAGCGTGTTGCGTAACACGAGAATGAACCTCATTGGTTCTCGCTGAAGCTCAAACGTGCTGCGTAACACGAGAATGAACCTCATTGGTTCTCGCTGAAGCTCAAACGAGCTGCGTAACACGAGAATGAACCTCATTGGTTCTTGAAGCTCAAACGTGCTGCGTAACATGAGAATGAACCTCATTGGTTCTCGCTGAAGCTCAAGCGAGCTGCGTAACACGAGAATGAACCTCATTGGTTCTTGAGGAAGCTCAAACGAGCTGCGTAACACGAGAATGAACCTCATTGGTTCTCGCTGAAGCTCAAACGTGCTGCGTAACACGAGAATGAACCTCATTGGTTCTCGCTGAAGCTCAAACGAGCTGCGTAACACGAGAATGAACCTCATTGGTTCTTGAAGCTCAAACGTGCTGCGTAACACGAGAATGAACCTCATTGGTTCTCGCTGAAGCTCAAACGAGCTGCGTAACACGAGAATGAACCTCATTGGTTCTCGCTGAAGCTCAAACGTGCTGGCGTAACACGAGAATGAACCTCATTGGTTCTCGCTGAAGCTCAAACGTGCTGCGTAACACGAGAATGAACCTCATTGGTTCTCGCTGAAGCTCAAGCGTGCTGCGTAACACGAGAATGAACCTCATTGGTTCTTGCAGAAGCTCAAACGAGCTGCGCACGAGAATGAACCTCATTGGTTCTCGCTGAAGCTCAAACGAGCTGCGAACACGAGAATGAACCTCATTGGTTCTCACTGAAGCTCAAACGAGCTGCGTAACACGAGAATGAACCTCATTGGTTCTTGATGAAGCTCAAACGTGCTGCGTAACACGAGAATGAACCTCATTGGTTCTCGCTGAAGCTCAAACGAGCTGCGTAACACGAGAATGAACCTCATTGGTTCTCGCTGAAGCTCAAACGAGCTGCGTAACACGAGAATGAACCTCATTGGTTCTCGCTGAAGCTCAAACGTGCTGCGTAACACGAGAATGAACCTCATTGGTTCTTGCTGAAGCTCAAACGTGCTGCGTAACACGAGAATGAACCTCATTGGTTCTTGCTGAAGCTCAAACGTGCTGCGTAACACGAGAATGAACCTCATTGGTTCTCACACGTCAAGCGAACATGCTTAAGCTTCCGTTTATCACAACTGATGTGTGAGTTGATGAATGTTTATATGTGAATAAAAGCCTAAATTCAATCTGTCCATCATATTAAGCGATCGAGTCTAATCAGAAAATCTGGACTAAACCCCTCAATTCATATGGATTAGTTTTACTAAATTGTCTTTTACTTAATGCAACATATAGTTCTTATTTCTTTCCTGATTTTGGGTTAAATTAAGATGAGTTGGAATCTCATCCATTTATCTTCATCTGTTATGCATCTTATCTCATCTTGCAGTGCATCTTTATAGGCTGATGTTCTTTTCTTGCAGGGTAAAAGTAAATCAAAGAAAACCCCCCACTCTGAAGGGGTTAAAAGCGTCCGTCCGGCTGTAAACGCTGAGGTGATGCCTTGACCTGAGAGTTTGTGGAAGAGCCGCTGCTGTCGAACACAATCACAGTGCCACAGCCTAACGAGGGACTTTCATTGTAATTAAATGCACATGTTAAATCAGATGGCAGATCTGATCTATTTCCGTCTGTTTGTCTGCATGTAAAGGGGAGCGCTGGAGCAGATGGCGACCCTAACATGCTGCATAACGTGCCATTTTAAACTGGTTCAAGCATTTATAGAGCTGCATCTCTGTTTCTGAAGTACTCAAATGTTATTTATTTCCCAGCCATTGTTGATGTTTAATATTCTGCTGGTATTACGTATTTGCCAGTGTGATTTCCATCAGTATTGTGCAGGTTAGTGATATTCTAGTGCCTAATGAGGCATTATCTGTTTGATAATGCAGATATACAGAAGTCTCAGGTTGTGATTGTATGAAATGAAGACACATTCAAACATAACATAGTCTTGCTCCTCTGAATGGAAAGGAAACTGTTTGGTTTCCAGTCTGCAGGCTGATTGATTTATGATTTAGTGAAGTAACATGTTTGATTTGAATCGGTCGATTATTTTATCATAATTATGACATTTTTACAGGGACGCTGGAAAGGATTCCCCGAGTAAAAACAGCAGAAGAATATTTTGACTCGATATTTTACTACAAAACTAAGCAATTGATACAAAAAAATAAAATAAAAGCATTATAAACATTCTCAAATTGAAAGATTTTCTTGCATCAATGTGTTTGTTTCCTCCTGTACTGATATAAACACTGTGTGATGATTTTACCAACACGTGTGTCACGTTCAGATCATATCTCACCCCCAAATCAACTGAAATTAGTTCTAATAAACATGTATACATTAAAAATGACTATGAGATAAAGGAGAATCTAACGAAGGGGGGGAATACGTAGAACCAAAGGAAGATGCGCTCCGATTACTTATGAATGAGTAAAAGTGCAACGCCCAATATGGCGAATAAGCCCCGCCTTCTAAATAAAAGAGCCAATCGTTGATTAGTACAGTCATCGCAGCTGCCGATAGAGGCTCTGGTTGCTATAGGAACCATAGATACGTGATATGTAGATGCCTCATTAGCGACTGTTTCTATTGGCCAGCCGTCCGCCATTTTCGAACGGTCAAAGCCAGTCGATTGGATAACTACAATGACGTGACGTGTTTTGTAAGAAGCATTACTATTTGTGAATGAGTAAAATTAACACACAATTATTATTGTATTTTTTTTTTATTCTGGTGATCATCACTGGCTGTGAAAAATGACAGCCATAGATCAAAGTAGCCTACCATGTGGACCGTTTCTCATGCACGCACATTGCATTGCATTTTTTTTTTTTTACACATTCATTTACTATACATGTTCTTAGTTTAACTTCAATGATACTCCAACATGTGTCAGCAGTTTACAAATCTACAGCATTTGTGCAGATGTTAAAATGCATGAGACACATGATTTGGGACTGTTAATTAAATTGACTATTTTGATATTGATATTGCAATGCTTAAAAAGGCAGTGTTCATAAGGCAAATTAATTGCTTTAAAGAAGGAATCAAGAGACACTTCAGGGCAAATGAATAAAATGAACAACCTCCCCACAACGCTCAGCACTCATGCACACCGATAACAGTCTCTCTTCTTCATTTTATACTGAGATTATTGAAGGAAAAAGGCAACAAGATCTTGTTTCAGTGATTTGCCAGGTACAAATCAGATTTTTCTATAAAAATTAAAACACTGGTTGTTACATTATCAGATGAATAAAAAAACGAACAAACGAAGAGGACAGAAACAACTAGCAAAATTATAAATCAAGGTTGTACTGAAAACATCACATGAATGAATGAATATTATAAAACAATCTGAAACTCTGTATTCTTTATTTTACCACAACAGTGCAAGAAATAAACTATCAAAAAAGTAATGTATCAGCTGGTCCAAACATAAAAATACAAATCCCCAGGTAATAAAAATAAGATTAAAATAGCTCTTTTACAGATGATGTCTTAGCAAATACTTCTCAAAAAGAAACTGACTAACTGATATGAAAATTTGGCCGACACGATGATTCTTTATATTTGGAAGCTGTATTGGCCAAAAAAAAATTCTAATTCCAATTTTCTTTTAATACTTTGGAGAGCCTGATTACAAAACAAGTCTCACCATTAAAAGCCATGTCCCAAGCACACAATTATGATGTTCTCATAATAATTTTATGTAGCCTATATGACAGACTTGCACTGAACTGAATTTTCTTTTTTTAAAAAAATATTTTCAATCCAATTTCAAGCAATTCAAAACCATGGTGAACAGTGCGCATCTGAAGTGTCTCAGCTGGAGGAAATAATCTATTATTAATCAGCTTTTTTTTTTTATCAGACCGATAATGCGACAATTAAAAATGTTACATGCATTGGTAAATCTTAATTATAACAGTCATAATTATGAGACAAAAAGTCGGAATTATGATATACCATGACTTTTAAGTCATAATTTAGATGCTTTTGCCCGGTTTCACAGACAGGGTTTAGATTAAGCCAGGATTAGGCCTTAGTTCAAAAAGGACATTTAAGCTTCTTTTAAACATGCCGTAGAAAGAAATATCACTGGTGTGAGTCTGGAGACAAAACAATGACAATGACATTTATTTTAAGATATGTCAGTGCAAGTCGCTTTCAGTTAAAACCGCTCAAACATGCATTTTATCCTGAGACTAGGCTTGTCATAATTTAGATTTTTTAAAACTACATAAGTAGTAGGCCTATGTCATGACTAAATCATAATTTACCAATGCATTTTTATGTGATGGAAATGGGCTTCCATACTTAACCCTGGGTTAACCCCATTCTAACACAACATTAAAAATGAACATCAGCTGATACCGATATGGTGGTCGATATATATGACCCAGATCATATGTCTGAACGCTTTGGGAAATCTATGTAAATTTTACAGTTTCTGAATGAGATTTTTGTTCCATCATTATCATCATCATCATCATCATCACCATCATCATCATCATCATCATCATCATCATCATCATCATCATCATCACCACAAATGAATAAAAAAATCTCTCTGACATGACTAAAAGCTGTACATCCCAGAATATCACCTGACATATAAAGCATAAATTATGCAAAAATTACTAAAAATAAATGCAACTCTTAATGTTTATAAACCCGGACTGACCTCATCATGCCTGCCAATAAATAAAGCGGCGCATACGGCTTGCAGGGGTACAACTATCTTGAATTACTCAGTCAATCAACATACGGATCATTTACAGTCAAATAACTGAGATACGAGTAACATGAGCTGTACAAATATATACACACCGCCAACATATACAAAAGTCACGAATAAAAAACAATATCTCATGGTGCTTCTAATAGGATCCCAAATGATTTTCAGTGATGTATTTGTGCTTATTGGTTGAAACGTCCATAAATGAGAACGACCATATACGAGACACACACAATAAACTGTAGACCTTAAAATAGTCCTGGTCTTATTGTGAACAATATGCAATGCACAGTTGTGTTTGTCTTGTTGAATATCCTGGATGCAAGTCACGAGACAAGGAAAGATTGTGAAAGTAGTTAATATTGTCCAGCCCTAACGTCACATTATGGAAGTACAACGGCTTGTGAATATCATTTCATGTGGACTTCAACAGCTGCATCTTCTCCCTGTATGAAGACAGCAGAGGAACAACAGGGCTTTTTACACGGCCTTCAAGTGCTATCGGAAATTTCCGACTTCCCACTTTTAAGTGTTTGTTCTCGGAACGAACAGGAATCATGGAGGACACCAGGTTTATACTTGCCTATTTATTGGGAATATCTTATTAAAGTTAAAATGATATTTAGCATCCCATTTATTGATAACCATATAAACATTCACCACACTATCCAGATACTCAGCTTGCTGATGATTCTGGTATTTCAGTCAAATACAGACTATATTCACTGTGTATAAAACATACGATACGCTTCAAATGATTATTCATAGATGTAAATATGCACTACTTTAACGACAAAAAGTGATGTAGCTGTGGTGGAAAAACCGAATAAGAACAGCAGTCACAGCAATCGTTCCGCCATGTTTAGAGTTTATGACCCACCGAACTCGGGAACTTGGGAATACGACTTGAGAGAGCATTCATGTCCAATTTTTAACTAGGAAACTCATATTTACGATAATTCCGATAGCACGTGAAGGAAACATTAACTATGGAAGTCAATTTCTGCCACATAAAAAAATACATGCAATGGTAAATCTTAATTATGACAGTCATAATTATGAGACAAAAAGTCGGAATTATGATATACCATGACATTTAAGTAAAATAATTTATTAAATTTATTATTTATTAATTCATTAAATAATTTAGATGCTTTTGCCCGGTTTCACAGACAGGGTTTAGATTAAGCCAGGATTAGGCCTTAGTTCAAAAAGGACATTTAAGCTTCTTTTAAACATGCCGTAGAAAGAGACAAAACAATGACACTTATTTTAAGATATGTCAGTGCAAGTCGCTTTCAGTTAAAACCTGCTCAAACATGCATTTTAGTCTGAGACTAGGCTTAAGCCTTGTCTGTGAAATGGGGATAATGTCACAATTTAGATTTTTTTAATTTCATAATAACACTTTAGAAGTAGGCCTATGTCATAGGCATTTTTTATGTGATGGAAATGGGCTTCCATACTTAACCCCAGGTTATCCTCATTCTAAACCCTGCTTTTATCCCCAGGTAAGGGAACGTTTAACACTTGTAATTTTAGAAGCACCGCTTTTTACCCAGGGTTATGAAACTCTTCTCTGGAGCAGGGATAGCACTGTTTTTCGTTGGTAGCCCTGCAATGCGGTACCAAATCAAATATGGTCTTCTTCCGGTTCGTCCTTAGGGCAGTGCAATTGGTGCGACCACACTGGGCCCCGAAAGGCGATCGCTAACGGACTGTCCGAGGGGCCCCCCTTCCTTTAACTCACACTGGTCCCTGGCCCATGCTTGGGACGGCCCTGTGGTCTTATTTTTGGGAGATACCAAGGTCCGTGGCACTACCATTGGAGAAAGCGTAACCGCCAACTTGGATCACATGTGCCCAGATAACCAATCACATTACAGCCTTGACGTCATTGAATTGAATCCTATCTGTCGCATTATTGTCTGACTTCTCTTAAACAGCGGTATAAATAAAATAAAAAAACATTTGATTGTTTAATGGCAAACATGTTGAAGATTAGGCTGTCGATTCATTAAATGATAAGCTGTTATCCCACAAAAGAATCATATTCAATGTAGTGAAGCCTCTCCTCAATTGACATCCATTAAAAACCGGTCTCTGGTCTTCCCTGCGTACCGCAGCGGTATGCTTTTTATTTGCTAATCTTGGAGGCTTGCCTTAAAGCGGCTTTGGCCAAACTCGTGCAGTGTGAAAAATGCGGTGATAAGCCTTCTTTCCACTATCACCGACATTCACATACGATTGTCACATTTCGCCCCTTTGTTGCAGTCGCACAGAACTAGTAGAATTAGAAGCGAAACAGCCGTTGCTTTCTATGTCATAATTATTACATTTTACGCCATTATTTCAACCTTTTTTATGTATTTTTACACTTAGTATGTCATAATTATTACTTAGTATGTCAAAATGACTTGTCAATTTCAATTGTCAAAATTTTGACTTTTTAATCTTAATCATAATTATGATTTACCAAAGAATTACTTTTTTAGTCATATGTGGTGGAAATGGGCTTCCATACAATCGCGTGGATTCCTATTGAAACGTCTGGATTTCGCCCGTAAAAATTCACCATACAATACTAGCCTAAATATGAGCACAACTTGAAATGTGAAATAAGATAACCCAGGATTGTGACCTAGGGTTAACTATTTCAAGAGTGAAAAGGCCTAATGAGTCATAAAGTTCATTAATTACAGAATAGAATAGAAAGCGGCCCACGTGTGGAAGATCTGCTACACATCCATAAGAGTTTATTGTACACCCCGGCTGACAGACAGATCTCCCTCTTGACCCGCTCTAATCTACACAACTACAACAGGACGACACACGGCGTGATCCGCGTCTAAACCTCATTGATAGTTCTCTCCGACGGCCGGTATTCTGCGCCCTTCTCAGATGCCGTGATGAAGGACTGAGTCTTGCGTTTGAAGTGCACGCTTGTTGGCCAGAGACAGGCTGTGCTTGCTGGAGGCGATGATGTCGGAGATGAACTTCTTGCAGTCGACACAAACTTCCATGGTGTTCCAGTCTTCCATCAGCTCTTTCGGGAGCTCAATTTCCTCCTGAGATGAGGACGACTGCCGAGTGTGCTTAGATAATCTTAGAGAGATGGAAAAGAGACGGTAAATATGAATATCAGCTCGTAGAGACGAGCTCTATGCTATGGAAGCTTGTATCCGCCATGGAATCAAAAACATAACAAAGGTAATTGCTACTTTCTCACAATTATGACTTTTTGTTTGGCAACACTTTTACAATAAGGTTTCATTAGTTAACAACTTTAGTTTACATTAACTAAGAGTGAAAAATACTTCTAAAGCATTTATTCATCTTAGTTTTTAACATACAATGTTTATTAATGTACTGTGACTATGAATGACTGTATTTTTATTAACATTAACAAAGATTAGTATTGTAACAAATGTTTTGCACATTGTTAGTTCATGCTAGTTAATACATTAACTGTTAACAAATGAGAACGTATTGCAAGTTTACATCTCACTGTTATGTTTTTATTTTGTTTCTGCCACGAAATAACAAAATAAAATATAGTTGCAAGTAAAAATTTATAAGGTTCAGGCCCTTTAAGGCCTTTAAGCACACATGCGAAAAATTGTTTTATTTAGCAAGCTAGATCATAGATGGAAAATACCATTTACAGCCAAAACAGGCAATTTAGGAAGTAAATTTATGTTTTAAAGCTTTTTAACGTCATCAAGGTTGACCCAAAAACCTAGGACTTGTTTGCGAAAGTAGGTTTTTGAAATAATCTCCAATATTTAACGAACAGTTCGATTGACCGCAGTGGTCCTACAGAGGCAAAGTTATTCAGAATGAAGAGTTCTACAATATGGTATGATTGTCCTGGGCATGTGATATGCAACGGCGGCCATGTTTTCCGAGATACGGGAATGTTCTCATAGACAATCGCAGCACAAAGACTCCGCATGTCAGTTTTTTTTAAAGTCAATCGGACTGACTTGTGTAGCTATAGCTGTTTTCATGTTTTTTTTATTTCTTTTATAGCGCTACCAAGTGGCCAGTTGCTGCATCCTTGTACCGATTTTGCTGAAATTATCTCACTCTGTTCAAGAGGAATAGCTGTTTTAGTAAAAGTAGAAAAATTATTTCCAACTGTTCGATTGACAGTGGTGGTCCTAGAGGCAAAGTTGTTCAGAATGATGTCGTAGGCATGTGCGAAAAACCGTGTAATATAAAATCCTTTGTTCACATGAAAAACGCAAAGGCGCCTCCCCGGTGGCCGATTTCTTTTGTATTTCTCATAGGCCTCTAGGGCTGTGAGTTAAACAGGTCCAGCGAGTTTCATTCCGATTGCCGTCCATTAACCTTGTCTGATATGTGAATGTCCTCGAAGACAGTCTCTTCACCTTGGACAAAGACGCCGCATGCCAGTTTTCAAGTAAATCGGACTGACGTTTGCGCAGCTATAGCTGTTTTTGTGTTTTGCCATTTTATAACGCCACCAAGTGGCCTGTCACCACATCCTTTTTCACATGTGCACTGACCGAGCCCATACATAGGTGTACCAAGCCTTGGTGACATTGTAGACGGGGTGGGTACTACCATCCCTCAAAGTTGCAAATCTCTACTACTTTTAGGGGAGAATGCTGAGCCTTGGAATGTCTAACAATTACAATATTGTTTCAGCACTTAACCTCGTCTGACAGCTGCTCGAACTTCACTGGCTGATGGTGGCAGTGTTTTTCGAAATACGTGAATGACCTCGTAGACAATCACGGCAAATTGGATAAAGACGGCACATGCCAGTTTTCAAGGCAATCGGACTGACTGTTGCGTAGCTATAGCTGTATTTTCTTCATTTTATTGCGCCAACAAGTAACCAGTTGCCGAAAAAATACCAAATATCCGAAAATTCTGCCAATATATAAGACTTGAGCCTGCAACAAATGGTTTAGGAGTTATGAGCCATTATGTACTTTTGATTGCTGTAGGGCCACGATTAGGCCAATTGGGGCGACCCTTGGTGAGTGACGCTGTAGATGGGGTAGCGCTATGGGCTTGAACCCCAAAAAGGACTTTTTATCTCACAATTCTGACTTTTTTTCACAAGTGCAAGTTTATATCCTACCTACCTCTTATATATATATTTAAGAATTGTGAAGAAAAAAAGTCATAATTGTGAGATTAAGAGCTATAACCTATTTTATTTTTGTGTTCTGTGGCGGAAGCAAGCTTCCATACGATGCTGTGTTTTTGTACTTGGACATCGTGCGCTGAAGGCTGGGTCGATGGTGGCTCGTGCTGGGCTTCTCTGGCTTGTAGGTGGCCTTGTCCCGCTTCAGCGTGGACGTAGACGGACCCAGAGAGTAAATTGGTAGGTTGGCGTAGGGCTTCGATGGCAACCGCATCTAAAGCAACAGAAAAGACTGTTATGAGCACAAAGTGAGCTTCCATCAGCTTGTGATTTCCTGAAGGTCAGAGAACAGAATGTTCTGAACGTAATGAGGCAGGCCCACTGTGATCGTGGAAATGGAGTCACGATGAGCTCGCCACAAATAACGTAAAAGTTATGGGATCAGTACGTACAGATCATGACTTACTTTTTTACAGCATTGTGAACATACAGGCCTGCAAAAAGCAAGAACAAGATGATTCAGCATTACTAAAAATACATTTTTGACTGCCTTGGCTTCTATTGAAATAACCCTTAAATGAGCACTGACTAAAAAGTTGAATGGCAGGTTATTTATTACCTTTTACAAAACTGACAGGTGTAGGACCAGGTAAAGAAGGAAAATCGTTTAGTTCGGCAGCAGAAGCACAGCTGTGAAAAGAGCAATATCAATGAATTAATACGGAGTTACTGAGAGTCATACTCCGTATTCACAATATATTTGCAATGATTTTGTTGCAAGACTACAAATAAGCAACATTGTAAATATGGCAAAGATTTTAAAGCACTTTTTATTTTCCATTAAGTTTGCATCATTAGCTTCATGATTTTTCCTCATCTAGTGACTTGTATGAGAGTTTCTGATTCATACTTCATCAGTAAAAACAACAGCGTTCAAGTTGGTAAGTTTGATTCATTTCTCTGAATCAGTTCAAAATGTCTCTTTCAGTGAATCGATTCAAAACGGCGATTCTACGATTTGTTCACTTCAACTCTCCAAATGTTAAAAGAAGATCTCTCTAACTGACATATGTCAAGTATCAAAATGTTTTAGTGAAATATATGGAATATACACATTCAGGGTTCAATATGATTTGTAATGTTTTTGAAAGAAGTCTCTTCTGCTCACCAAGGATGCATTTATTTGATCAAAAATACAGTAAAAACAGTAATATTGTTAAATATTATTACATATTAAAATAACTGATTTCTATTTTAATACATTGTAAAATGTAATGTATTCCTGTGATCAAAGCTGAATTTTCATTATCATTACTCCAGTTGTCACATGATCCTTCAGAAATCATTCTCAAATGAGGATTTGCTGCTCAAGAAACATTTATGATTATTAAACAGTTGTGCTGCTTCATATTTTTGTGAAAACAGTGATACATTTGTGCTAAGATTCTTTAAAAATCAGAAAGTTCAAAAGAACAGTGTTTATTTTAAATAAAAGCTTTTGTAACATTATAAATAAAAGCTTACTGAGCCCAAACATTTGAGCAGTATATTTGAGTGTATAAATTTCAAATGTAGTAGTTCATGTTTTGTTATGCTGACACATATGAATGAAAATATGCCTTGATAATTTTGATAAAATTTCTACTGTTGTTTACTTCATGCATTAAAGCTTTTAGTTTGTTTTGCTGACATGATGCTTCCTCTGATCCGTTCCTCTCAAAGGTTGCAATAATGCGCTACTGAAAGCAGTTCCCACCTTCCCCTTCTTCAGGGCATTGTAGACGTCTTTGTACTGCTGAAACTTTTCCAGTTCGGCTTTGACCAAAACCTGCCGAATGTGCATCACTTCCTCCACAGTCAGAGCCAGACACTCCACCGGGAAACAGAACTCCTCCTGTCCAAAGACATCGGCCAGACGTTACAGCAGCAATGCCACTCATAACAGTGGTGTCCAAAAGTGATATTGGTTTTTAAATGACACTACATGTTTGATTAAATCGTCAAAATATGAGGAAAATATTTTACATTTTTAAATATTTAGAGGGAAGAGCAAAACATTAAACTGGGTTAAGGTATTTTATCTGACAAAATTATTTTGCAAAAGTAAAACAAAACGCTCTGGAAAATGACACACCTACATCATAATCATGTATTAATATTTCATTGGTTATCTCTTGTTCATAATTTCTTTGGATGACGGCCTGGCCAAAAATGATGCAACTTGCCATATTTCATTGCGTTATCAGAAATAAAAAAACTGACTCTAAGCACAACTATAAGCTGATAAAATCTATAATAATATTTGAAGAAAACAGGAAGATATCAAATTTTACTAGGCCTCAAATTTTACCTTTGGGTACAAACTTTGTGGAACACAATGCAATGTTCTCATTTCTAGTGTGACAAAAAAAATACAGCCATGCTTTTTAACATTTAATTTTTATGTGAATATTGATCAGGCTGTCAAATAGCCAAAATTAGAACTATAACCAAAATAACTATTTCCAAAATGATAAATAGATGCAACTCATTGTAAAATAATTTGACAACAGTGTAGCATAAGACTGTTTGAAACATGCTGCATTATTTGTTTTATGGCCAAAAGCTTATGACTGAAAATCAGCTGCAGGGACGGCACCAAAAGGAGGAGTATGTAAATGGAAGAGTTTGTAAATGTCCTTTTCTCACTTACTAAGGATTTTGAACTGTGCCTGGAGGGAGGCAGGAACTGGCGCACACTAGTGGGTGTTTCCTTCTCGATAGAGTGACGGCGCTGGGTGGGCTGGCGTCGCTCCGGCTGCGGCGTGGACGAGATGGGCAGGAACATGGGCGGAGCTGAGAGAGAGGATGATAAAGAGCCGTTATTATTCATAAAATTGATAGTAACTGGAGGGAAGCCCATTGTGATGCTGTTCATTTGTGTAAAGCTGAACTACTGTAATCATGGAACAAATCACATCAGAAAATGGACATGAACGACCTCTGTTTGCACTGTGAAACACTTTACACACTTAATGGTCCTAAATGAACAATAACTTGAACAATAACAATAATTTTACTAGCTAGTTGGACCAGTAACTTTATTAAGAGCTGCAATTTAATAATCTGGAGCCAGATATGAAGTGGAGATCTGTTGAGTGTTCATTATCCTTCTCATTTCATAGCCATTTAACAAATAAAAAAGTAATAAATGGACAATGAATATTGGTTATTTATTTATTTTAAAATAAGTTTAAAAGGAAAAGAAAGATTATAGATTATTACATTATTTATTAATATTTTGATATTTACATGTTCAGTTATTTAAATTTGTGTTTAGGTTTTAGCAATTTTTCTTCTTTTTTTTCTTTGTTTAAATATTTGTATTTAACTAAAAAAAAATATATTATAAATTATATTAGTACATCAACAAACTTATTTTAGTTAGTTGACAAGACAACATTTATTTTCTAACATTTCCAAGTTATTTCTATTTCTATTTTATTTTAGCTTAATTTCAATGACCAAACTTTTTTTTTTAAATATCTTTAGTTTTAGTTAACAATGACAAGACTGAAATTAAGACATTAAACTAAATTGACATCTTTACCCTTTCTTCAAATATTATTAAAGATTTTGTAAGCATATTGCGTAGTTGTGCTTGGAATCAATTGTTTTATTCGTGATAACGTAATGAAACATGCATTTTTGGTCAGGCTGTCATACAAAGAAATTATGAACAAGAGAAAACCAACATAATATGAATAACTGGTTATGTTGTAGTAGTCAATGTATACTTTCCTGTGAGCTTTTTGTTTTTCTAATCCTTTTTTTTTTTGGCACAGTAAAATAAATCCCATAGCTTGGCAAATAACTTTGTCCTATAAATACCTTAACCAAGTTTAGTGTTTTGTTTTTCCCTCATATTTTATATATATATCATATTTTTATGGTTTAATCAAACTTCTATGGTTATTAAAAAACAATATTGCCTCCGGACATCACTTTTGGGCACTACTTTATTCCAGAGAGCTGTGTAAAAAGAAAAAAATCGACAAAACAATGAATCCAATTGTCATCATAGAAAGACTCACTTTTCTTGCCCAGAACGGATTCTGGCGACGTGTCATCCACCATGGATGTAGATATGCTGGAGCAGCTGGCTGACCTTTGACCTATGGTCTCATCCTGAGGGAGATAACACATCACTGAAAATAAGTGGCTTACATAAAGATTATATGACCAAAAATTATGTCCATAAAAATCCTCACATCTGAATCGGAGCTCTCCAGTTCAGCCAGTGTCGGTGCTTGAAGCCTTTTCCTCTGAAACCCGCCAGAGCCTTTCTCCTGAAGCGACACTCCATTGGCCAACGACAGCGTGCTGGAGGCCTTCCGCGCCCCATCAGAGGACGACACATCTACAGAAAACAGCACAGAACAGTTACATGAAGAGCAAAACACGCATACAGATAAAAAGAAGTAAGTGTGTTTTACTAAATGAATTTTAAACTTTAAATTTGGATTCATTTCCCAAACAATTACAAAGAAACGCAATAAACACAAGTTGAAATAGTATTTACTTGTAAAATGTATTCCAATAATCTTTATTTCCAACTTTGAAATATATTTTTTTATAGTGTTGAAGATTTGAGCAGCCCCTTAAATACAACACTAGCAGAGTCAATAAAAAACATATAATCAGCACAATCTGCTAACGTTGGTCATTTATACTTGTACATGATGTTGAAAGTGTTTCTCTGCATTAGTCACAGGTGTCAGAAACAGAACAAACATAAGCACATGAAAACGTCACCACAGACACGACACCACAGATGAGAGCCGTGAATGAGCGTGTGACAAATATCAAACACCTATATCACATACAGTTGGATCCAAACCTCTGAGACCGCTAGTGAAAATGTTTCTAAACATTTCTCTGCACATGCGTCTAAATGTTTTTCGCAGCACTGGAGCAAAATGAACAAACCCAATGATCATGTTGTCCGGCATGTTTTGACATGATCCAAAGAAGAGCCAGTACAAAAGTCACATGGCTAATGTCACAGAAATAGAGCACTGATGATTAATTTAGTCTTAAAGGGGACCTACTATGTCCTTTTTCAGTCTTGATGTTGTTTTTGGGCTCTACTAGAATAGGTTTTCATGCTTGAATGCTCAAAAAAAAACAATTTCCCATATTCTCCATTGTTGCAGCTGGTCTCTTCCCAGTCTGTCAGTAACGCTCTGTTTAGTTCCTGTCTCTATGAAGCCCCTCCTTCTGGAAAGCACAGTGTGCTCTGATTGGTCGGCTGGACTAGTGTGTTGTGATTGGTCAGGTGCTTTAAGTGTGTTTGCGAAACGCCAAGCCCCTTACCATTATTGCTAATTTCAACACACTACTAACAAACTCAAGTCTACTTAGTCTGTACAAGCCAGTATTAATAAAATTACATTACAGAATACAGACACATACAATAAAGTATTAGAGTGTGATATTTCAGAATTTTTATTATTTTCCATGGTTTTTGGTACTATGATTGTACCTTAGCATGGTATAAGCAAGTGGCATCAAACAAATGATGCATAAGCTTTTATCAGAACAAACAGCACATTTCTGAGCCTGTCATCTTTCTTTAAAACAAATAACAGTTGCTTTGTTATTTCCATTCATGCCATTCTAATATAATGACATTCAGATATTTTAAGTGTGACTTGAATGACTAAGAGCCCAAACACTTTTTGAGGCGGCTGTACATCTAAAAGTCACATGGTATAACCATTTGATAGCATCACTGTACCGTTGTACCGCCATTCAACTTTAAATTGCATCCGCTACTGACTTTCAAACACAGGCTTTCCTCTGTCTGTGGATCCTGCAAACTCTATTTGAACCTCAGATTAAATTCTGCACACTCACCCCTCAGATGAGAAACCTTTTTGAGTGACTCTTTCTATGATCTGCTGTGAGCTGAACAGTTTCTAGTCACAATATGAGCAATTTTACATCTCAGCTACAGTACTTATCACGAGTTAGCTATTTTAGCAGAAAGAATAGCACAAATACACACACACACACACACACACATGTTTGTTTTTGTGAAATGTGGGGACATTCCATAGGCCTAATGCATTTTATACTGTACAAACCGTATTTTCTATCCCCCTACACTGCCCTTGCCCCTAAATCTACCCATCACAGGAGACTGTGCAGTTTACTTTCTGTGAAAAAAAACTCATCCTGTGTGATTTATAAGCATTTTGAAAAGTGAGGACATGGGAACGTCCTCATATTTCACCCTCTTTGTAATACCTATGTCATACCCATGTCATTATACACATTTGTGTCCTGATATTTCACAAAAACATGCCCACACACACACACACACACACACACACACACACACACACACACACACACACACACACACACACACACACACACACACACACACACACACACACACACACACACACACACACACACACACACATATATATATTATACACACACACTGATCACTGACAGGTGAAGTGAATAACACTGGTTTTCTCTTCATCACGGCACCTGTTAGTGGGTGGGATATATTAGGCAGCAAGTGAACATTTTATCCTCAAAGTTGATGTGTTAGAAGCAGGAAAACTGGGCAAGTGTAAGGATTTGAGCGAGTTTGACAAGGGACAAATTGGGATGGCTAGACAACTGGGTCTGAGCATCTCCAAAACTGCAGCTCTTGTGGGGTGTTCCCAGTCTGCAGTGGTCAGGATCTATCAAAAGTGCTCCAAGGAAGAAACAGTGGTGAACCGGCCACAGGGTCATGGGCGGCCAAGGCTCATTGATGCACGTGAGGAGTGAAGGCTGGCCCGTGTGGTCCGATCAAACAGACGAGCTACTGTAGCTCAAATTGCTCAAGAAGTTAATACTGGTTCTGATAGAAAGGCGTCAGAATACACATCGCAGTTTGTTGTGTATGGGGCTGCATAGCCACAGACCAGTCAGGGTGCTCATGCTGACCCCTGCCCACCGCCGAAAGAGCCAACAGTGAGCGGACGAGCATCAGAACTGGACCACAGAGCAATGGAAGAAGGTGGCCTGGTCTGATTAATCATGTTTTCTTTTACATCTATTGGATGGCCGTGTGCGTGGCTTACCTGGGGAACACATGGCACCAGGATGCACTATGGGAAGAAGGCAAGCCGGCGGAGGCAGTGATGGTTTGGGCAATGTTCTGCTGGGAAACCATGGGTCCTGCCATCCATTAGGATGTTACTTTGACACGTACCACCTACCTAAGCATTGTTGCAGACCATGTACAGCCTTTCATGGAAACGGTATTCCCTGGTGGCTGTGGCTCTTTCAGCAGGATAATGCGCCCTGCCACAAAAATGCTTCTGGAATGGTTTGAGGAGCACAAGGATGAGTTTGAGGTGTTGACTTGGCCTCCAAATTTCCCAGATATCAATCCAATTGAACATCTGTGGGATGTGCTGAACAAACAAGTCTGATCCATTGAGGCCCCACCTTGCAACTTACAGGACTTAAAGGATCTGCAGCTAACTAACATCTTAGTGCTAGATACCACAACACTCTTTTTCAGGGGTCTAGAGGAGTCCATGCCTCGATGGGTAAAGGCTGTTTTGGCAGCAAAAGGGGGACCAACACAACATATAGAGTCATAACGTTATGCCTGATTGGTGTATATATATGAAATAAATAACTGATACTGATACTCTGTACTGATCACTCAACACATTGCATGAGTAAATCACATCTTCACATGTATTAATCCACTTCACCTTCATGTGAATCAATTACCCTATATTTATTGAGTTGCATAATTGATCTACTTGATGTTTCCATTCGCTTCTTTAGTCGAATTGTAAGGAATACTGGTTTTCCGGGTCCAAGCCTCTACTGGTTTCACTTGAGAATACTGTCTCAGCATTGTTTATGAGCACTATTTATTCACAGTACACATTTAAGCTAAGGTTTTAAAAACGTATGATCTACACTACAGTCTCAATGCTCATGGCAATCATCAGTATATTGTAACAATAATAACAACAACAATAAATCATAATTAACAGTGTTAATAAGATGACATCAAAGTGAATTTTAAATTGGTCACAATTCATCTGAGGGTCAAAAAATTACTAAATGAATTAATAAATAACATCCAGGATCTTCATTACTAAACCCTGAGGCATTTAGTTTGGAATAAAAAAAGAAGGTAACATTGAGTATTAAATTGAAATTCAAAGCAGGACCCTCAAATGAACGGCTCCCAGTTTTATATATGAAATGACTAAGTTCTAATCATCACAGACGGCACTAATGGATCACAGCTTTACCTGATGAATCAAAACTCTGAGACATGCTAAGAGGCCGAATGGCTGTAAGAAAACAGGCAGGGTGTTAAACAGGCAAGTATTTAGATTCACAATAGCAAAAGATGGCTAATTCACTAATACTTAACCGCAAGTCTAATCTTGCTATACATGATAAGACATTTCATCCATTTTCAATGTACATGGATGGACTAAATAATACGAGACAGATAATCATCAGCCATGTATGAAGCAGATACACGCCACACAGAGAAAATGGTACTTGTGTGACTGTTGCATTGCAATCAGAGCAAATGTCAAGACAGGTTTGTTCCAGTGATTATTCATCTAAATTGAACATCACCAAGTTTGATTACAACATCAAGCAGTAAGCATGTGCAGTGACCTTCATACATGATCCATGATGCATATTCAGCCCTAAAGACAGCTCTTTTAAATGACCTGCCATTTATGTCCATCCCAAAGAGTAAATGCATGTAGTACTGAATGCTTGTGTGTGTGTGAGTTTCAAATCTCACCAAATCTACTTCTACGGATCTGATCGGGGGACACAGGCCTCAGTTTCCTCTCTGATTTGATCCCCTCCAGAATGCGCTCATGCAGGCTGGGAGGACAGACGGCCTGCGGCTTGAGCTTTCGTGCTGCCACCTGAAATCACACATAGATATCATGGAGTATTTTGGGAGCAAAGAGAAGAACTGCATAAGTCAATTTAATTTACCATGTCACAAATTGCAGTCAAAAAAACCCACCAAAATGAACAAAACACCAAGATGGGGGGGCAAAAATTGCAAAGATTATGCTTTGTTTTGTTTTTTGCACCGCTGAGCATACTAATCAATCACACACATATTTATCACGAGTGCAAAGGCCAATCAGAGGCATTTAGATTTATCACAGCTGACAAACACTGAAGTTTGTTTCACTGCACACACTCACTAAGGCCCTGTTTTATTAAGATGCGTTTTGGTCGATCGGATAACAAGTGGACGAGGGAGACACATTCACGTTTACTTTCAACTTTCAACCACTTCTGTCCTGATTTCTTTGAGGGGACGGTCTATGGGCGGGTAAATATATGTTTTTTTATAGATATTTTGATCTAATAAGCAAAATAAGCTTGTGTAATTTACATAATACATTTATGTATTTGGCAGACGCTTTTATCCAAAGTGACTTACAGTGCATTTATTACAGGGACAATGCCCCCGGAGCAACATGGAGTAAAGTGCCTTGCTCAAGGATACAATGGTGGTGGCGACTGCTGGGATCAAACCAGCAACCTTCTGCGCTATTAGTTTAGTGGTTTAACTCACTGGACCACCATCTCCACATATGAACGCGATCGGAGAGGATGGAAAAAACATACAGAGACATTTTACGTCTTCAAACCAAACTTAGGTCTTTAGCCGACAAAGTTTAAATCCCGTCTGGTTGGTGTTTTCCATAATGTTTTCGCAGTAGGTCAGTAGGCATCTTCTGTGGCTGATTGAACACGTTAATGTTTTCACTACAAAAGCAATCCGGTCAAAATGCGTTTTCGACTACCTGGTCGAAAGTGGACAAGCTCAAAACGATTTAGACCCTGTTTACACCAGTATTTTGCGTTGTCCACTTGTATTCCTATCAACCAAAACGCATCTTAATACCAGGTCTGAATTCTGCACTCGTGTGAATCCTCTCATCATAAACTAAGTGCAGATATGACGTAAGTAAAAGATTTATTGGAGCGTAGACAGCTTCATTGACTATAACGGGAGTTTTTGTGAGCATACAGAAATTGCACTGAACATAATTCATGAACTGCTTCTGTGATGCGGAACGTTCTTTACCTGCTTTCTATATATAATCTGAATAAGTATTTTGTTTTTCATGCTGCTAAGATGTTGTGTAGTGCGTAAAATGCAATGAACTATTTCCTAAATGCTTCTTGACTTTAGTCTGTGTAGACACAAGAACACAATATCATGTGCCTTTTCCCCAAACAATTTTAAAAAAATGTATTCTATTAATTAACATTATTAATCATTATTACAATACCAAGGGTAATAACTTGCATTAGTTTTATTTTATTTTATACTTGAATCCCTGAAAACATTGCATAAGGAACAGCACATGCAAATTAATGCTGCTATCAGTGCATGCAATCTATTGCAACTACCTCCTAAGTTTTTAAGAAGTGACAAAGGAGCACTCACAGGGTTAAGGGGGGGTCTGGACCTGATAAAATCAAGTATGACCTCATGAGCGCTCTTCTTTAACTTGGGTGGAATATCTCCATTCACCTGAGAAAGAAAGAGAGAGAGAGATTAGAACATGCACAGACCTAACAGAGACTCATTCTTGCTGGAAACATCATTAAACCCCAATAAATTAATAACCAAATTACTTTTTTCAAGTAACTAGTAAAGTAACGCATTATTTTTAAATATACAAAAAATTGAGTTACTTAATAAGTAAAGTAAATATATTATAAGTATATTATATTATATATATTATATATTAAAATAAATATAAGTAAAGCGAGTTACTTTGTTTTTTACATTCATTGATTGACATCTCTCCTGTCTCCAAGTTGAGAAAAATTGTGAGTAACTGCAGAGGGATTGTGTGTGCTTTGAGTGTGAATATGATGGCTATTACAGTACTAGACTAAATGTGAGCAGTCATTTACTAATCTCACTTGCTCAAAGACAGATTCAGTATTCCTCAAAATGAATAAAAACTGAACCACAAACTCTGAATATGCGAACCTGCAATATTTGAATGTTACATAATACAAATATACTTTATGTATATAATCTCACTTTATTAACCAATGTATTTGCTGCTGACCTTCAATGATCCAATTCAACCATATCAATAAGTAAAAATGACTGAACATAATTTGCTATTCTTCTGTAATCAGAATGGCAGCACAGCTGAAAGGTTTGTTTGAGCGGAGCCCTCTACTGTACACGCGTGAATTTGCATTTCCTTCAGCCTGAAGGCCAATTTATTCTTCTGCGTCGAGTGTACACCATAGCTACGTCGTAGGCTGTGTGTAGCACACATAATCTACAGCGTAGCCTGACGTGCACCAAAAATGTAACAACACGTCAATTCTACACGGACTGCCTGTGATTGATTGGTCTGCCAGAACCCCTCCCTCCGGTTATCATGCTCCCTCTGTATGTGTAATTGCATGTCAACACGGACAATGACGCAGAAGTATAAATGAAAATCAACGCGTAGCCCACAGCATAGATGCTACGCCGCAGGTACGACGCAGAAGTATAAATCAGCCATTAGGCATATTGATTTCACTTTTGGTGTGAAAGGGCCTTTACATTTGCCAAAAATAAAACTTATTGAAAGAAACTAACAAACAAGCAAAAATAACATTACTTTTCATTATAAATAAGTAGCGAAATATATCTTAGATAACTAAGTTATTATGCAGTTTACCAGATATGATACCACAAAAAAATGTTGTGCAATAAATTGGTTGCATCAGTGTAGCTAAAAAAGTATAGCAAGGTGTTGGATTCCCAGGGAATGCATGAACTTAATAAATGAATGCAATGTAAGTTGCTTTGGATGAAAGCATCTGCAAAATGCATAAATGTAAAGAAAATGAAATCTGCATCCAATAGGTGTGATGAATAAACTCTTCATATGGTTCTAAATAGATCCATAAAATCCTGGTATTATGTGTTCTAAACTCACCATGACCTTGCGAAGCTTGTAGCGTTTGGAGCGGATGTCGTCCATGAGCATCTCGTACGGCGTGAGCTGGAACTCGATTGGCAGTGGGTTATACTGCCGTTCCAGCACCTTCTTCAACTTCACACCGTTCCTCAGATCTCGCATCAACTGCACCCAGAGCCACGTCTGACCACAGCAGACATGCATCAATACGTTAGACGCACTCTAATGGAATATTACAGGCTATTTCAAGCATAATATATTACTAAGTATTAATAATCCTTTAAGGCAAGATGCTATAGACAGAAACAGTGTTTTCATGTACTGGACAATTTAGAGCTTTTGGGCACTTTGGCTTGCCATAATGTGTTGTTTCTAGTGGACTAGTGGAAAGAAAACATCCAAAATACACATTTAAGTGCATTTTATTGCAATAAAATTTAGTTCAATGACTATATATTTTTAAAGGTGTTAAGTCAGAAATGTATCCAATGGAATATTGTGAAAAGAATGGATTATTTTCTGGACATGGATGCAAATTTGTGCATATTTAATTAAGAGAATGCTTCATTGCATGTTTAAATGTATTTTTAGAAAACTGATAATACAAAAAATGCTTGCAATTCATAATGTAATCAATCAACTGGGGAAGTGTTGCCTTAAACTAAATTGGAATAAATAGAGCCGATCAAATGTCTCTGTTCTTTGAATGGCAGATCATTTACCCAATCAGCATTCTGCAGCTCGTTTAGCTCCCTGCCAGGCTCGTCAACGGTGTCTCCCTCCATCTTACGCAGGTTCTGTCCAATCAGAGGGAGACACAACACTTCAGACAGCAGCTGAGTCGAGCAGAATCTTCTAGAATCTATAGATGCGGCAGTGTGTCACTGCAACTGTCTATTATTACACCCAACAATGTGATGAATCTCACCTCAAAAATTACATTTTGCTTTAGGAAAAGTAAGCCTGTTTTGAAAACCACTGCAATTATTTTTGCATTGTTACATCATTTTTCTGTCAATTAATAAATTTTGCACATTTGCTTTCTGGAAGTTGTTGGTGAGTAAAATAAAGGAAGATATATATTTTTTGCTACAATAACTGATTTTCCACTGATTTCCCTTTAAAAAACAGAGAATAGGACAACAAAATTTCCTCATATTCACGCTTAGCTTTGTCTGTACTATGCAGCGTTTTGTTTTAAGCAATTTCCCTCTGCGCCTGAGCCCAAACGGTGGCGTCATTATGGCCGTATCCCAGCTTTAGTTTGGAAATAAAAGGCTTTACAGTGCAGTAACAGTAAACCCTCATGGGAACAAGCACAGAGGGAGACGGTTTGTGAAGGTGGAGCGGCTCATCTCATCTTACACTCAAAACCCGATCAAAAGGTGCTGTAGAGCCACAGCAGACACAGATTTTCCTGTGAGAATGAGTCTGTGTGAAACAGAGGAGACATTTCAATGTGGAGATGCTCTAAACACATTTTGTGGTCAATGTGTGCCAACAGAGAGCAGACATTATTAGCCTAAACAGAAGCACATAAACAATGCCAACACCATTAGGATTTGAAGGACTTTTCTTAAGTCCACATATAATGTTAGTCAAGGTTTATGTCACCAAAAAAAAGAAAAAGAAAGACAACTGTCCATCCTCTCCCTGTTTTTTTTTTTTTTTGCTGTGCCTTTAAGACTTCTATGTAAACACCTGCTGTTCATGTGAAATTAGATCAACTGAGACAACAAAATAAATTTCCATCTCTTCCAGGTCTTGGTTTTTGTCCCTAAGTCAGTTTTATGTAAGACATGTTATTTGGCTGATACTTAATAAAGGGCA
Source organism: Gobiocypris rarus (assembly GCA_023029165.1). NCBI lineage: Eukaryota > Metazoa > Chordata > Actinopteri > Cypriniformes > Gobionidae > Gobiocypris > Gobiocypris rarus. The sequence goes on along the minus strand of CM040926.1, from coordinate 37,670,875 downwards.
CAATCAAAGGAAACATGGAAATGTCACCATACCATCTAATGTCAGAGTGTTTAACCGCCTGCAGTAAAACCAGCAGCGACCCTCCTCCACAGATGACATCATTACATTTATTCAATCACAAATCATGTTATGAGACCAAGAGCAAAAAGTTCATGGCTATTACGATTGATTAAAAACATTTTTGAAAATTGAAATAAAGCTGAAATAAAATAAAATATATATCAGGGTCTTATCATTAACTAAAACTATAGGAAATCATTTTCATTATTTTAAATAAAATGTAAATATATGTAAAATTATGCATATTTAGTTTAATTTGAACTACTAAAATAAACCTAAAATGAACTAAAACTTAATAAAAACAACAACAAAAAAATTACAAAAACATGAGAAACATTACTAAAACTTAAACTAAAATTAAAATGGAAACAGAAAGAATAAAAATTAAATCGAATTCAAAATATTAACAAAAACTATAATATACTACATATCAACAATACTAATTTAACAATGATACAAATGTTAAATCAAAAACTAAAATGACTAACTGGAAACAAATAAAACCTAAAAATTAACCAAAACCAAAACCAAAATGAAAGGAAAAATAAATTAAACCTGAATAATAATATTTTTTAAAATGTATGTCAAATAGCACATCAGATATTAAAGGTGCAGTGTGGACATTTTAGCGACATCTAGCGGTGAGGTTGTGAACTGCAATCACCCACCGCTCACCCCTCCCTTTCAAAGCACATAGAAAAGCTACAGTGGCAGACACAGGACAAAAATGTCATCGTCGGAGAGAGCAGAGAGTGACTAGCGCTCTGTAGAGAAGTTTGTCCATTTAGGGCTACTGTAGAAACATGGCGGTTTCACTGTAAGGGGACCCACGGTGTATGAAGATAGAAATGGCTCATTCTAAGGTAATACAAACATAGCGGTTCATTATGTAAGGTCTTTATACTGTATATTATATTGCATTTTTGTCAATAGATCCTCAAAAATACTACACACTGCACCTTTAAAGCTACACTGTGTGACTTTTTTAGTTTATTCTTAGCTAAAAACACTTAGTTCTTTCAAAAATATATGTGCTCATTAATGTATATTTACTTCTTTCAAGTAATAAAGTATTCTCGTAAGTGTATAATATGCCATTGAAAATACATACGGGTGAGGGGTTCGAATGCCGGTCGCCATGTTGCCCCTCCATCTTGAAAGTACATTAGCCAAAGAGGGACATACCCATGTAAATTCAAGCTTCGCCTTTGGCGTTTTAACACTCGATGGCACCGTGTTGAATGTGAAGAGGGGGATTGCTTGAGACTGATATAGCCTACAATGTAAACTTTGCCTTACGCTAGTGATGTCGTACAATATGCAGAATAATGATAGCACTGATAAAAGTTACTTTACTAAGATTAGCTTGCATTCGTCTGGGAATCTGATCGCTGATGTTAGCAATGAAATGGTAAAAAATAACGAAAAGGTAAAACTATTATTCATTTTACATAGATGTCATAACCTACATGTTAACTGACAAATTAAATAACTGCAAATTATAATAGTTTTCTAAAGTAACCTCATCACTTGATCGAACTGGAAGCCATATTAATCTTGGACTAAATCAGCCACCGTAGGAGTTAAAACTAAATAGGAATTGAGAGGAACAGAAACTAATTTTCACTGGATGGTCATATACCTTTTCACCGCTAGATGGGGGAAAATATCACACAGTGTAGCTTTAATATAAAACATTTAACAAAAATTCAAATATTACTGTCATGATCCCAGCCTGTTCCCCTGTCATGTTTGGACTTTTATGTAATTTCCTGTTCTGCGCCATGTTTTGTAGTCCTTTTGTTTATTGGTTCCCCGTTCATTAGACTTGACTGTTCCTGGGTGTGTCTTGTTATATTGTTAACCTCTTGTTACCGTGTGTAACAAGAGGTTGTTGTCTTTGCATGTTTGTAAAGCTGTTGCATTCTTTAATTAATTAATTATGTTTCATGTTCCTGCTTCTGTTCAGCCTTCAGTTTGGATTATCTTTGTTTTTGCAAATGGATTTTCTCCTCTCTTCATCCCTGCCCAAACGTAACAGAACGGCCGACTAAACCAAGACTGAAACAAGACACACCTGGGAACAATCAAGTCTAATGAACGGGGAACCAATAAACAAAAGATGGCGCCTACAAAACATGGCGCCGAACAGGAAATGACATAAAAGTCATGGCAGGGGAACAGGCTGGGATCATGACAGTTAATAAAAACTATAATAGTATATAAATAATACAAAAAACACTGCCTTAGATATAAAAGATAGTCTACTGGGAGGACAATGGAATGAATATCAAGAACATGTCCAGATCAACTCAACATCACAAATAAGAAATTTGGCTTGATTTTGGGAGGAAGTATAACCTCTCACCTCTTTTGCGCTCTTGATCTTCTCCAGGAAGGTGCGGAGCTCTTTGGTTTCGGCGTAAAGTGCTCGACACACGGCCTGGTAGTGATTGGGTGCATCCGCTGGGGTGGCCAGGTGAAGGGTGCACAGCTGGAGACAGTGAACAGGACAATTCATTCAGCTAGATTCACACCATAATAAAGTTCACATTAAATTATTCATCACATGTCCGTGTTGGGAATACACATTGAATGCTTTGAACGTGAGGACAGGTCAGAAGGAGACGCATTGATTCGTAGCGAGGCGTACAAATGTCTCATAAATGAAATAAATGGACAGAAGGTATGGTGAGTCACTCTTGGCTTCATACTGGCAGCAGTCTGTGCATTTTGCAGCCCATTAATGCAACAAAAACATCAACATGGTACTTACATATTTGTTCATAAATGACCTCACTGTGACCAGATTATTTACCACATCAGATATGTGAAATAAATATGTGTACTAGTGAAAATAGCTCAGCCCACACTGTGCATTGCATTGTGAGATATATATCTCATGCAGTAAGCTCTGGTTATATATTGCACATTTCACCCCGATATTCTATAATTACAGAATATTAGCATATTGTACACAATACATGTAGCTTACTATATACTGCAGAAATGACACATGCAACCTACTGAGATCTTGTGTAGGGCTGCAACAACAAATTAAAATAATAATAATAAAAATAATAATAAAGCAAATTGTCAGTAAAGACACTTTAAAGTAAAGAAAACCTCACACACAAAATATATTCTGAAAATCTTTTTCTTTCAGGATTTTTTGATTAATAGAAAGTTCAAAATAACAGTTTTTATCTGAAATAGAAAGCTTTTGCAACATTGTACTACTGTTCAAAAGTTTGGGGTAAGTACGATTTTTTAAGAACTTAAAGAAATTAAAACATTTATTCTGCAACGATGCATTCAATTGATCAAAAGTGACAGTAAATACATTTATAGTTTTACAAAATATTCAAAAGATCAAAGAATCCTGAAGAAAAAAAATGTACACAACACTTTTCAACATTGATAATAATCATTAATGTTTCTTGAGCAGTGAATTAGAATGATTTCTGAAGGATCATGTGACACTGAAGACTGGAGTAATGATGCTGAAAATTCAGCTTTGATCACAGGAATAAATTACATTTTATAATATAATCAAATAGAAAACATTTTATTTTATATTTCAATAATATTTCACTTTTTTCATTTTTTTAAATAAAATAAATACAGCCTTGGTGAGCATAAGAGACTTCTTCTAAAAACGTTAAAAATCTTACTGATCAAAACCTTTTGAACGGCAGTGTGTATATAATATAACATTTATATACAGTATCTGCATAATATATTCATTTTTGTTATGCAAAACATGCAATATGCCATTACAAGTGTCACAACTTAAATAAAATGGAGTCTAAGCGAGATATAAAGTGCAATCATTTACATTAAAACAAAATTTGCAGTTTAAAGTCTAATTTAGGTTTTAAAATGACCAATGTGAAATCATTTGAAACATTTGCTTATTTAAACTGTCACTATTTTATTAAAAATGTATTTTGTAACTAATATTTTGAACCATTTTTGCACACACAAGCATAAATTAAATCAGCTTCATTTTGCACATTCAATTTGCACAAGGAGAAGACTGAAAATGTGATTAATCAATTATTCAAAGAAATAATTGCCTGATTAATTGATCATCAAAGCATTTGTAATTGCAGCCCTAGTCATGTGACATCACTGTTGCATAATGTCTAGTGTCACTTACTAAATAAAAGAATTGCAGACAGTATACGGTGTTCACTTCTCAGTATTCAGTAAGTAGTATGTTAGTATTCATTTCAAACACAGTCAAACTCTATAGACTCTGTTGTTGCTGCCTACCTTGATGATGTCACGGTATCCGCGGATACGGCAGGGGTGGGCGGGATTCCCCTCTCGGTCATCCTCCTCTTCCTCAGTGGCGGCGTAGCCTTCGTCGGGCAGGAGTCGCTCTCGGTGTTGGCCACATTGGTCATGAGATCTATGAGCTGCTCGAGCGGCGGGCTCAGCTCTCGCTCCTCGTTCTCTTTCAGGCCGTAATCCAGAGCCTTATAGATCATGATGCCCAGAGACTCGATCACCTGTAGCACGACGACACAAACACCCTGTCAGCACGACCCAAAAAGACATTAACTGAATTTTTTTATTAATCAGTATGTTTGTCTTGCTTTTCTGTAATATGCTTCAAAGAAGATACATTTACTTTTATGACATATCAAGGCTTGTTTCAGAGATTAAAAAGTAAACAAACACATTTCGAACCTTAAAGGCTCCAACAACAGCAGGTTTCTATCAGTCAATCCTGGGGCTGAACAGACATGGTGAAACTTTCTTTGTGACCTGATATGGCGAAACTACTTGCATTGTGTAACAACAGATGTAAACTGCTAAGGCGTCAATGAAAACCTGTAAGGGTTTGGTTTCTAATAACACACATACGGTAGGACACAGCAGTCGTTCTTGACCTGTGTTTAATTTAGCGTGGGTTGTATTTCCTTTTACCTTTGTTCATTGTTTTTGATGATGAGTTCACATCACATTAAGGTCAGATTTAAGCCAAAATACTGGATTCACAACCTTCACGTCATCAACCATTTTCTTCTCTCTTGTATGAGCGGATAATCAGAACAGTCGTGTGACCCATTTCTTGGGCTGTGACCCACTGGTTAAAACCCACTAGATATAGAGAACAGAGATGAGGTCTATTCGTCACATTACTAAATGTTTTTAGTTATGAATGTTAGGCTGATTAGTATAAAATCAGCTGCGAAATTAACAGTCCTTGTTTCCTTCAATTTTACACTGAAACACGGTTACATTTGTATTGCTGAATACACACAATCCTGCACCGAATATCAGACCCTAAATATTGTGAAATTTTAATTAAAATTTAAAATAGCTGTTTTGTATTTGAATGTATTTTAAAATGTATTTTTTTCCTGTGATCTTCAGTGTCACATGATCCTTCAGAAGTCATTTCTTTAAAAAAATTCTTGCTGACCCCAAACTTTTGAACATGTGCAAAACCAAATGGATTTATTCATGCAATTTTTCAAAACTAGCTACCTAGCTTCTGATGGTGTTGTCACATACTCACATAAACCAAACACAAATAAATGTGTCTTCACATTGGTTTAGGAGAGGTTCTAATCTTGAGCCCCTGAGGTCCACTTTCCAGCAGTTCACTCCTACCTTTAATCAAACGCACATGCCTGTGATTCTGAGACTGTGATTGTTCAGGTGTGTTTAATTGAAGCTAAACTCAGCAGGAAAGTGGACCTCGAGGGCCAGAGTTTAGGGTACATTTGCACAACAACGATGTACTAAAAATGGAAACGGATGACATACAGATGACAATGTTGTCAAAACGATCTCTGTTCACATTGATCAGTGAAAATGACTAAAAAAGCTGTGTTCTGCTGCCAGGCCAGTGGTGAGGTCACTTTGTAAAGAAAGACTACATGCCTATAGGCTGAACACGTAATTTAGGGATGTGCCGGTGAGAAAATTTTTCCACCGGTTAATCGACATGTGCCATCACTGGAAGGCGGTGACGTCAAGAGTTTTCCCTCTTTTGCACCTCACTTTTAAATTGTTAATTCTCTAATTCTGCACGCCTGATTTGGAAAGAATCAGTAAAGCGTATCTGTCTTTTATAAATCTAATAAAACTAAAGACTCTTCTGAGATATGAAGGATTCAATGCTACTCGGTTCTCAAGATTAACATGAGATTGGCAGAAACTGTGTGTGTTATTCACCCTTTAATGGTCAAATCTGTTGCCCTTAGATGATCAGAGATCAAAACTCATATAAACTAGGCAATCATTTACATTTATACATTTGGCAGACCCTTTTATCCAAAGCAAAATGTTAGAATTTCATGCATTTCCTGCATTAAAACCCATGACCTTGGCATTGAGCTACATGAATTGACTGTTAGAGCTGCATTAAAACAGCCGCTTCCGTCCAGTCATAAAGAGCGCTTTGTTAATAATCTCTGTGATGTTAATCAGACCCAAACAGTTTACCCACAAATTCTTCAAATGAATTTCATCCAGGATGCATGAGCCTGCAGTGAAGTGGACAACAGACTCCTTCACTGTGATGTCTGGCAGCCCATGATCTCCACAAATAAAATCACTGGGTAACAATAGCTTCAGTTTAAAAACTGATCATTAACCCTGAGAATCTCATAAAGAAAATAAGTGCCATGACAAACACTGAGTTCAACTGAAGTTCAACTGATGTTTTATCTAAACATGATAATAACCAAAAGCACAGAGTTAATGGAGCATAGGAACTGGATCTCAGGGCCAGCTGCATAAACATAGCCGAGACTGTGTTTTAAGAACTAGTCTGACCAACTAGCAATTCATTAGGGCTAGTCTTACTTTTCAGATTCAAATGAGACCAATCTACCTTTTAACTTGAAAGACTAGTCTAAGCAGTTTATACAACCGGCCATTACTGCTAATTCTACTGTAACTTCATCCGTTCTTCGTGAATAACATCTAATTGCATCTAGTCCAACTAGTCTCATGAATGCCAAATAATCCAGTAACAGTGAAATATAAAGAGCAAAAATTAACATGCGCAAACAACAATATGCTCCTACAGGGCTTTAAAGTCACCATGAAATCAAAATTGACAATTTTTTTTTATTTTATGGAATATAGACGTATTTATTATAAATGATTTATCCGTGCACATAATTTTTCTTAGTTCATGTGCCTCGTAATCTTTAATCAAAGTAACTTCTCCCTCTTGCAGCGACATGATCTCTTCTCCTGTCTGATGATGTGTTTACTAGCATGAGGGCGGAGCAACCAACCTGTCACTCACATGAGTTCGACCAATCGCAAACCACAACCATCAAATCAATTCACCATGTACAAAATCAAGCCACACCCTATATTTGTTATTGTTCGAGAAGTGCACCGTTGTGCACCGTTTCATGATGACTTTAATTTACACTGCACATGAACAACTAGACTCTCATTGACTCTCTACATAAAGTTCAAGCCAGTCTGCAGATTATTCTTGCCAAGAACTGCCAGCTAAGACAGACAGAGAAATGAAATGCAACCAAACACAGAAAATACACAGTTCTGCTTTTGGATGTCTAGTTAACTTGCTACTAAATACCTTGGAAAAAACTCTTCTGCGGAAACTCATTGCTTCTGGAAAGCTGCTTAACAAGGATTTGACTATGGAGTAAGTTTTACACATAAGATGGGTTTGCTGTAGACTGCAAATCTGTCTGAGTGTGTTTGTGTCCTTATCCCCCAGCATGCAGTGCTAGACCTGTCAGTGCTTCTGTCAGGAACAGTTACTAATACTAAAGTGACAATTATTCACATTATATAAGGTCACTAAGTCTAAAAACTACATTAGCTACTTTTCAATTCAAATTTGCACATTTAACTTGTGCACAAAATTCGAATGTTGCAATTATTTGCGTATAAAGCAGCGTTTCCATCTCATGTGTTCAAGAGAACAAAATCATCACTTCCTGGGAAAAACATCTGTAATAAAAACTGAAGTTGTTGCAATCAGGGAAGCCACTGTGGCTCTTTCATTCTACATTATAAATGACTTGAGCAGACGAAACACAATAAACACTGTCATGTTATCTTGCATTCGATTGCCTGGTGTTTGGGAACGCAATCATGCGAGACGCTTTTGGGAGGTGATTATACCCAACCATTGTGACAACAGACTTTTGCTCGAGCATTTCAGAATTATCAAAACACTTGAAAAGCTGTCTAATGAAATTGGTTAGTCCAGTCATCCAATCACATCCTCTGCAGAGGCAAAGTCATGTGAGTTTTTTGTTGAGCATCGAATGATTTATTCAGTAAATGTGTTTCCATCATAGTTTATGCGCATTTTGTGTTCTTATTGGATAAATAATTATCTGCCACAACTGAACACATACATTTTTGTGCACATTTTTTAGAATGTATGCACATCTTGGCATTTCCATCCAGTGTTTTTTATTTAATATCCAAAAATATAGGCCCATAAAAATAGGTGGATGGAAACATATAGTAGCTATTGAGATTTGCTGAATGAAAATGAACAAATGAGAACCTTTCATTAAAATTTGATGACTGTTCAGCAAACAATAACTGTACCATGAGTACAATCAGATATGACCAAATAGTTAACAAAAGCCATTGACTTCCATAGTATTTGTTTTCCTACTATGGAAGTCATTGGCTACCGTCAACTGTCTGGTCACCCACATTCTTCAACATATCTTCTTTGTGTTCAACAGAAGAAACTCATACAGGTTTGGAACAACTTGAGGGTGAATAAATGATGACAGAATTTTCCTTTTTGTATAAACTATCCCTTTTAATAAGTCAGGTGAGAGTCCGTCACACAGTCAGCTCTAGTCAATCTACTGTACACATCATAAACCTGAAAGGTCAAAGATTCTTGGGATGCAAACAGTGATCCGTCGGGTCTATACATCTCTAATTGGCCTTTAAAATGTCACCAGCTGTTGACATTACATTAATGAACTTGTGGAGTGACAAGATGGTCAAGAGAGCAGAAAACATACCCTGGTGCTGAAAGCTCACATCTGAATTTAGAAGAACACAGATGTGCCCGCAAATGTCTCTAAGCTGCAGGAGATACTGTGTTAATAGAGCTGCTTATTCACTATTTAACTATTTTGTTAATTTAATTAAAATAAAATAAAAATAATAATTAAAATAAAATGTAAAAATTAGATGAAAAACAAACATATTTAGGCAACATTTCTAGTCTAATTTGAAGCACTAAAACTACTAACTGGACATAAATAATATCTAAAACTGAACTAAAAATAAATGAAACATAAAAAGTAAATAAAAAACAAAAACAGAAATAATATACAATTTGTATTATTTAAATTATATTTATATTATAAATATATTTTATAATATGTATTATATTTTTATTATTAATATTAATAAAAACTAGGTCCGAAAGCTTAGGCTTGTTGCTGACTTTATCAATGATCAGGCAATGACTGTCACATGCCTGTCCTGTCTTGTGTACACATGTGGGTTGTGTTATGTTGAGCATGTGCTCCTGTCATTGTCTGATCCCTCCCCCTTGTTATCTGATTATTGGTTTCATTTGCCCCACCTGTGTTCCCTGATTCCCTGCTTGATTTGTTCCCTTTATATACTCCTTGTGTTTGTCAGTCTTGGTCGGATCGTTGTATTGTCTCCTGATTCCTTGTGTTGGTCTGTTCTCAGTTTTATGTATCCTAGTTTATGTTTTTTTTTTTCCCTCTCGTGGTTTTTTTTTCTTTCTGTTTGTTTCTTTGTTTAATAAACTCTCATCAGTGTCTGATCTGGGCTGTGACAGCCCTATAAGCAATGTGTGCAGTCCCGAAAACAGAATTGATTCGTTCACCTCTCGAGTCTTCGGGTACGAGTCATTCGTTCTCACAGCCCCATAGGCTGAGTGCAGAAGATCCTGTAAAGAACCGATGGCCTGTAGCGCATGCGCGGTCAACACAAAATGAACAAATCGCTCTTTGAGACAACTCGTTGTTCCCGAGACATATTTAAGATTAGTTCAAAAAGAACGAATCGTTCATGAACGACGCACCACTAAAGCATAACTTTGTTGTCAACAGAACTCAACTGCACGCACACTGGAAGAAGTAGAAGATGAGTGTAAACAATCTTTGCCGATGTTGTAAAAAAAAAATTTAAGGATATTTACTAACACAATCATAATTTTTGAGACTTTAATTTTTGTTCAATCTCTGCACTTGTGTCCTCACCTTTTTCACCTTCCGTGACAATGACAGCGTTTGCACAAGATGGCACCTCACAAAACTTCTGAGAGAGATTTGGTGAATATTTAATGACTACAATAGTAACTTCTCTCTAGAAATGAGAGCAAAAATGCATTTACACACAAACTGCTGCCCATTAACTGCAACTTTTAGACGCCATGTTTATTTTTTAAGCTTAACTGTCAAGGAATGGAGGATTGTGGGATATTAAAGGCAGTGAAGAATACGTACATCCAGGGTCTAAAATTAACACTCTCCAAGAGCCAAATGTGAGTAAAGTGTTGTCGAGTATATGAAACAATCACCAGTTGGCGGGTAACATTTTATGAATTCTAACAATGCAAAATTGTGAGAACATGAACAAACGTGAATGATGCTTGGGTCAGTTGACAGGGCAGTGTTGCATCGTCACGAAAGTTTAAGCCTTGCCAATTTAAATATTCAAGCTCAAGAAAGATGCGAAAGGGAATTCAATTAGTTAATCGTGAGCTGTGTGGGAAGTTTTTGTGCATAAACAGCCCAGACAGCACCAGTCCAGACAGCGCCAGCCCAGACAGCGCGCGGATAGTGAATCAAGCTCTTTCACGTCTTCTTGCACTTGAACAGACAAATTCATATAAAACTGTCAAAATCCCTGTCTTGGCAAGTATCCTTGTAAACATAACAGTCTTTAACTGAACATAAACAGTTGAGAAATAAAAACATATGTGTATAAGTATATTGGATCCGTGCATTCGCTCTTAAAGTGACAGTAGCCTAATATTCCTCCTGCTGTCTGTGTTTTTAATGTTAAATCAAACGACAAAGAACAATTACTCATTGCACTTGACTGAATAACTTTTGTAACTTTAATAAGGATTAACCTGTTTCACGGCTGGTAAAAAACAATTCTGGCTTAATTTTTGTAAGGTGTGGCAGAAAGTTAGTTTCAGGCCTCTATCAATGCTACCATTAAAAATCGATCAGATTAAGGTATCTCAGTAGACAGGATGTGACACAATCATTGGATTCGGATTGTTGCCTTCTTAACTTTAGAGGCAGTATTTTTCAGCTTTTGGATGCAGCCTAAATCACAAACAGAAAACTTTAACAACTGCATAGCAATGCCCTGGCAACCATCCACAACACCATAGCAACCTCATAGCAACAGCTGGAAGAATTTCCCCGTTACAAATCCGTGTTTCATGCTGTTTCGCTCAAGGCGTTACCGAACAGTACATCACTCACCTGTGTTGATGATCGGCTGGGATTACGCACACCTATGGGAGAACAGAAGAGATGACAGTCAGGGACAGATAAAACGACAGCTCACTACACATCCGTTATGTAATAGACTGGACAATCCGCAGCGCTGTTTGTTCTTACATAAAACACACTGAAGGCTGCAAATGTGATGCACATATTCTTTATGTCTTGCTGACAAAGTGTGTCACATAATGCCAGTAGGCTTTGATTAAAAATCCAAACACATGATAATGATTCTGAAATCCACTTAATCTCAGCACAAGGCAAAGTCAGCGAATGAGGAACGTTTACCACCGGCACTTTTGACAAAGCAACGTGGTGAACCTGCTTTCTCCGCAAGACATATCGATCTTCTTGACACCATGCAAGCAATGACAGTAGTATTTATTAAAAGGCAAGCTGAGCAGCTGTCCTCTGAGAATATCACAGATGAAAGCAAAATCACAAATGAGATCCCTTTCATATTTCAATAGACAGCAAAGACAACAAATGGAGACTGTATGGAGAACAGATGTTTCTCTTGAGAAAAGACTCCATGTGTCTGTTGTAGTTTCAGAAGAGATCTTAACTGTGTGCTCAGATCTGCCCAGATTACAAAAAACGCAATGAAAACTTCATAAATCTCACCATGAACTCAAGCATTTCTCATCAAATGATCTGAGCTGCTTTTTATATGGCTACACTCTTACCTATGGACTCAACCAATGAGTTAGGAAAGAGAAAGCAATAATGTAATCCTCTGAAATGGTAACAAACATGTTAATCTGTGAAACGGGATAATCTGCACAGTGAACACATTTCATTATCAGCAGCACTTAAGCATATGAAACGATTAAAGCATTGGGGATATCGCAAGGCCTTTAATTGGGCTTGAACTAAAACTATATTAATCTTATTCTCCATTCACAGGTGCTTAGTGGGGAACTTTCAGGCGGTATCACTGACATATACTATTATAGCTTTTATTAATATTTTAATTTAATTTATTTTATTTTAGTTCAAGTTTTAGTTTGTATTAAGTTGTATTTCAGTATTAGTTTTTGTTATTTTAGAGCATCAAGTTAAACTAAAAGAAAATGAGAAATTCTGTGAGAAAGTTTTTTTTTAATGTTATTTTATTTCAGTTAAAAATGTTTATGGTTTTAATTAACTACACTGCCCAGCTAAAAAAAGTTTGCTGTTTGGATTTAAATAGGCAACTGCTTAAGAGTCCATGATTAGATCATTATTGCAGTGATTGTTATGCTTTTATCATGTTATATGTTTGGCAACAGTTCATCTAACCCTCATTGATGGACTACCCATGTAGGAAAAGCCATACAGTCTATGAGGAAAACACATCATGGCTATATTCAACAATGCCAAGACAACTTTACAGAGTACTTGACTCTTGCACTGTCAATACAAGATCTGGACCAAAAATTGATGCACCTCTTGATGGAAATAAATGTTGGGATGTTATTTCCATCAATTTTTGGTCCAGATCTTGTATTGCCAATGCAAGAGTCCAGCACTCTGTAAAGTCTCCTCCAGCACATCCCAAAGACTTCCAATAAATTTAAGGTCTGAAAATGATACTTCATGAGCCTCCCAACCATTCTTTCACAGTTTGAGCCTGATGAATCTTGACATTGTCATCCTGGAATATGACCATGATGTGTCTTCCTACATGGTTGTTTAAGAAATGTTAGAAGTACTGTTGTCAAACATATACCATGCTATAAACAGTAATCACTGCAATAATCATCCAATCATGGAAGCATTTGCCTATTTAAATCCAAACAGCAACTTTTTTTGGCTGGGCAGTAGACACACCTAAACTACAAATCCTAATAACAAAAATCATGGGCTTCTGGGTCATTTTAGTGCATTATGTCAAGATAAAATAAGTCGCAAATGGAGTGACATAGCATGCATAATTAATTTAAACCTGTACCGATACAACATTATCTCAAAAAGAATATGAATATGAAATTTTGCAAGCCCTGTGCTATCTACTGTGTTTACCAGCATGTGCATCAGGGAGCATCCATAACTGTAAACAACAGTGACTGTGAGCACTTTCACCTTATTTATGCTTCATTTTAAGCTTTCCTGTGTTTATCATAGACTCATGCATGCCAGGTTTTCAATTTAGTCCACTGATTGTGTCCTCCTGGCCTGCTGATAAAGGCCTATTTCAAAATCTCATTCGTTCTCTGTTACATAACAGACCAGTGATGTCAAAAATGTAAAAATGCAAAAGAAATGTGAAATATAAGATATTAGGAGCATGACACAATTGCATAACATTTCACATGCACATTTGCATATAGGGTGATCACTCAATATAGTGCATTTTGTGATGCAGAACAATAGGGATAAAATGCAAACATATTAAAAACCATATGCACCCAAATGCATGACAATTAGCATCTGTTATATATAGAACTGCACATGCCGAAGTGTGTAATGGATGAGGAAGGTGTTGATTTGTCACCTGATCTGTCTCCGGAATGTAACCGTAACCGCACCGCTCCGTCTTTATAAATCCTCACATCTCCCGGTCCTCCGGTATCAGCAGAGCCATTGGAACCGTCCTTATCCTCCAAAAAAGAGCAACAGCACTGGTAACACACAGCCCACGCCTGCTCCTCGTTGATGGGCTGCTTATATAGATGTAAAATCTCGTCCAGGGACAGCTCATCTTCATCCTCACTGTCCATGATGGGATGCGCATCCTCCTCATCCTCCTCCTCTATCAGCTTGTGTCCGTCATCTTCATCATCATCACCTCTCCTGCGGGCCATCGTCTCATCCTATCCCGCAGAGAGGAGAGAGAGCTGGAGATGAATGTGGATGCTGCTGCTGCTCTCACTGCTGTTTCTGCATCACAAACGCCAAGACTGGCAAACTACGTCAAAAGGGGATGTCAAAGTGGGCGGGGCTCATAAAATAAGTGTATTTAAAATTAAATTTTAAATGAAAAATATGGCTGGCAGAACTGTGAATATGAATACGAATAATACTTGTTCAATAATTTACTATACAAGTAAATAATATATTATTATATATATTATAAAATAGATGACTAAATATAATATGATACATTAATACACCATAAACACACACAAACGCATATATATATATACATTTGAATAAAAAATAAAAAAGACATACAATGTATAAATTATCTACTTTGAAGAAGAGCGATATCACATGGAACCCGTGCATTTGCTCAGTTTAATCATTTAAAATAAATAGAATTACAAGAATTTTACAAAACAAGCAATATTATTAAAATACTTTCAAAAATATATATAAATTCTTCATATTATTGAAGCACAGCGATGTCACGTGCTATTCCTGTTCCTTTGCTCATCGCTGGCCAGGATGGACCAATCAGAGTCGTTTGTGATCACATGATAAGGATGTCATTACTAAATACCTATGTAGACATTGCTAAGGTGCATTTTCATTTCAATAGATTCAAAGAATTATACCTTTTAGACAAAGCTTTTGGACTATTGAATGTGGCTCGATTAATTATCTGAGCCTTTTAGCGCCCCTTGTGGAAAAACAACAGTATGACACAAATTAATCGAGTGGGAAAGTTTGATATTCTTTAAAATTTCATACCGTTTTAAGTATTAACATTGTATATAAATTACTGAAAATCAAGATTCTATAATATATTTATATGATACATGCTCACATCCAGTTGTTTTGAAAGCATTCTGCTGTCTTTGGGATAACGGCTCTCATATATTCATAGATCAAAATCTATGAGGTGATTTTTATTTGAACCCCTTGAATTACAATTTTGATGTTGATTCATTATTTGTGGTTTGTTACAGAAAAACTATCCTGAGTTGGCGTTAGTTTGCCAGCAGAGGGTGATACGAAAACATTTCTTTACATACGTTCTCAGTTGAGCACTTTACCAGCGCAGTCCTAATCTGTTTCCATAATTTCAAACTGTCCGTTGATGAAATATATTTCTGGTATAGTTTGACAGCGTTCTCCTCGAAAGATGAATTATAAATACTCTGTATTGTGGCTGTTGTTGCTTGGTAACCCTCAAACGTTCAATCACGGTACGTAATGAATATTTATGAGGTAAGTCTTTACCACCGTTTGATTGGCTAATTCGCCAACATACTCTCCACCGTCTGTTTTTTTTTAGCAAATCAAACGGGGCCTTCGTCGCTTTACGTATTTAATATTCATAAGCAAGCCATTCGCGATATGTTGTGCTGCTCATGCGCACTGTGGGTTAAATCTTCAAAACAATGGCGGTAGACGGTTTGACCATAACAGAGCAATGGATCAGAGAGAAACTGAACCTTCAACACAGTTGCTTAGGTAAACAATTAACATTATATAGTCTAATATATAGTCACAATTTGATAAACTAATATTTGTAATAATTTTATTGCAGCGGATATCCGATCATTGACTCTTCCAGGAACATATGAAGGGAAAATCTGTCATTTAGGAACATCCTAAAAACTTTGTGCGTCTGAAAACACTGGATCTTTCACATAATGCACTGGTTACAGTTCAGGTGAAGATCAACATGTATAAATAAATTTTAATATAATTTACAGCATTAACAATTGGTAATTTGCTTTTGTCTCACTTTATCCTTTCCTTAACATTACTCATATAATGATTACGGTATAGTATAGAAACATCAGTGGATAATGTATATATATATATATATATATATATATATATATATATATATATATATATATATATATATATATATATATATACACACACACACACACACAGTATATATTAGTGCTGTCAAAAGTTTATATGTGTGTATATATATTATATTGAATATTTTATATATATATATATATATATATATATATATATATATATATATATATATATATATATATATATATATATATATTTATGTGTGTGTATAGGGTATTATAAAATAATATTATATATACAAACTTTTTTAAATAAGATGTGATAAATCATGATATAAATATATACAGTATACACACACGTACACACATATATGTTTGTGCGTATGTAATAAAGTGAATTCTTTGTTTGATTCTTTGTTATTGACTAAAAGTACTTATTATTAGCATCCACTGACAGTTAGCCAAAACGTACAGAAAGCTGAATGCTGTTTCACATCTGTCATGCTGATATTGCAGGGGATTGAGCATTTGGAAATGCTGGAGAGACTGAATCTGTACTACAACAGACTGGCGTCTCTGCAGGACGTTTTTTCCCTGCACAAGCTGCAGAATTTAAAGGAACTGGACTTGCGGCTGAATCCTGTGGTCAAGAGACATCCGCACTACCGCTTGTTCTTGGTCCATGCAGTGACCAAACTCCGCAAACTTGGTACATCATCTCTTTTCTCTCTGTTTCTGTGTCGGGCTGACTGGGATACCCAAATCAAGCAAATCAATATTTTGAAAGTGTAAATGTGCAGTTTTTTTCTCTCTATTATAGATGACTGTCCAGTGCGAGACAGAGAAAGAAAGGCGGCTCTCATGCATTTCTCATCAGAGGCAAATCTAGACACTACTCATAAGAAACATGTCTTAATACAAGACACACCTTGCAGGTAATGCAGTGCTGGAGCAAAAAAAACGATCAAAAATAGCTTTCAGAGGTCATTGATAATGTCACTGTTTTGCAGAAGTAGTGAGCTCAGAATAAAAGCAATTCAGAAGGTGATGAAGACGCTCTCACTTCTGGAGGGGAATGAGGAAGCTGCACTCAATGACGTTTCTAGCAAGACCTGGAATAGCAAGAGACCTCAAACTCTTTCCGCCCGCTCTAAAACGAGTGCAGCCCTCATCTGTTACAGGGTGAGCACTGCAGTTACCACACTCTGCTTTATCATTTGCTTTATCAGTATAATCTCCTGTAGCTAAAAGACAAAGTATTTATTGCCAATATATAGTTAATATTTAATACATCGTCCAGTCACACAGAGAAACAAATATACAAATCACATGATTAATGCATGACTGAGTGTTATTGTCTATGCTTGTAATTGGCAACTGTTTTTTTTGTTGTTGTTTTTTTAGAAAATCCATCTGAATCTGATATCATACATTTAATCAATGACTCTGATGGTGAAAGGTTGCCAAAACAAAATCAGGTGCATCTGTATCTATACAATATTATTAGTAATTACTATTACAAGTACTATATATATATAATCTAATTATTTATTTAATTGTCTGTCATGTAGGAATCTGTTACCAAGAGCTCGGATTATAATAATGGTGAATATTTTTTATTATTCCCACTTTAATGAGTGATTTGTCTCTCATTTTGTTGTACAAGTGATTTGCTATTTAACCTTTAACTGTACAGGGGATGGACAATGAAACTGAAGCACAGCTGACCAATATAGCGTTGGAGGTTTCACTCCCTATTTATGCGGATCCTGGTGGCCAATTCTCGCTGATTTTACATCCCATCAGTAAGAACCGAGTGTGAAGGTTGAATTAGCAGAGCAATAGCACAGCTATACATAAAATATTGCAATCAACACAACATAATAGGAGGGATATCATATAGTTCAAAAGAGTACAAACTGTTGGTGTGCGTCTCGCTGGCTCATCTGTGACCAGGACAGCAAGTCTTTGTGGTGTATCGAGAGCGATGGTGTCCAGGGTAATGTCGGCATATACCACAGAACAATCCACATACATCCAACAGGAGTAACTGTTGACATGAGGAAGCTGTCTGAAAATGATATACAGGTACTAATCTAGATTGTATCCAAAAAATGCCCAACTCACTGCAGAATTAAACAAGCACTTCGACTCTCCTGTTTACACCAAAACAGTTAGTCAGGAGCTCAATATTTATGGTCCGGCTGCTATATCCAAACCTTTGGTCACTCGTGCCAATGCCAAACGTCGATTTCATTGGTGCCAACAGTGCAGATCTTGGGCTGTGGACAATGTGAAACACGTATTGTTTTCTGATGATTCCACCTTCAATGTGTTTCCCACATCCATGGGAGTTTAGGTGTGGGGAAGTCAGGAAAACCTGGACTGTTGTTGCCCAGATCGAAGCACAGTGGTGGATCAGTGATATTTTTGGGCTGCAATATCATGGCATTCCTTACTATGCTTGATGGACTACCAAACCATTCTGGAGGACCATGAGCACCTAATGGCTCAAACATTGGATCCTGAAGGGGGTGCCGTGTATCAACATGATAATGCACCAAAACACACAGCAAGACTCATGATGAACGCTTTGATGAACACAGAATGCTGTGATGAACATGAAAGTGAAGTTGAACATCTCTCATTGCCTGCACAGTCACCAGATCTAAATATTTTAGAGGAGCACATAGTGACCTGGACACTGTTCTGGAGGAGGAATGGCTCAAAATCTTGTATCTGTCATTTCCAAGACGGATTGATGCTGTATTGGCTGCAATAGGAGGTCCTACACCATACTTACAAATGAGTGTGGTCTAAAACAATGTGTTTCAGTTTCATTGTTCATCTATCTACTCAGTATTGTCAATATTGCTGTGGAATAATATTTTTTCTGATTTACACCATTAGAGGCTCCCGTTCGTTCTCATAGAGTCAGGTTTGTGAGCCCCATCGTGGAGAGCCGTCATTCGGTCAGGAGTACAGTTCGAGGAGAACACGTCTTTACGCCACATCCTACAGACATCCGGTCTGCTTCACAGGGTACATCAATGCTAGTCTAATAATAGTTTAGTTCCAGACTATTTTAAATTAATTAAATAAGCAGTATAATAAACCTGGCATTGCATATTACAATAATTGTTTGCCTCTGTGACTTTTTGTCCCTCTATTTTAAGATGCTTTGGATAAAGCTAAATGCATAAATGTTAATGTGAATAGAAATAATTCACATTATTTTGTTGCAGAAGATGATTGCACAGCCATTAAATGGCGAAACCAACATCAAGACAGAGCAAATCAAGTCATGCATCCTCCCAGATTAACTTACCAGACAACAGGAGCCTCTGAGAAAAGCCCATCGGTATCAGAGAGAAGACACAAACCACAGAAGGTCAGTAACGGTCTCTGTTTCTGTAGGCTGCATCTCCTCAAACACAAACAGACCTGACTGAACACTTTTTCATTGATCTGAATCAGGGAGCCTACAGGAAGCCTATGGAGTTGCTCCTCAGCATGATGGAGGAGCTCTGGTCTGGGAAGGAGCAGAATCAACAAAACAGGACATTCCTCAGTAAGTGACCCTCTCCATAAAAGACCAGTCCATAACTGGTAAACTATTCCCACTAATCCAGTGCTTTCTGTCACCGATGTCCAGTGAAGATGGTTCAGATCCTCAGCATGATGGACCAGGATGTTGTGGGAGGAGAACAGGAGATCCAAACTCTTAAAGAGACGCTCAAAGCTTTGAAGGCTCGGAATAAACTACAGGAAAAACAACAGCAGTCTGAGATTGAAGAACTAACACTCCAGCTTCAGCAGGCGCAGGAGTCCATCGTAAGATTATTTCAATCAGATTGAGTCATTTTGTCTTAAAGGGGTCCTATTATGCTTTCTTTAGTGTGTAAAAAGTCACTCGAAAGGGAGTTCTTCTCCATATCAGTGATCTCCCTGAAACGCCTCCATTGTAGTCTTGAGTTTTCTTTTGGGAACAATCACTTCACAATATTCCTCATTTGAATAATTCCCACCCAAGGCATGCACTAAATAAAGGGGCGGGGTGGGGCCTGGTTGAGTTAATTGTGTGTTTATTTCGCATGTGAAGCGCTTGACCAATCACAACACACTGGTCCAACTGACCAATCAGAGCACACTGTGCTTTTCAGAAGGAGGGGCTTCATGACTGAGGCCCTGTCCCAAATGGCACTTCATATGCACTTTCGGTCTTGTGGACTTACAATGGCTACCGCATGCACGTGCGTGTGTCTGTTAAGTCCATGAGACCGTAGTGTGTCCCATTTGTCATTTTAGGTCTCAGGAGGGTGCTCGCGAGCGCCCCCTTTGCGGTCAATATGCTCCCTCGATGCATACTTTTGCTGTACCCGTACTGATGCGAGCTCCACAGCGGACTTCTTCCTGACAGTCAAAGTTGCAATACGTCACGAAAGTGTGGACTTGTAGGAGTGCCGCAAGTGTTTAGGGTGCCATTTGGGACAGGGCCTGGGAAGAGAGCAGCTGCAACAAGGGCATAATGGGTTCCTCTAAATGTTGAGCTGTGTTATTTGCTCATTCACTAAAGCCCAATGAACAACGTCTCTATGATTGGTGTGCTCTACTGTATATTGCAAGTGTTCAGGATATTTCAGTGAATATGCTACACAAAGCTATCATTGAACTTCTGAAGACTTATTGTAGCATTACAGTGCTGGCATAATTATTAGGCAAGTTGATATTCTGATCATATTTTTCCAAGCACTATTTTACCAATTCCAAACCACAATTTTGTATATAGTCATTTAAAGTGATATATAATTGTAGGCTTTGAGAACCTGACATCTTGTACTTCTGGAAAAGGTTCCTTACAGTTTCACTCCTAATTCTACACCTTAATTCTTTAAGTATTTTGCAGTTAATATCTTTCTTTCTCAACCTGTTTATTTTTTTGTGACCCTGTTGCCCCAGTGAGCATTTCTTGTCCAGTGGTCCCAGCTTAATTTAGCAGTTTCTATAGTATTGCATCCTTCTCATCATGCCCTTGTCAAGTTATACATCACTTATAAATGATTATATCCATAATTAATTGTAGTTATTAAGTTAGGGGTTGCACTTTATATTACAGTATGTACACTTAATTACCGAAGAAAGTACTGGGTAATGTAAGGTAACTACAGGGTAAGGTTCAGCATTAGTACCTAGTTATTACCCTAGTTATTGTAATAACTATTTTAAGTACATAGTATGTGCATTGGAACAGGACTGTAAAATAAAGTGCTACCAAGATTGATGTGATTTGGACTTGGTATAATGTGACTGGAACAAAAATCATCAGAATATCAACTTGCCTAATAATTATGCCCTGTATGTATACACAAAATGGGCATTGAAATGTGGATACACAATTTTCCATGCACATATCAGATTTATAGAAATATAAACATTGATATTTTCATTCTAAAACTTTTTTTTTTTGTACTGTATCGTGTGGATGGGAATGTGCATATGGAGATATATGCAAAATGAGGTTACGTATAGTAAAACTTTTTGTATTCATGAGGCCCTTGGTGTTTTTTGTCCCTTTTTTCCTCTTTGGAAGTAAATAATGACAGGAGCTTTAATATTTAATTCTTCATACTTCATATTTCTGCACTTGTCTTTAATACAGGCAGGCCTTAATGCGCAGCTGAAGAGTGTGCTGGAGGAGAATGTGTCTCTACAGAAACAGCTCATCAAAGTGGAAAAGAAGCTGCTGTCCTCTCGTCTGAAGAAAACCCCACACATGGAGGGCATAGGTTAGTTCCTCAATACTCCACTTTGTTGAAATGAGTTAAATAAACCGGGTTTGATAATGTTTGTGCTGGTGGTCTTTTAGGAGAGCAGTCAGTCCCTGAGGAGTTGAATGGGAAAAGACACACGATTCAAGATGGAGACGGAGCGAATGACCCCCACGAGAGCTACAGGTGGGTGTCAAGGTGATCTGAATGCAAAACAGCTATAAAACCCACACAATATTCTTCTTTTTTTTCTCTTTTTGCAGGTCTTTAATAGCAAGAAATGAGCGTTTGCTGCAGCAGTTGGAAGAGGCTCTAATGAGCTGATTGGTGCAAAGGTGCTTCCAATAAACAATCTGCATTTATAGCGAAAGTTAATTTATTTTAAATCTGTCTTTTGTAAAAGCATTTTGTTTTATAGACAGTCTCAGCATGTGTTCTCTGTTTATTCCTACATCCCAGAATCAGTGACATATTCACATCTTAATCTTGTACAAATATGTTTGTCCGACCAGAGATGGTAAGTGTTCTGTATAGACGGACCTTTCCTTTGAGCTTCCATGTGGATAAAGGAAATAAACGGGAACCAGGCAGTTTGTTTTTTTATTCAATACGATGCTACAAAACACTAACACGTTAAAATCATTTACCATCACCATATGACATGCATATCAGGATACTGTAGAACATTAAAAAACATTATTTCAAAAATAAGATAGTTTTGTTCCTCAAAATGGATGGTTAACCAGTATTTGGCATTAAGCACACAAAACATTAAAATCATACGTTAAATACGACAACATGTATACTTATTTTGTGGTTTATTATCATAAATATGAGTCACTTTCTGAGCAGAACCTGCAGGAGAGCTTGACATTTATGATCCGTAGCTACTTTTCTTATGTGAAAATAGATGTTCTGTAGAAGAATACGTCTGTACACTCTCACTCGTCCCTTCTCTCCATAGACATGGACACTATCATCTATTACAAAGGGTTCCCACCATCACGTAAAATATCAGGGAATCTGAAATCCTAGTTATAAATTCTTAAAAGGTCTTAATCTTGAAAATGTGTATAATGAATATAGATTTTACTTGTGATACTCTGTTTTAAACTATTAAATTACCTATTGAATATTGCTTTTGCATTGAGGAAAGCCAAAGTGAGGTCTGATTTGTGAGCGTATCATTCATTCGAGTCAGTTGTCTTCACGAACATTAGAATGATTCATTAGTGTATTAAAATCCACATCCAGTATTCACAAAACGACTGGAAAGTTCATGGAAAAGTAATTGAAATTCATTGGTCAGAAGTGTGGGAACCCTGAAGGTTGGATCTCGTCCAGTGTGTTCAGATGGCAGTGCGTTTATAATGGTAAAGGGAATGTATTCATTTAGACTTGCCGACGTTAGTTACAGCATGTCACTTCTCTTGTAAACATTGTTCTGTAGGCAGAAACACTGCACGTATTAAAACCCCCCAGCAAAGTGCCTTGATATGACATGTTAAATATAACAACAGTGCTTTTCAAACTGAAATCCACAGCAAAATACAAAACTTCCTTTTAATACCTTCATTTGCAGGTTGATCTATTGCTGATAAACAGGCCCAGGCATGTTTTATATGATGATTTTGGGATGAAATCTGCATAATGGATTTAAATATGTGCTAATTAGAGCTTAGAGTAGGCAGAAAGATTATCAGATTAGTCAAAATAATTCATAAACGAACAACATTTTGATTCAGCGCTGCAGGTTCTGTGCAAGTCTGATTATAAGTGCTAAACTCATTAGAAACTATATCGTTTTTGGCATTTTGTTTGCCCAAAGCTCTTAGTTAAGATTCACAGAGGAGTTTTGAGAGGACAGCTGGTTTGACATTATTCAGTCTGTACTGAGGTATGGTAACGTTGGTCAAATGTATTGTGATGCAGAGCAAATAGGGAAATTACAAGAAAATCCTGAACCTTTTGCTGATGGTGTTTCCTTTTACATGATACAGTTAATCATTCCACAATTAAAAACACACAGGCAGTGTTTCATATTATGCAATTATAGAATCAGAAATACATAGTTATGCCATCAACTTGTCAAACCTACAAAAACATCGACCAAACAACTAGATATACAATCTTGAGCACCAGCGGTCAATTTTTTTTATGCATCAAACTACAATTTATGATGGTTGGACTTTTGCATTCAGTTATAGATCAGAGATGTGTACAAAATATATGAAATGCAAAACGAGTCAGTGGATTTTTTTTAAATTTAAAATCTAGATGATCTTGGTACAGGTAAATTAGATGGGGAAGCAGAACAAAATACCCAAAATTACTCAAAGGAGTCATGACATAAGAAAACAAATTTGCTGCATTTGACATAATGCTTTGTCTATAAATGATTTATATGGATAATGTTTTCTAAACACTAATTCATGTGCAATAGCGGGTGGCCGTTGATACTGTTCCCTATGCAATGACATTAGCCTTCATTCAGTGGCTGTAAACTGCCTTAAAGGGATAGTTCACCCAAAAATGAAAATCACCCCATGATTTACTCGTCCTCAAGCCATCCTAGGTGTATATGACATTCTTCTTTCAGATGAATACAATCTGAGTTATATTAAACAATGTACTAGCTCTTCCAAGCTTTATAATGGCTGTTTCTGCTTTCAAGTCCATAAAAGTGCATCTATCCATGCACTTTTAAGTTAGAGATTACAGTTTGTAAAGCTTTAAATATGGATATTTTTCTTACACAAATGCATCGCTTCGCTTCAGAAGGCCTTTATTAACCCCTCCGAGCCGTGTGGAGCACTTTTATGATGGATAGATGCACTTTTATGGTCTTCAAAACAAAAACAGCCATTATAAAGCTTGGAAGAGCCAGGACATTTTTTAATATAACTCCGCTTGTATTCGTCTGAAAGAAGAATGTCACACTGAATGTGTTTTAAATAGTTGTTCTTGAATAGTTTCTTAAATAGTTTTATTTATTTTTTGTATTTAATTAACTGTGTTTTTTATTGTACTTCTAGATGCTCTGTAGCACTTTGAGATTGCAGAAATGTAAAGTGCATTACAAATAAAATTCATTATTATTATTATTGTATACACCTAGGATGGCTTGAGGGCGAGTAAATCATGGGGTGATTTTCATTTTTGGGTGAACTATCCCTTTAAGGCAGTTTACAGCCACTGTTATGATAGGCTAATGTCATTGCATTGAAGACTGAAAGATTGAAAATAATCGGGTTTTTTTGTGCAAAATACTTTAACACTTTAAGTGAACCTCAACGAACATATTAAATGTTATGACCCCTTTAAATATTATAAGTCTGTAAATATATTTTTTCTATCTTAGGCCTGAAACATACTTTACAAGCATGCTGCTAGCAACGTCATGGGTTTGATTTCCAGGGAATGCATGAACTAATCAAATGTATACCTTGAATGCAATGTAAACGCCTGTCAGATGCACTAAAATAAGTGGAAAATATAAAATACATGACCACACCTAGTTTTGCAAGCTCCGTTTTGTGTGCTACTATAATGCAAATTGTTTAATGACACAAACATTTGAAGGACACCTTAACTTTCCCATGGGATGATGCATTTGCATTGCAAGCGTTTGCGTGTAACTTATATTTTCAGGCCTGATTCTACTGCATCATTAGAGAAGCCACAAATGCCAAATATTCATAAATGCATTTCATGTCAATATTTACGACAGATTATCAGCAAAAAACACTTATAGAACGTGCAATATTGTCTTCTATCTTGGCATCATCATGTTTGTTAGGAACGTACCAGCTGGTGACGTCAATGTTTGGATGTAAACAGCGTTCCAGTTAACAGTAATAAAATACTTAAAGGAAGAGGAACATAAACTCAATGTTATTCAAGACGTACCCTCAATGGAAAATCCCTTTGTGCTTTAAAGTTGGGTTTCACGTTCACTGCTGGACGGAGAATCTCACATGGGTTTTTGTGGAGGTTTTTGAACCTTCTTCTCGTATGACCCCGCGTGCTTGTATCCAGGGACGTATCCGGACGTGTCCACCACTTCCACGCGCCCTGCCTTCCCCTTCCCGCGACCCGTCTCGTCGAAACGCTCCTTGTGCGATCCGGTGAACTTGGTGGTGTCAGTCAAACGGGACACAGTCGGAGAAGCCACGGCTCTCTTTGTGTCGAGAAAAAGATAGAACATTTGAAAAGGATTATAGATTTTTTCTGGGAGAATTATTCCTTTAAAGCACCATCAGTATAATGAACAAAAGAACAAGAGATTTTGCTTTAAGATTAGTAATGTTTTTGAAAGAAGTCTCTTATGCCCACCAAGTATTTATTTATTTGATCAAAAATACAGTAAAATCTGTAATATTCTGAAATATTATTACAATTTGAAATAACTTTTCTATGTGAATATGTTTTAAAGTGTAATTTATTCCTGTGTTCATCGTTACTCCAGTCTTCAGAGTCACATGATCCTTCAGAAATCATTCTAATATGATGATTTGACGCTCAAGAAACATTTCTTATTATTATAAATGTTAAAAACAATTGTGCTGCTTTATATTTTTGTGGAAACCATGATACATTTTATATTACATCAACAAAATATAAACACATAATCATCACTATTATTACATTTAAAAATCATCAGACAGTTTAGCTGTTTAACTGTAAACACTAATTATTCACATACCGTAGATTTAAAATAAATAATAAAATAAGTGAGTAGATTTCATCCATAATCTCAGCAAGGATTCAAACTTTTTTGTCAGCTAAAACCCCTTTGATCTAAAATATTTTCTTAAAATCCCCTTGAGATTTTAAGAAAATATTTTATTAATTTAACAACACATTTGCATGTTCACAGTTCTCTGATGTCATATGACATGCAGGTAAACAAATCAAATATTTTATTTTTTAGCAAGTGTTTTGATTGATTTAAAATGATTTAATTCATAAACCTCAGTTTGTGAAAAACAGGATACTATTATTTACAAGTCAGGAATAGATTCGTCTCAAAGGGATAGTTCAACCAAAAAAATCAAATGATCCCATAATTTACTCACCCTCCAGCTATCCTAGGTGTATATGACACAATCGGAGTCTATTAGAAAATATCCTGGCTTTTCCAAGCTTTATAATGGGAGTAAATGGTACCTTAGATTTTGAAGACCAAAAAAGTGCATACATCCATCATAACAGTAATCCATACGACTCCAGGGGGTTAATAAAAGCCTTCTGAAGCGAAGCAATGAGTTAGTTTAAGAAAAATATTCATATTTATAACTTTATAAACTACAATCTCTAGATTCCATACGTTGAGTTGATTGAGCTCTGAAGATTGAGCTCTGACCCGACGCATGATGAGAGGCGTCTACTCTCACACTACTCCTACTTCATGCGTCGGGTCAGAGGTCACTCTTCTGCTGGAACTAGACTCGTGTACGGCTGTTACCAGAAGCCAGTGATTATAGTTTATAAAGTCATAAATATGGGTCTTTTTTTAGGGATGCACCGAATATTCGGTTTTCGGCCGAAAGACTTTTATCACCGAAACAATACGGCCGAAATGTTGTGATGATGCAAACAGAAACCGCGACCTGCACGTGCTTGTCTACAGGGTCAACATGCAACATGTCTGCGGTGTGGACGTATGTGGTCCATCTCACATCTGATGACGCATCTATGGGTTGTAACTTGAAAATAATGCTTTGTGTTTCTGTTGATGGATACACGTGCTGGCTCCTCAGTGATACACTACTACAACAACAGTGATAATAAAAGAAAAACGTGGGCAAAACGGTCTCTCTTTGTAAACTTTGTTCAATCCATGTGAGTGCTGCCGTATGTTGGAATATGACCAGTCGTTTCCTCCATCATCTCCCGGGTGTAGAGCCAGAAGACGCGAATGAGAACTCGCGCACGAAGGAGAAGATTAGTCTCTGTGCACTCATCCGAAAGTGCGCACACGTCTCACAGCACGCAAATATTGAGTTCTCTTTCAAGTCTTGCAATTAAACGGACAAACTCACACAAAAAGTATGTCAACATGTCCTATCTTGCAGACATAGTCTATATATATTCCTTAAGTGAACTGTATACAGTCGAGAAAGACAACGCATATCCCTGCATTAGGTCTTAAAGGGGCAGTCGCCTTTACTGCGGTCTGTTTAATTTCAACAAAAGACAAGGACATCCCTCACTGCTCTTGATTG
Organism: Gobiocypris rarus; assembly: GCA_023029165.1. Lineage (NCBI taxonomy): Eukaryota > Metazoa > Chordata > Actinopteri > Cypriniformes > Gobionidae > Gobiocypris > Gobiocypris rarus. Next base: position 37,642,679 of record CM040926.1, on the reverse strand, counting down.
AATAGCTGTTGTAAATTTAATAAGGGTTAATCTTTCATTTAAACAGTTAAATATGCAGTTATTTTACGTTTTATTACTTTATTACATTTCTGTACCTTTCTGCAGGCCAGTAGGCCTGTACATTATTATTTAATGTACACATGAGTGAGGTCAAGTTAAACATTTTTAGTTTGAATTTTATTTTATACTGTGCATTGTTGCAATGTGCTAAATAAATATTTGCATAATTTGTAATTGATTTATTATTTGAAACTTTAATATTAATTTATGCAATGCCTTGATTTTTAGTAAAGTTACACAGTCATAGCCATAAATGCAATGGTACTAATAATTGGCATAATTTCTTTCAGTGTTTTGGTTTTTGGCTTTTGGCTTTCGGCCTTGGTTTCCTCTTTTTCGGTTTTCGGTTTCGGCCAAGAATTTTGATTTCGGTGCATCCCTAGTATTTTTCTTACACAAATGCATAGCTTTGCTTTAGAAGGCCTTTATTAACAGCCTGGAGCCATTTGGATTACTTTTATGATGGATGGATGCATTTTTTGGACTTCAAAAACTGGCTTGAGGGTGAGTAAATTATGGGATCATTTTCATTTTTGGGTGAACTATCCCTTTAAATAGGCAATGAACACGAGAAGTGCTAGTAATCCAAAGTTTCAGAATATAAATGTTTATTGATTTAGAGAAAGAACAGTACATTTGCTCTGGGCTTTACCGTGACTCCAGATATAACGGGCGATTTCCCTTCTATCAGTTTGTGAAGCTCTTGTGCGGCGTCCTCGCTGCTCTTATCTTTGAAGCGTTTCCTGGCCAGCTCCGCCAGCGCTTCTTTGAATTGGCTGTATGTAATAGTGCGGCCAGATTTGTTCCTAGAAAACAATTACATAAAGCACAGTCAAACAGATGATAAATTCATCAGTGTATATTGTGGCATCAAATATAAACACATAGCGAAGCAGAAACCTGCAAGACCAGATTAAAAGAGTTTCTGTGAACACTTTAGATCTGATTGAACGGTCTGCCTGAGAGTGACACATGCAAATGATTATATCACGTTCCAAACCTCTTCTGTGAAACAAAATTAGCATTCTTAACTTGAGGGCGAGTAAATGGCTGAAATATACATTTGAGTTTGCATGGTAACTGCCTGGATAAAGGCCTCTGAATGTGTTGCATGCTCTCCATCTGAACTGAGTTTCCATAAAGAACAGACGCACTGTAAACAGCCGTGTGCGATAACACAAACATGTCAGCTCTGAGGGGCCCAGCGTTTGGGTCATTACACTGCAGGGCCAACAGACTCAAATTCACTTTTAATCAACTTTTAAAAAAGAGGAGATGCTTCTCATATCTTATTTATAGCTTTTAGGGCCGAGCGCCCAATCAAACTTTAATTACTTTACTTCTGTATGATAAACAGTTTTAGTTCTGTGTTTGACTCCAGATGTGCTCTGGTTGCTTCGGCCCCTAAAGCAACAATGTTTAATATCACTGTGGTGCTTCCATTTACAATGTAAAACAGTGCATAGTAACACAAACACAAACAGTTTTACCGTGGTGATCAAGAACCTAAACAAAGCCCCATAAAGCCTGCGGTCTCCCCCGGCAACCTGCTGTCATAGCAACAAGCTTCGGTAAACACACCTCTTTGGCTTTATAATTAATTTGACTTTGGTTTTGTTTGTGCGATCCTTCAGCGCTCCGACTGTTCGCTGCTGCCTAATGTCAGCCAAGAAATTCAGCGCTGTTCCTCTCGGTGCGCCTGCTAAACTATGACTATGCTCTGAATGCCTTCATATTTACATCGTCATAAACAGCCATATTTAACCCTACATACACTACTGGTCAAAAGGTCTTAATGTTTTTGAAATAAGTCTATTCTGCTCCTCTGTTTTGATCGAAAATACAGTAAAAACATTAATATTCTGTAATATTATTACAATTTGAAATAACTGTTTTCTATTGTAATATATTTTAAAATGTAATTTATTCCTGTGATCAAACCTGAATTTGACTTCCTTCTGAAATCATTGTAATATGATGATTTGCAGCTCAAGAAACATTTATGATTATTATTAGTGTTGAAAAAAGCAGTTATAAAATTTTATAGCCTCATAAAATTTAGCTTTGATCACAGGAATCAATTTATATTGTACAATATATTCAAATATTTCACAATATTACAGTTTTTACTCTATTATTTATCAAATAAATACATCCTTGGTGAGCACAGGAGACCTCTTTCAAAAACATTAAGACATTTTAACACATTAAGAATTTTATAGTGATGACCCAAATGAATCATTATTATGATTTTAATTTACTTTTATCATGTCTATAATGTGGTATTATGAATGGGGGAGTTCTGTAGTGTTTGCATTGCTGCGTGCTGCAGCTTTAAATGCGGCATGGCTTTATCAAGCATCATTAAGATGAATCGCCAGTCATGAGGGGCTTTAATCTGTCATGGGCTGCACTGATTAAAGGAAACACACGTCTTTAGTTCTGTGATACTGATCGACTCCAGCGTCCCTTTTAAACTCAATCCAATCTGTACACACATACACACACACACACACACACACACTGCACATATGTTTGGGCTCATGCAATCAAGCTCAAAAAGGGCAAGAAAAACTTATAATAAAATGATCAATATTTTTGACTGAAGTAATTTACATTTTTCTCACTTGACAAGACTTTTGAGAGTTGTCTGGACTTCTGTCATGATATGTCCTTAATGTTTTTTTCCGTGTTTTGTGGAGCTTTACAGAAAGTGTATGGAAAAGAGCTGCATTAAACTGTTTAAAAATAACAGCATACGGGTTTGGAATGGCATAAGAGTAAGTAAATTATGATTTTGATTTTGTTAATGTTAACGCACAGCATGCAAGCGCACATATCGCATGCATTTGTTCTTTCTGCCTCTCGTTTCTGCTCTTGCTCCGCAGCCACGTTGTTCTGACGCCGTCTAGCAGAATAATCTTTATTCTCTCGCAGACAGGGTGAAACAAATCTCTTGATAAAAGGCAGATAATTTCTTCTACGCATAAATAGTACAGTAAGATTTTGATAAATTCATTCTCCTCCTTGAACAAACAAGCAGTGTTTTCTAAACATCTCAAACTGAATGGATCAGTGTGTCTACGGTGCTCTATATTAAGGGCACATTATTAAAATCTGTCCCTATTGAAGCAGCGATGACTCTTTCGGTCCTGCAGTCATCAGGGTTATTCAGCATGAGCCATCATGGCCTGTGGCTGTGGGGGATGAGCCTGAGAAATATCAACACAACACGACTCATATTCAGAAATATGCATGAACAAAAATGCATGCAATGATTAAAGGCAAATATGTTACTGTTAGAGAAAATATCACACTCCTAAACTTTAAAGCCTATTGCACTGATCCGATATTTTGACACACATGCAATATTTTATCCCACTTGAGATATTAGTGTTTAAACTTGTGGATATAGTAAGGGCCGTGACATTTCCCAGACACACGCAAGGTGGTTGACCAATCGGAGCACATGGCGCTTTTCTAAAAAAGGGGCTTCCCAGAGACTGGAACTAAACAGACTGGGAAGAGAGGTGCTGCAACAATTTCAAATATGTGAAAATAAGGTGTTTTTTGAACATTCAAACATTAAAAACCTATTCTGGTATTCAAAATCAACATGCACATACCCCGCTAGAAATTTTACGTTCCCAGAACGTCCCCACCTAGTAACGTTCCTAGAATGTTCCGCGACGGTCACTGATGTGGAGTTCTTTAAAGGGTTTGGGGACGTTATTTGGTGGACCTTCACGGAACAAACAGGACGTTCTCAGAACATTAGAGGACCATATTTTATTTGGATATTTTTTGATGTTCCTAGAACATTCTCAGAATGTCCCCACTAGTGTCAAGGATGTCACTTAATAACGTTCCCAGAACGTTCCAAGATGTTTTCCGTCATGATGTGGAGTTCTTTGTAATGTGCCATGTGACCATAGAATAACCGATATGGAACGTCCCCCGTCATATTGGGAACTTTATTAAATGACCAATAGAGGACCATGTGGGAACGTTCTGTTAACATCCCAATTGTCCTCTTTGTAATGTTGCCATGTTACCATAAAATAACCAATATGGAACGTCCCTCTAAAGTCATATAAGGAACCTTGAACTTTCATAACCAAAAGAGGACGTCTAAGGAATGTGCCTTATATTCTGTAAAGGTTTGGGATTTTCATCACCTTTAGAGAACTTTTAGGGAACGTTGTGCAAGGTTGCGAGAACGTCCCCTCCTACGTAGGTATTGCATACTACACAGATCAGTTTAGAAAGACAATTTTGTGCCTCATTCTGAACATTTGGCCTTGGTAAAAGAGATAAATATAACTTTTACAATGATTTACGGTGTAATTTGACATGCATATGTGAGAGTCAACTGAATAAATGCACAATAATCGCTTGCAAACGTCTTTCCTTGCATGCTTCTAATGCATCCACTTACCTTACCTGAACCTGTTATGAAACATTTAGAGGAGAATTGGATGTGAATGTGAAAAGTGGATGAGATGATTTAAAACCACATTTGATCACGGCCCAAATTAGATCGCTGTTTTCATGAATGGAACACAATATAACTTGCCTGACGTGGTCATACTCAATTCTAGTCAGGATATGAGTCTGATACCGCTCCATTGACTGTGGTTATTGGGGCGTGTTTCAACCGAACCAGGAAAGACCTCAATTGGATAGACCTACAACCAATCAGAGCAACGGAGCGACGCGTAACATTAGTTGTCAAATGTCAACAGAAATGAACTGCACTGTGTTGCCAAGTCCGTGTTTTCCCCATGGGTTGTTCTCCATGTCCGCTGGTTGAAGGGACCCCATTTGTGATATATTTTTGGGCTATAGTTTTGAGTAGCAATTGTGCAACATTGCAAAAAAAAAACTTGGCAACCCTATCTGCACACGCGCTGGAAAAACGTTAGAAGAAAAAGATGTGTTAACGATCTTTGCCAGTGTTGTAAAAAGAATTTAAGGATACACAGAGGACTTACCAACACGATCATCATTTCTGAGAGAAATAGTGAAGGTGAATGCATATACGGACAAGTTCTCCGTTTAGGATTAGAGCAAATTCAACCCAAGCGCCTTCGATGACGTGGAGGATTACGTTAGCCTACTGTTTATCATCTGTCCATCATAGTCTAAAGCCCGCCCTAACAATTTCATTGGTCCGAACAGTTTCTGTTCGGACATAATTACTCCTCTATGGATCGAGTCCAGACCGAATTGCCCGAGCAAAAATGTTGTGGGCGGGGATAAATTCGCCTGGCATCCAGGCTACAATATACCAGATGTCTGCGAGAAAAAACCCTGGTTGACAGTGTAATCATGACCCACATGAGCGTCTTACCTAGAGAGCATGCTTGAGCATTTGAGGCACAACGTTTTGGTCAAAATCTAAGAAAGCATAGCATGTGTGAATGCAATGCATCAAACTCAAAGTGAGTGATCCAAGAAGGCAAATGTAAATTCATATTTAATCAATACTAAATAAGTATAAGTTCAGATTGGTATGTTCATCTTATTAAGATCACCATTAGCTTTGTATCAAGACCCATTTACACCAAGAACGAACTATAAAGACAACTATATTAGCGTCCACACCAATGCAAAATAATGTTTTGTTTATAAGAGCATGCTGTAGTTTTGTCGTCTGGTCTACAGCTTTAAATGCTCAAGCTCTTTAAAGCAGGATGGATTCTGATTGGCTGTTGATGTTTTTATCACATGGAAAAAATTATTTCGAAAGTGATTTGAACGATATTCAGTAGTTCCACTATTCTTTTACATTTTTTAAAACTATACCTTTACCATTATTGTTATAGTTAACGTCCTTGATGTCATCAGGCCTTTTGTGTTAAAAATCTATTTCTCTGTTTAGAAAATTAATAGGACTTTAACTTCCGTAACTCTACTCCTAAATGTTTGAAAGTGGTGCAGATGATGGCATACTTGACTTTAGAGAAGACGATATCCACATCTGTGAGGGTGATGTTCTTGCCATCGATGACGCCGCAGTCTTTACACAGTTTGGACCAGTTCTTGCCGTTAATTTCTTTCCCCGTGGCTCGCGTGTCTCCGTGAATGGCAAAGCGCCGGAATGACTCCTCAAGCGCAGTGATCTCCACGGGCGTTTTGGAGCCCGCTCCTCCATCGCTCGTGCCGTTGGATGCGGAGGACAGGCGCTTGGCTGCGTGCTCTTTCGAGTGCTCACTGTGCGGCCTCATGGGCGAACTGTTGGGTACGGGATGTTTGGCGGTCTGAACTTTAAACTCCTCCATGTTGCTGGTAAAAAACATGAATGTTAATGGTTAATATTACTGGTAATATTATTGCAATGACACCTGCTTTGATAGTTTGTATATAATACAAAGATATTCAGACATGATTAAGTGTCCATATTCCATATCACATTGTTCATGTTTTGGCAACTTTCATGGTTACACTGGTGACAGGTCAAGCTGCATCAATAACCAGTTGAGCTAGCTGGTTCACAAACAGCTCAGCATTACTCAGTCAAAATCAGTTAAGGCCATCTTGTTTAATCTACAGCTGAGATTTCAAGAACATTAGATGATACTAATAATCAATGTCTGAAATGCCATTTTTGTATATATTTTATTAGTTATTTGTGTAATTTATTGTTTATTTGTATTTCATTTATTTATGTTACATTAAATTGATTAAAATTCACATAATTGATAAAATACATTATATAAACTTTAAGCATCATGGGAAATAGATTAAGTGTAATTATATTTTAAATATATATACTGTATATATATAGAGATATATAGATCGACGGATGGACGGACGGACGAACAGGTAGATAGATAGATGATGGAATGAATGACAGACAGACAGACACAGACAGACAGATAGATAGATAGATAGATAGATAGAATGAATGAAAGACATAGAAAGATAGACAGACAGACAGAATGAACGACTGACAGATAGATAGATAGATAGATAGATAGATAGATAGATAGATAGATAGATAGATAGATAGATGATAGATAGATTCCTGTAATTCCAACTCAACATCCTTTGTGTTGTGGCCAATTCAGTTTGTTTGCACTCATTTCAGGCGTACTATCTTAGATATAATCAAGAGTATGTATTTCCATATCTCCAGTGAAATACATACTTTTAATGTGTAGAATTCTGACACAGCTTAGCATCTCTAGTCTGACCTTTGCCCTCTGCTGCCCCTCCAGCGCTCGGATTCCACGTCAGTGTTGCTCGGTTTGAGTCGCTCCTCGTGCTTCTTGATGCAGCTGAAATGACAATTGTAGTTTTGTTGTGAACATGAGTACTAAATGGTTAAAAGCAAATAACAAAGCAAAATAATTATAATAAATATAGCTGCAAGCAGCAAATAAGAGGATCAAATAAGCGTTTTAAGACCTTTATGCCATCTATGCAGTTAGGGTTTAGGTGACCCCTTTGTATAACACCATTTTCAGATTTCACATTAATTATAATGTGGCACAATTGTCCAAACTGATACCTAAGGAAAAATAAAGTGATAAACTGACAAAATGTGATTGTAAATATCTAAAAATAAATGCAAAAGCAAAACCTATATTAGGGAGTAGAATGACAAAATTGACACCAAGTGGTGAATCGTCGCAGATTTTTTTGGTGTGATCACAGAATGAGCTTGTACATGAGTATAACAAAGGCCCTGTCCCAAATGGCACCCTAAACCCTTGCGGTCTTCCTACGAGTCCGCACTTTCATGACGTAGGCCGATTTGACTGTCAGGAATTAGTCTGCTGTGGAGCTCGGCAGAAGTGCGCATCGAGGGAGCATATCGACCGCAAAGGGGACGCTCGCGAGACCTAAAATAACAAATGGGACACACTACGGTCTTGTGGACTTAACGGACACGTGCACATGGCAGCCTTTGTAACTACCACATGGCTGAAAGTGCATATGAAGTGTGCCTTTTGGGACAGGGCCAAATTTGTTGAAAATATCTAATTGCGTTCAAGCCATTTTAGTGAAAGTAGCTCAGCCCTGTTTTAAATGTTTTAGCGTCTGGACACGAGCGTGAATCACAGATCGAAAATTCTTTTAGCAACTTTTTGCCATGGGAGTCTGTAGATGATACATGTCATGTTTCAAATGTATCGGACAAACAGCCTATGAAGAGTTAAAAAAAATGGGGGAAATATTTGAATTGTGGAAATGAAATCGGAGATATAGGTTTTGTTTGCCTTGAGTGACTGTTGAGCACTTTGAGTCTATGACAAACAGTCTAGGAGCTTTGAGCGGTCTCACGTTTTTGATCGCTGTAGCGCCCCTTAATGGCCGATTTGGCCGAGTCCTTGTACCAAGTTTCAAGTCTCTAGGCATTAGCGTATGGGTTGGGCAATCAGTTTTAAAGCTTCACGCTTGAACCTCTAATAATATTAGTCTATTTAAAACGCGAGCTTTTTTTGATTCATTCATTTGAACATCTGATCCTTTGGTTTGAGTCCATCAAGTTCCAAATAAAAAGAGAAAATAAATCAAATAAAAAGGTTACTGTTACATTTACATTTTACATTTATGCATTTAGCAGATGCTTTTATCCAAAGCGACTTACAACTGAGGAGTACAGGAAGTGATCGGTCATGAATAGGCGAAGAATTGCAAAAAGTGCCTTAAATCTATCTATCTTTTGGACATTACTTAGAGTAACCTTAAGCTAGAATAGGAAGGGAAAAGAGAAATATAGGAAGAGTTTTTTTTTAATGATAAGATAAAGTGTTCACAGAAGAGATGAGTTCTTAGCAGTCTTTTGAATGATGACAGTGATTCTGCCATCCGGATGGAGGTAGGAAGATCGTTCCACCAGCCAGGAACGGTGAATGAAAAAGTTTTGGAGAGGGATTTCATGCCTCTCTGTGATGTACCATAAGCCTACGCTCCTTACCTGAGCGAAGGCTTCTGGTGGGGGTGTAGACTCGTAGCAGTACTAATAATAGGCATTACCTCACGATTATTTAATATAAAAAACATTTTGGTTGAGTTTCTCACAAAAATAACTATATTATGATATCATTAATGTGATAGAAAATGACTACAGTATCATGATGTTGTACTTTAATCAGCACTAGATCACAGTAGTTATTCTAGAGGAGTTTGCTTGAGGTCAAACATTACAAAGATGAGAATAAGTGTTTCCTTCATGATGTAACCGTCCGGGATTAAACACAAACCCTTCAACATGCTCTCATGGGCAGATGCTTACCATGCTCACTCACAAAGCGTTCACATTCACTTTCAACTTTCAAAGAGCAAGATTTAAGATTTATTGATAAGTCAAAATACAATAAAATTGATCACGAGCGTGATCTATATGTACTATGTGATTCAAATCAAACACAAAGCAAACAATTTGATTATTTATAACAATTGCATCAAGAACACTATTTCTATGTGTAGAAATTACAAATGGGACTTTTACTTCCCTACACCTACTTGGTTTGTTTGCATGAGAAGATGTAGTAAGAAAGTAAATGAATGAATTAGTGCAGAAACATTTTCACATTATCACACACTTGAGTTCAAAGCAAAAGACTCCTAACCACAATTGCACAAAAAAACAAAACCAACAGTGATTGGTCGGTTTGCACATCAGACGGTCTCTTCCTGTCTAAGTGGGAGGTTCTTCATCAGAATAACCTGCAATGTGCTGATGTCCATGTGAAGTCTGACTACACAAGACTAATCTCACATGACTTTGCTCAAGAACACATTTGTCCAGGTACCAACATTAAACAGCATTTCTAATTGTTAGGGTTGTAAAAATGAACAGAAAATAAATCATTTTTTCACAGACACTGAATGCTCACCTCCCAGAAGCTCCCATAGTGCAATGTCATGACACCTCTACAAAGCCAAAGCAGCTCTTGCTCTTCTTTTCAATGTTTTAAACTACTAAGTCAATCTTTATAAAACACAGTCTGGACCGGCACTAGCAGTATCTTCTGTCCTGAACCAGACAGAGAGGTTACGTCACACGGCCGTAACGCTGGCCACATGGGCTACAGTAGATGAATCTGTCTTTATGGTCGCACAGAAGAGCTCTGTAGGGCCAAAGTGAACTCCTCGAGTACAGTCAATGTACAAGAGGACCCTCAAAATCCACTTGAAGATGTCCCTATTCAAGAGCGTTGTGGTTTACTTCTCTTTCAACAAAGAAACAAACCTTTATGAATCACTATCAATCATGTCATTCAGCTCTATGGGCCCATTGTGCAGTCTAGTGTATTACACACACACGGCCGCGTCAACGGTGACATCGCCACTATCGCTGGCATTAGCGGCCAGAGTGACAATAAAAGAAAACAGTCTTATCTTTCTTGCTAAAAAAAAAAAGAGTGACCGAGAAATAAATATCAAGACAAGGAAGAACTTGTGAGTTTAGTTGTTTATGGTTGGTGTTACTGCACTGATTTCAGATCGATTCGTTAAGTTGTAATGAACTGAATCTGATCTTGTGCTTTTTTTTGTATACGAAGTTACAAACAAAGAGAGAAAATAATCAAATTGCAATTGTAAAGTATTTAAATCACTGGATAATCAAAATAACTTATTTATATAATATCAATATAGGATTTGTAATTTCAATCAAATTGCATGGAGCAACATATATATATATATATATATATACACACAGTCAAAAATGTATTCAGACACCTTCAACATTTCCTCACATTATCACAGTTTATTCGCTATAGTTTAGAAATGGAAATAAAATATGACAAGAACTCAGAGTTAATCTGTCAAAACAAATTCATCTTGATAATGTCAGAAAACTTTGATAGAAAGGTATATGTAATGGTTTAATTTAACTACACAATTAGATAATACTAATTTAGGTCAACCAATGACCAAGCAATGCTTCATTTTGTTCAGTCTGTGGTGTAAAAGGTTGCATTAGAAATTAAAGAAAAACACATGCGAAACATGCTCAGGTCTGAATAATTTTGATCCGTCAATTTTACTAGTAGTCCACTTTATGAAGAATTTTTGGGTATAATATGTCACAGTATACTTTAATTTGCTATCCTCACTTACATAAATGAACTATAGTGTCCAGCACCCACTAGTAAAAAATTATATCTGATAAATGAATAATAAAATGGGCAAGGTTAAGGATTTGAGCGAGTTTGACAAGGGCCAAATTGTGATGGCTAGACGACTGGGTCAGAGCATCTCCAAAACTGCAGCTCTTGTGGGGTGTTCCCGGTCTGCAGTGGTCAGGATCTATCAAAAGTGCTCCAAGGAAGGAACAGTGGTGACCCGGCGACAGGGTCATGGGCGGCCAAGGCTCATTGATGCACGTGGGGAGCGAAGGCTGGCCCGTGTGGTCCGATCAAACAGACGAGCTACTGTAGCTCAAACTGCTCAAGAAGTTAATACTGGTTCGGATGGAAAGGTGTAAGAATACACAGTGCATCAGAATTTGTTGTGTATGGGGCTGCACAGCCACAGACCAGTCAGGGTGCTCATGCTGACCCCTGTCCACCGCCGAAAGCACCAGCAGTGGCACGTGAGCATCAGAACTGGACCACGGAGCAATGGAAGAAGGTGGCCTGGTCTGATGAATCACGTTTGCTTTTACATCACGTGGATGGCCGAGTGTGTGTCGCTGACCTGGGGAACACATGGCACCAAGATGCACTATGGGAAGAAGGCAAGCCGACGGAGGCAGATACCTCTGTCAATTTGCCTTATCAGTCAAAAAAACATATTTACAAAAAAATGTTGTGTTCCTTTAAATACTCTCATGAACACACCCAGTCAATATAATTTCTGTAATCATTAACATTATAAAACTGATACTGCTTATGATTGAACTGATTATAACAGACCTCTTAGTTCATCAAGTTTATTATATGATGTAAGCAAACACAACTATGCAATCTAACCGAGTGCAATTGAAATGCTTTCATAACACAGCAATCAAGACAGACATCTGCTGCTGTCAAATGCTGGAGGTAATTCTGTGAACTTCAGAAAAGAACAGAGGATGATGGAGCCGTCAGA
>CM040926.1:37500568-37625568 GCA_023029165.1 Gobiocypris rarus | reverse complement strand
AAAATGATAAGTTGCGATTTTCTACACCTATATGGCTAGGAACTACTTTCTCATTCCTGCGTAATAGTCTCGGATCTTCGCGGCCGTACCATGGCTGCAGTAGGGCAATGATATTACGCAGCGCTGAAAGTAGCCCCCAGCTAGGTAACTTTCAATGTGACTGGCACTAAGTTCGTGTAGTTGCAGAGAAAGTTTCAGGCTTGCAGCCGACATATTGTGTTGTGGATTTACCTGTGTGATTAGCCATGGTTCTGTGTGTTGTAAAGGGCTGTGATAGTAAGTCGAATGTGTATGCTACCACCATGTTTCACAGAATACCAACTATTTGCGCCGCTGCAGCCATGGTACGGCCGCGAAGATCCGAGGCTATTACGCAGGAATGAGAAAGTAGTTCCTAGCCGTATATGTGTAGCTAGCTAGCTAGCAAAAGGACAATCAAAAAGTTTATATTTAGTACAAGTTTTTTTAAATATTACAACATTTTCCATGTTTTATAGCGGTTGTACCGAATGACCGGATTTTTCGGGACATGTGTATGAGCAAGTGAAAACATGAATTTTCAAAATAGTTTATAGAAAGTTACTTCCTTTGCTTCATGACCATGTGGTCCTTTGCAGGTGTCTGAATAATGTCACATCATGTCACATGAAACTGACCGCATGACTTGATCCAAAATGGTGCCTTTTTTATTGGTTACTCCGAATGACATCAGTAAAATTCATTTTTTCCAGACATTCTTTCTCAAAACAAAGCAACGACGACTACACAAATTTTTTATACCATTTTTCACTATGTTGATATATGATGTAATAAAATCATGCCAGAATATATACATTTATAACATTTTAAGATATTTTAATCACAATTGAAATGGCTGTATTGGGCTTTGGACGGTTAAACCAAATTACCTTTTGACACTTCAAAATCTTTAAAATATTTTTATATGTAGCAAAATATAATTAAAACCTTTTGGATTCAATAAAATATATCAGTACTACCTTACATACATTAGATGTCATAGCTTTGTTTTTTATTATTATTAAGGCCTTTGGACAAAAAATGCCACCTCACGTCATTGACCCATATATATATAATACATAACAACAGTTAATATTACTCAAAAATATTGTTGTTTAAATGTTTAGTTACCCAAGTTTTTCTACTCAATTGTATTTGTTAATGTACTAAAAGTTACTCAGATTTACTTAATTTTTTAACTTACTTTTACTCAGTTCATACGGTGTATGTACTTGATTTCACCGCTTTAAAATTTACTCAATTTTATTAGTGTAAAAAATTTTCACCAAAACAATTTAGTAAACCATAGTAATAGTTTATAGAGTGTAGGTGACAGACAGCTGATGCGAGTTTGACTAATGTGATCTGCCAGAACTGAAGCTATACGCTTGACTCCTATCAGAACCAGCATTAACTTCTTGAGCAATTTGAGCTCCAGTAGCTCGTCTGTTTCATCGGACCACACGGGCCAGCCTTCGCTCCCCACGTGCATCAGTGAGCCTTGGCCGCCCATGACCCTGTCGCCGGGTCACCACTGTTCCTTCCTTGGAGCACTTTTGATAGATCCTGACCACTGCAGACCGGGAACACCCCACACGAGCTGCAGTTTTGGAGATGCTCTGACCCAGTCTTCCTGCGTCCTGCTTCTAACACATCAACTTTGAGGACAAAATGTTCACTTGCTGCCTAATATATCCCACCCACTAACAGGTGCTGTGATGAAGAGATAACCATGTGATATTCACTTCACCGGTCATAATGTTATGCCTGATCGGTGTATAGACACTCAGATTTCAGACTGTTTTTAAGTAGATATTAAAACCAACATACACAGAGAAATAAGACAACACAGTGATCTTGTACTGAATTGGGTGAAATGAGGAAGACTGTCACAGTGTATTGATGACATCATCACTCAACAGCCCCATCTAGTGCTGCATCAAAACACACGCCGGCTTGAGAAACATCTATAGGCATTTATTTTAAAATATAAAAATAGCAAATACAGTGGTGCATAAATTCATCCAATTGTTGTATGATTTAATTCTGAATGGGTTATTACATAAATCATAAAATAAAAGCAGCTGTACAACACTTTAGTTTAGGGTCCAATTATTACTATTAACTAGTTTCTTAAAGTTATTTGCATGCATATTGGCTGTTTATTAGTACTTATAAAGCACATATTATTGCCTTATTCTGCATGATCATATTCTACATCCTTTAATCCAATCCAACCCAACACCTAAACTTAACATCTACCTTATTAACTATTAATAAACAGTAATTAGAAGTTTATTGAGGTAAAAGTCATAATTAATAGTGAGAATTGGCCCCTAATCTAAAGTGTGACCTAAACAACTTATATTACAGAAATAGAACAACTTATATTTCATCGTACAATATTAAAGCTGAATACGGAATATGTTTTATGGTGTGAGCAAGTAAAAAAAAAGAGAAAAAAGTGTATTCTTCAAACAAAATAGAATATCTTTCAAATATTCATTAAAATATAATATTGGTAATATCAACACAAAATATCAACTCGTAATATCAACACAACCTTTCAACACTTACTGAAGTTGCAAATCAGTCAGTCAGATCAGAACGAGGCAGATTTCAGCCAGATCATGCTGTTTTTGTATGTATGAGATGTTCAGTGGGCTTGATCTTATGGCATCTGCTCTCTGAACCCTAAATACTGCGGATGCAAGGCCTCCGTCTGCGTGTCCGTCATCAGCTGCTGATGAACCACCGCTGCATCCATGATGGAGCTTCCCAGCGGTCTTGTACGATGGGCCGTCCCTCCACAGACTTCCCGTTGCTCCGTCCTGGAGCTTGAGGCTTCTCTATTCCGCTGAGGTTCCAGCCCACAGGAAGTGACATCATAGGCTCACCTACCAGCAGGATACAGAAGGACAATCAGGTGCAGCTTCAGTCAACACTGATCACTCGAAAGCTTAAATCACTGCAGCTTTTTACCTGGAATCATTTGTGCTGGTGATTCAGAGCTGATGCCCAGGTGTCTCTCTACAATGGCTTCCTCCATCTGTAATGACATAATGTTCTAATAATAACACGTATGGGGAAAATAATCTGTGTATTATATCAAACCATTTTCTCAGTTTGAAAGGAATTTGGTCACACTTAAGAGTTCAATTCTCACTATTAATTATGACTTTTGCTTCAATAAACTCCTAATTACTGCTTATTAATAGTTAGTAAGGTAGATGTTAAGTTTAGGTGTTGGATTAAGGGATGTAGAATATGATCATGCAGAATAAGGCATTAATATGTGCTTTAGAAGTACTAATAAACAGCCAATATCCTAGTAATATGCATGCTAATAAGCTAAATAATTAGTTATAGTAAGAATTGGACCCTAAACAAGTGTTACCAGATTCTTTTACTGAGCTCCTCTCAATGCATCATGGGATTGCCTTCTCCAGAAGAAGATCAATTCAATGCACTGTCATTTTAGTATTATTAAATTCAGTTTGTTTATTTCTATAATGCTTTCAAAGCAGCTTTACAGAAAATGCATGTTTCAAATATTACAATCAATATATTGATTTATAAATAATACTAAAACACTGCATTGACTGTATCTTTAATTAACTAAATAAAATGAACTATTATAGTATTTATTCATATATTGAATGAGCTTTTATTATCCTAATTTATATAAAATTTTTAGTTTAGTAATTTTGTTTTTTTATATATCTATATAGTTTTAATTTTATTTCAGTTCGTTTTAAATAACTTTTTTTTTGTTAGTTGCAAAGCAACATTCCTATATTTTTTATGTTGATATCTAATATTGATATTTTATTTTAGCTTTATTTCAATTAGTAACAATTATTTTGAATGGTGTTTTGGTTGCTAATTTAATGTTGCATCATTTTCACAACAGTCAATGCCTTAAAATCCTGTCTAGATAGACAGCTCACTAGGATTTGGAGTGTGCAGCTTGTCTGATTACCTCCGCACAGATGGGTTCTGGCAGGCGACTAGATGTTTGTCCTCTATCTTCCAGTTTGAAGGTACTAAGAAGAAAAAGTAGCAGAACACCTAAGAAAAAAATCTAACCACTAACTATCTGTCTAAGTGCGCCGTTGAAGCTTACCAAGACCTGCTGGACAGCGGAGCTTCACAGTTCACAGGTGATTCCGGCAGCCCAAGGCTCTAGGAGGAAGTGAAAAGATAGAGGTTGTTGAAGTCTGTGCAAATGTGCATGGCGTTTATGGGTGGGACCTTGTTTTGATCTAAATCGAAGTCTAAAACTTCCCCTCTAATCCCATGAGATGATACAGTCAAACATCATCAAATGCTGTTCTAAACTGAAAGAAAATGATTTGGCAATCCATAAAACTGTATTTTGCATAAATTTTAAAGAGGACCTATTATGCCCTTTATTAAAGTCTGTTTTTGGGCTCTACTAGATTCATGTTTGAATGTTCACATCATTTTTTACAAATTTGGCATTGTTGCAGCTCCTCTCTTCCAAGTCTGTCAGTAATGCTCTGTTTAGTTTCTATCTCTATGAAGCCCCTCCTTCTGAAAAGCACAGTGTGCTCTGATTGGTCGGCTGGAACAATGTGTTGTAATTGGTCAAGTGCTTAGAGTTTGGGAAATGTCCCGCCCCTTAACATAACCATGAGTTTCAACCATAGAATGTATAAAACAATGGACGTAGTGTCCATAATATCGGCCATAGGTTTCTGAAAAGTATTTGCATTTTTGAAGCCCACAGTGGGCAAAGCCAGTCATCAGCATCTTGGCAGCGCGTCACCACTCCCGGATAACCGAAAAAGGGCAAAGACAGACAGCAGACAAACGGCTAGTAGTGACAGCAGCGGCAATCTACCTGCCACTCAAGAGGCCACGCCCTTAATTATGCAGAACTTTATGGCTTAATATAATTTAAACTGATGAGTCATAAAAAAATTCACCCCCTCAAAGTTGTCATGAATTAGCTTTTTGTACCAAGACCACTTTTTGTACCAGGCTGTAAACATGTTTTTTTTTCTTCTGTAAAGTTGGGGATTTTAATATGGGGGGTCTATAGGACTCTAGCGGGGGGTCTCTAGCGGTCAGTCGATGAATTGCAGTTTAAGTCACTTCCGTGTTAGATTCAAGAGACGGACCGGAAAGTTGCTACTTGGTTTCTACTAACTAACTCAATCAGGCTCCACCCCTTTATTTTGTGCGGGAATAATTTAAATGAGGAATATTGTGGTGTGTTTGTTCCAGAAAGAAACCTCAAGACTCCAATGGAGGTGTTTCAGGGAGTTCAGAAACACTGACACTGATATAGAGAAGATCTGCTGCTGGAGGGACTTTGTGCTTTGTAACTTTACATACGCTTTTAATGCTCAAACAGCAAACATTACACACTAAAGAAAGCTGAACATGTAGAAAAGCATAATAGGACCTTTTCGTATTTTTACCCCCAGCACAGGAATTATTTAGTGTTGTGCTGTTGTATTTCTGTTTATTCCTTTACATCTGTTGGCGAGTGTTGGTACCTGTGCGGTGGTTCCGTTAGACGGCAGTGCCGGAGGAACCGCCTCTTTCTCTTTGGGGTTCGGTGACGGTGACTGGCGCTTCCTAACGATGTACTCATATGTGCTGATTCCCTGAGACACTGAGACAAGATACAGAATGAATAACAGCTGCTATCTACCTTTAAAAGACAATAATGCTTGGATCAACACTTACATAAGTAAATATGGAAGCACAGTAAGTGGCAGAGCAATAAGAGAGCAGCCAGAGCCAGCATGATGGTAATGAACGCCAACGCCAGCAGACTAATAGAGCTGGTCTCTAAAGGGGCAGCCGGAAGGAAAACCAGCCACGTTCCATTTCCTTTCACTGCTAGGAAATTAGAAAGTAGAAATTAACAATAGAAAATTACACCACCATTCAAAAGTTTGGGGTCGGTAAGATTTATAAATGTTTTTGAAAGAAGTGTCTTATGCTCAGCAAGGCTGCCTTTGTTTGAATACTGTGAAATTTTATTACAAATTAAAATAACTGTTTTCTATGTGAATAAGTGTAATTTATTCCTGTGGTCAAAGCTGAATTTTCAGCATCATTACACCAGTCTTCAGTGTCACATGATCCTTCAGAAATCATTCTGATATGAGGATTTACTGCTCAGGAAATATTAATGATTATCATCAGATTCTTTCTTTTTTTTCAAAAAGCAGCATTTATTTGAAATGCATATTTTTTTGTAACAATTATAAATGTCTTTGCAGTCACTTTTGATCAATTTGATTTAATTAAAGTATTATATCTATTTAAAAAAAAGTTTTGGACAGTAGTGTATGTCTACAAAATTAATTCCATTCAAAGCACTGCTGTTAAAAATATTAAAGTTTAAAAATAAAATGTATTCATTGACATAATATTATCAACTACACTATATTGCCAAAAGGTTTGGGACGCCTGCCTTTACATGCACCCATTTTTAATCCGTAGGGTTTAATATGGAGTTGGCCCACCCTTTGCAGCTTTAACTCTTCTGGGAAGGCTTTCCATAAGGTTTAGGAGTGTGTTTATGGGATTCTGTGCTTCAGCATGCGCTGACCCCGCTCTGTAATGTTACGTGGCCTAAGACTTCATGGCTGAGTTCCTGTTGTTCCCGATTGCTTCCATTTCGTTATAATCCCACTAACAGTTGACCGTGGAATATTTAGCAGTGAGGACATTTCAGGAATGGACTTATTGCACAGATGGCAACCTATCCCGGTACCACGCTTGAGTTCACTGAGCTCCTGAGAGCGACCCATTCTTTCACAGATGTTTGTAGAAGCGTCTGCATGCCTAGTGCTTGATTTATACACCTGAGGACATGAAGTGATTGAAACACCTGAACTCCTGAAATTTTGAGGG
This sequence comes from Gobiocypris rarus, assembly GCA_023029165.1. Classification (NCBI taxonomy): domain Eukaryota; kingdom Metazoa; phylum Chordata; class Actinopteri; order Cypriniformes; family Gobionidae; genus Gobiocypris; species Gobiocypris rarus. The sequence goes on along the minus strand of CM040926.1, from coordinate 37,618,650 downwards.
GTGTCCCAATACTTTTGGCAATATAGTGTAGTTGGTTGACTAATCAACATGTCAAGCATATTGATCTTTTCCTAGAAGCAACCATTAACTATTTTTTTAAACTAAAACTGATGATCTAGAATTGTGCTCTGTAAAGGGAAACCACCCATGGAGACGGATAACAGCAAATGTGTCCAGAGACACAAACTGTCTTACTCTGAAACTGCAGCGCAGTGCGCAGGACAGCAGGGTTCACATAGTGCTCAATGAAGACAAACAAGACAACAAGAATAAGGAGGATCATTCCAGTAACAGCAGAGGAGATGGATATGAAAAAGAACCTGGGAAAAAAACAATGATTCATATGATCATTCAGCTATTATGAAATGTCTTTGAAGCATTTAAATATGCAAATGCTGGTTCTCCATTTGTGCTATTAAATGACACTTCTGCTCACCAGTAGTTCCTTCCTCCCACACAATTGTTCAGCCATTTGCAGTGATGGTCAAAGTCTGCGATGCATTTGTTGCAGGTACTGCAGTGTTTGGCTTTAGGCGCCCTGCGGAAGGAGACGTGATTATTCTCTAAAGCAAACGGTTAGCACGTTTATCTGGAAAAACACATGTCTATATTAACTGAGAATTTCAAATTCAAATACTAAAGTCGAACTGAGGTGAAAACAGACTGATTAACTACATTTTGAGATTTTTTTTTTAATTGAACATTGTTATTGTTAACAAAACATATTTTTGTTAATTGAAATAAAGCTGAAATAAAACTAAATATAAATGTTAGATGAAAAACTGACAATAATTAATAATAAAACAGAATTTATGCCTTTGCAAGTTGATGTACTAAATTGACTAAAACTTAAATAAAATTAATTAAAGCTAAATAAAAATATAAACAAAATTAATAAAAATGAAAGGAATACACATAACAGAATTACTAAAACATAACCTAAAATTAAAAATATAATAGTATATTAAAAATCAATATATTAATAAATACTACAAAGGTATATATAATTTATTATATTATATTTAGTGCTGTTAAATCGATGAATTGCGATTAATCCAAAATAACAGTTTGTGTTTACCTAATATATGTGTGTGTACTTTGTATAATTATAATGTACACACACACACATATATATATTTACACACACACACACACACATGCATGTAAATATTTAAGAAAAATTGTTATATTTATATATAATATAAAGTAAATAAATATATATATAATATACACATGCAAATATTTCTTAAATATATACATGAATGAGTGTGTATTTATATATACATAATAATTATACAAAGTACACACACATATTATGCAAACACAAACTTTTATTTTGGATGCGATTAATTGATTTTACAGCACTAATTATGTTTTAATATATTAATTATATTACATGAAAATGGCATCTCACTAACCAATACATACAAATTACTCTTCCTGTCTTTAAATACCCATTCATGAATTAATATAATAAAATATAATATAATCCTATTCCTGTCTTTAAATTCCCACTCATGAATTAAAAGAGAGTGAGTTCTGAATGATGCCCAACTCTAAATATTGTTATTAGCAAATATTCCTTTTAAAACGTCTGGTTTCTATTAATGTACATACACATCCACCTCACAGAGGGTGCAGTGCAGATTGTCGATCACATGTTGATGTTTGCTGTTGTCAAACACTGGCATGGGGCTGGAATAATCCTTCCTCCTACGAACGCTCAGATCCGCAGGGTCAACTGTTACGGCCGCCACGTGAGTGACCAAATGCAGAACAAACGCAGTGCCAATCAACTAGACAGGAAGTGTGAAGGTTTAACAACATTACGGACATACAGTACGCACACAGATTTGGTCAACTCACTGTCCGCAGTGGTGAGACAGACTGATGGGCTGGCTTGATTGTGTGTGAGGTGAGAGCCTGTCTGACTAAATCCTCCAATTAGCTGCATAAACACACGCTGCTGACATCAGCCTGTAATTGAGCTCATGCAGCGCAACAGAACATCTGCCCTCAGAGATGCCCTTCCTACACAATTCTGCTTTTCAGTTGGTTCGTTTAAGTGATTCAAATGAATAACTCATGAGTTTGTGGGTATTCTTCAAGGATGCATTTAGAAATGGCTCATAAAGGCCCGTTCACACATAGTACAATAACTATAAAGAGTTTTAAAAATCTTTCTCAATATTAAAATGAATAAGAGTTCACACCACAGATATAACGATAATGGCAAGGAGAAACTATATAGTTGGAATCACTTTCCGAATGATTTTATGAATGATAAAAATAGACAGCCAATCAGAATCATTCCTGCTATAACGAGCATGAGCATTTAAAGCGACAGACAAGCATGCTCTGAGAATAAAAAGAGTGATATTGTCCACTGGTTTGGACTTAAACGTTATCTTTATAATTATCATTGTTGTGAACGGGCCTCAAAAGTCAATTGTTCATGAACTGGACAAACTGGTCATGTTGTTGGGGTTTGATTGCAATGTGACAGAAACATGTGTTGTTCAGGTACTGCTTAACAATAAAGTCCCGTTAGTTAAGGTTAGTTAATGCATAAACTAACAATGAGCAATACCTTTGTTACAGTATTTATTCATCTTTGTTAGTTAATAAAAGTACAGCTGCTCATTGTTAGTTCATGTCGCTGCAGGTCCATAAAGTAAGATCAACAACTTTTGATTTTATGTTGAAATTAATATTAACTAAGATTAATAAAAGCTTTAAAAGTATTTTTTATTTTAAGTTCATGTTAAATAACGAGGTTCACTAATGTTAAAGGCACAATTTTTGGATTAAAATATCCCAAAACCACTAGAACAGTGTTTTATATTTTGTTGACTTGTGTACTTACATTAACCAAAACGTTTAAATCCAGAGGGATAAGCTATTTAACCAGGACACGGACCGTATCCGTACGTCGCCTATCAATTTCATAATTTTTACCCTGTTTTATTAGACGGGTGAGCAACTGTTTAGATCATTCATCGACAGAAAACGAATCATTGTTCTACACCTCAACACAGTTCATCTTATTGTTTAAATCTGGATTTACCATGATTTATTAATTATCTTTGTACACTCAATTCAGACTGCAAGCTTGAATTATAATTTCTGTTTTGTTCTGTTTGCCCAGACCAACGCTCATTATTTTGGCAATGCAATGTGGTGCAAAAATTGCTTTGTATAATTGGATTTTTATGGCAGAACTGAATGTTTTGGCAGTGCGTAACTGCCTATTTCAACTTAAAAAATTAAGATTAGTTGATGCCTTTAATTTTTTAAGTATAATCAAACTGGCTACATAAGCCTTGTATATTTGAATCTCTTGTAACTTGAAAAAATTAAGTAATGTAAAGAAGACTTATGTTGCCATAACTTATTGATCTTTTTTACAGTGTTTTTGTGATTGTTTTTTTTTTGCTGAATCATTCGTAAAGGATACGGCGTACGCTGCAAAGCTCCATGGTGCTGGTAGAAGAGGAATGTATATCCCAAAACCCACGACGGCCATGAAGCTGTACATCATCCAGGCTATCAGCTGGAAACTGTGCAGAGGCGTCGACCATCCGTTGACCCTGGAGTGCATCGGCAGTACGACCAATTCATTTCTGCTGCCTCCATTCTGGGGTGCCGTCCGTCTACGGTGACGTCCAAAGCAGTTCAGCTGCAAAAGACAGAAACGCTACATATGAATACAGCTTGCAGATATGGGAGTAATATGAAAAAACAGAGCTGTTCTATAATACATGCATGAAAGGCTAATAAAGCATTGTGCTTCGAGAACAGTCTCTTCAACCAGCATGAACAATGAAACATTTTAAAAAGACTCTGCCTGACATCATTATGTTGGCTTGACAAAGCTGTTACTGTACAGTATTGACCTTGGCTTACAGTTTCTTTTTCTAAAATCCTCAACCTGAGACTAAAATGTCTAAATGCAACTCATAGAGCTTTCTTTCTATCTATCTATCTATCTATCTATCTATCTATCTATCTATCTATCTATCTATCTATCTATCTATCTATCTATCTATCTATCTATCTATCTATCTATCTATCTATCTATCTATCTATCTATCTATCTATCTATCTATCTAATACTTGAACACATTACAAACCACTGTTAGAAACCACTTAGAACACCTTAGAAACCACTTAGCAACACCCTAGCAACCGACTTATCAACCAATTAGCATCCCTCAGACAACCAGAACACCTTTGCAAAAGACTTGCAACCAGTATTGTTAGTTTTTAACTAAAAAAAAAACTATTGACATTGTTTTCTGTAGCTGAAAAAATTAATTTATAGGCTAAGAAATATAAATATTAGAAAAAAAATGGAAAATTGTTGCATTGGCAACTAACTGAAATAAATGCTTTTGGCAACACTTTATTTTACAGTGCCCTTGTTACAAATGTTACATATGTAGTTATATAGTTATAACTATAAATTATGCATAATTACAAGCAACTAACCCTAAACCAAACCTAATCCTAACCCTATAGTAAGTACATGTGGTTAATTATTACTACTCAGTACTTAAATGTATAATTACACTGTAACAAGGACAACAATAAAGTGTAACCATGATTTTTTATAGACAAAGTACTAAAATGGCTAAAACAAGCTAAATAAATATAAAAATATTAGAATGAATTGTTTAAAAAACTAATTCCTAAAAACGAATAAGTATTTATAATAAATACTATATTTTTTACACTTTTTGCAAAACCCTAATAACCACATTTCCTCAAATACTCAGGGTTTTCAATCTATATAAACACTAAATCTTTAGATTTTCCTTTTCAGTTCTCACTTCAATGTTTTTTACCACACAGCTGCATAATTCAGACAAACCAGAACCAAATGCACTACACATCAGTTTTATTGCTAACTTTTACCTTCAAATGCACAAGTTAGCAATAACAAGGAGTCCTGCTGTGCTTTTCCTGTTGAACATGATGAACAGAAAGATTGTGTTGCCTAGCAAATGTCATCATAAATGCAATGCATTTTTGGATTGCACTTTATTTTACAGTACGTGCACTTTAATGTACTAACCCACAAAAGTACTTGAATAGTGTAATTTAATGGGTTAAGTAAAGGTTTAGAGGTAGGTTCAGGGTTACTAGTTATTACCCAGTTAGTGACATTACAATAAGTGCATAGTATGTTAATGCGAACCAGGACTGTAAAGTGCCACCCATTTTTGAAAAGTGTAACTTCCACAAAACCACTTAATCAAGGAACTCTTGTTTCAAGAATAACCATGTCAACAAACAAACAAAAGGAAATCCCGCACACTATCAATACTTGCAAAAATCAAAAACTTTTTATTAGAAACGTTTCGGTCTCATGAACTTCATCGGGCATATAGATAATAACCATGTACAATATTAACTTTTCAAACAGAATGAATATGATGTTTCTTATTTACCTTTTAATAACACTACAGTGGCGAATAATAATTAATATTACATTTATTATCAAATCAACAGCTTGAAACATTAAAAGATAAATTTTCCATATGGATCAACGGCTACTTACATTCGTCATTGAACAGCTTCCAGCAGTTTTCTCTGCTGCTGTTGATCATTTGGATCTCTTGGATACAGTTTGCTGATCCATTGATTTCTTAATGATCTCCTTCACAGTGCACTTTACAGCAGGAGTCCCTTTCAAAGGCACTCTCTAGCCAGTCTGAAAGCGTTTAATTCCTATATTTAACTCCAAAGCATCCCATCTTTAATATTAAAGCTTTATAATGTTATTATTCGTCAAGAAAAAGGATAAAATATCTTCCCAAGGCGGTGGCGCTCCGCTCATCTGACTTCGATAATAAACACACCACAACGAAAGCTTAGCTGTTGAATATTAATTAGGTCACGCTCAGTAGCCAACCAATGAGGAGCGACAGCTCATAACTATTAGTATATCACGCTGACGTTTTATCAGCTCATGAATATTAAGTGGAATAAATTTGGACTCGGGGCTTTTGCCGTGGAAACGCGCCTTTTTCAGACTACATTTGACCATTATGCTTTTTTAAATTTTATTTAAAGATCATTCACATTTATAAAAGAATGCAAAGAAATGTACTACATTTAAAATTAATCAAATGAAAGTGGAATTAAAAGTGAGAACTATTGTGTGACTTAGTGTAATTCGATAGGGAAAAGTGTGCGAGGCAATAAAACACAGAAGTTGTCAGGGGTGAAAGATTTTAACTGTAACCTAGTTACAACTAGAAAATGCAAAGCCAAATGCAAATGAGTACTCTCGATGAAAGCGGCTTGAAGACAGGAGTGAGCTCAGCACATTTTTACACTGCAGCCAATAAAAGAGAACATTTTTGATATAGGCCTACAGCTCTGGAAAAAATTATGAGACCACTTAACATTGAGAAATCAATGTTAAGTGGTCTCTTATTTTTTCCCAAAGCTGTATATACACTGATCAGGCATAACATTATGACCACTGACAGCAGGTGACGTGAATAACATTGGTTATCTCATCATCACTGCACCTGTTAGTGGGTGGGATATATTAGGCAGCAAGTGAATATTTTATCCTCAAAGCTGATGTGTAAGAAGCAGGAAAAATGGGCAAGCATAAGGATTTGAGCGAGTTTGACAAGGGCCACATTGTGAAGGCTAGACGACTGGGTCAGAACATCTCCAAAACTGCAGCTCTTGTGGGGTGTTTCCGGTCTGCAGTGGTCGCGTTGCTTACCTGGGGAACACATGGCACCAGGATGCACTATTGGAAGAAGACAAGCCAGCGGAGGCAGTGTGATCCTTTGGGCAATGTTCTGCTGGGAAACCTTGGATCCTGCCATCCATGTGGATGTTACTTTGACACGTAACACCAACCTAAGCATAGTTGCAGACCATGTACAAGTCCGATCAATGGAGGCCCCACCTCGCAACTTACAGGACTTAAAGGATATGCTGCTTACATCTTGGTGCCAGATACCACAGCACACCTTCAGGGGTCTAGTGGGGTCCATGCCTCGACGGGTCAGTTCTGTATTAGCAGCAAAAGGGGGACCAACACAATATTAGGAATATTTATACCAACACTATATTGGTGTATATATTTATACATATATACACATTCACACATACAACACATATATATTATACATTTACAAAATTGTATGTTAGATGCAATTAATCATGATTAATCGATTGGACAGCCCTAGTATGAAAAAGACTTGCCATTTAACACAACATCACAATTTAAAATCATTTCTGGTCCCCATTAAACAATGACTAACATTAGATCTATATATTTATCAATCTATAAAGATTTTGTTTTTACTTTTGTACACTAAATAATTATTGCACTTAGTTGGGGTGCTGCTTGTAAAATTAGTCCTGAAGCAAAACCAGTTGAGAATCCCGGTATTATTCGCACACGCATTGGAGGACTAGATGCGAATGCTTCTTCCTAAAGTTCATGAGATGAAAAAGAAAAGCGAACATACAGCATAAATGTGTGCATTAACTGGAAAAAACTTTAACAACCATATAAAAAAGGAAATCAGTCACAGAGTCTTTATTTAAAAAACAAAACATGAACCTGTACACGCTTACAGTCCTTTATATCAGCACATAATTACAGTGGGTTGGTGACATCAGCTGTTGGCGGTGGAGCCGGGCTCTGGAGACTGCAGGAACTCATACGGGTCTTGGACCATCTCTGTCTGATCTCCAACACCCAGGTGAGGAGAACTTCCTGATCACATTAAAACAAACAAACTTAGTTAATATTAAAACAATTAAGATTTCTTTTAAGCACATACCCTAAGAATTCCCAAATTGTGTTCAGACGTTTGACTGTTGTTTTTGTTTTTTGCACAAAATGTCAGCAGCAAGGTTATCTTCGGACAAAGTGAATAACAAAAGTCATGCAATTAACATAAAAGCTATTGAAGAAATTTATGATTAATACAAGTATTCTAAAATACATTCAGGCAATACTGTTTTAAATACATCAGTTAAACTGTTAAAGTACCTATTATGCTTTTTCGGATATGACCTTTCATGCAGTGTGTAATATAGCGGTTTGTGAATGTAAAAGGTCTGCAGAGGTTTACAGATCAAAGTGCATGGCAAACAGTTATTGTGTCTTAAATGAAAGCATCGATTCTGCAGAAATTAGTTGTCAGCATATCCAGTTTCATAACTACGTAACAATGTAATACATTTGCATAATGCCAGACTATGGTACAGACTGAGCCGTCTCAGTTTGTGTTGAAATTTGTGTTTTTTGACATTGGATACATGCCATCGTTACTGTTCGTATCACTGCGTATCAAGTGCTGAGGTGCAATCCAGAAATGGTAATAGGCTTTTAGTTTCCGACATGCACTGTAAGACATCGCCCAATCACAGCAGACTGAGCCGTCTGACTAGTGTTGTCAAAAGTTCCGACCGTGATACCAAATCGGTACTGAAATTGTTCTACTTTGAGCGCTGTTGAGTGGAATCATAAACACCTCTGACTGGCCATCGCGCTCACGCGCTCATCAAACACATCTGTGATTGGCTGCAATGATCAGCGCTTCACAAACATGTTATAAATATACATCAATGACATTTTTCTCAGAGTGCTTGCACAGATACACACGGAGCGTTTGAATGCAGGCGTCTATCAGCCTACCGGTCCGCTGGTCGACGCCTGCTTGTGCTTTCAAAACATTTTCAAACACTTCCGTGTGCTTTCAAGCGCTGCCGTGCGTTGATCATTGTAGCCAATCACAGACACATCCGATGAGCGCGAGAGCACAATGGCCAGTCAGAGATGTTTACGATTACAGCTCAACAGCGTTCTCAAAGCGGCACATTTTTAAAACTTCAGTACCGATTTGATATCGCGGTCAGTACTTTGACAACACTACGTCTGACCAATCAGAGCAGAGCAGGCTCAAGGAAAGGAGGGGTTTAACGAGACTTGAATCTTTAAACTAACCATTTTTAGGTGATGTGAAATATATATTCTGAGGAAATTTGTGTTTTTTGTGTTTATGTAGTGTAATTTGTGTGACTCCAAAACAAACATTAAAAATAGCACAATAAGGACACTTTAACTGTCGGTGACACTTTTTATTGCCTTTTCCCCATCACATGTTTTAGTAATCATCATAAAAATTAGGTATCATTTGACAACACATATGGTTGAAAAGGTCTGAGGCTCAAGGCTATTTTTGGTATAGCGCCTAAACAACATCTCAGCAACCTAATTTTTTGCAGTCTCAACTTTAAAAAGTTAGACATTTAAGTTATTCTGTATATATATATTTTGTATTTTACTTTAAATTCAGAAATAATTGCCTCTTCTTTAAAAAGAGACAAACCTTAAGTCTGTATTCTAAAGCATTTATAAATTACAACTAATTAAGACAAAAATGTGGTCTATTTACATTAAAAACTGTGCAATCCAGTAAAATATGTTTAACAGTCATTAGAGTTTGACATGGAAGGCATGATGCTAATTCTTAGATTTTCCAGCATGTTCAGCAGTATTTAATGCCTGTTATATATAAAATTATAAATATGACTCAGTACCTAAATGATGCTGATCCCTCTCTGAAGCGTTTGACAGGGAAGAGAGATTGGAGGACGGTCGGGACCCGACCCTGTCCACCGCTGCATCCTGGAACTCCTGCAGGAGTTTGGCTGTATCGTCAAAGTGCTGGTGTACGTCCTCATGCTCCGGCTCCTTCTTAACACATTTACCTACAGATCGGATAAAACGCCAATAGTCAGCTTGAACATCAATGAGCCAAAAACAAATAACGTCTTTTACAGTTGTGAGGTTTTGATGTTTAATATATGACTCACTTAATGTGTTGAGCATATCTAGAGACATGTCTGGGTAGCTCTTCATGGACATGAAATCAAGCACTGAGCCGGCTTCATCTGTTCCCTACATAAACCATTCAGAAAATCTCATTAAATGGTACTTTAAAAGGTATGAAACCTTTAGCATGAAATGCTTATAATTATTACCGGCATCCCACATAAATTAGATTTAGCGTCATCGATCGGCATGTTTCTTTTCTGAAATACAAAAACAGCATTATAAAATATAAGAATTATATACTTATATAGTACATACAATATTTTACAATGTACACTACCGTTCAAAAGTTTGGGTTTTGCGATTTTTTATGTTTTTGAAAGAAAGCATTTATTTAGCAAAATATTCAAATTTTCTATTTGAACATATTTCTTTTTAAATTTATATTACATTTTTGCCATTTAATATTAACTATTAAATATTATAAATATAATATTTATATTATTTACTGTCACTTCTAATCAATTTAACGCACCCTTGTTGAATAAAAGTATTAATTTCTTACAGAAACCCCCCGTAGTTTTCAACTACTACATTGCTGTTTTTTTTTATTCACAAAACCCTAAGAAGGATTGAAAACCATAGTCATAGAATACATAGAAACTAGTTGGTCAAGAGACCTTTTCGTTGATTTTTACTACCTGTCGGACTTGAATGACAGCCTTCGAGTGATCACCAACCGTCATTTTATCCAGCAAATCATCCACAAGCCTTTTTGTAAAACTCCCACAACCCTTTACAAACTCCTGCAGACTAAAGCACACACACACACACACACACACACACACACACACACACACACACACACACACACACACACACACACACACACACACAAAATTAAATTAAACAACAGTCGAACGAACAGCAAAAGATTTTTATGAGCCGAAGGTTTGTACTAAACACCTGAGAGCGCACTGGACCCCAGTCTCGTCTCCATACGCGGAGTAAAGCATGTCCATCTCTTCTGGAAGCAGGTCAGGATAGATGGAGTTGTTCTGAAGGGTCTGAGTGTTGTACGCACTGCTTAAAAATGTCACTGAAACAAAACAACAGGCCAAATTTGCAATGACAGACATGCATCATGATGTGAATCATTAATGTAAAGATTCTGTGGTCAGTTGTATAAACTGCTTAAACTAGTCTTACAAGTTAGTCATCTATTTTTTCTCATAACTTTTGGTCACAACTTTATGTCAGTTGCAGCAAAAGTAGACTTCTAATTTGAATCTTAAAAACTTAAACGGATTACTGCTCGACTGCTAGTTTAATTACAGACTCTTTTAGCACTTTAGAGTCGGTACTAAATGTGATTCACAACCTTAAAAATAAAATCAATGCATGAAGCAATAAAAGATGTTACCTTTGTTTCTCCTGTCGTCTTTAAACCCCAGAGACGTCAGTCCAGGTATGAGCTTATTTGCCAAAGAGCTCAAATCTACAGGATGAGTCTCTTCCTCTGTGAACAATAATCCATATTTTCTTTAGACACATTATATTATTGCCCTGGATGAACTTTCTTCAACAGGGTCAGCAACCTTTCTGCATTGAAATGCCATTTTTAACCCTATAAACTAAAGCCTACTGTATCATATTAGATATGCAAATTTCTAAGGCGTGTAAATGATCAACATGATCAAAACTTTGCTGAAAAACCTGTTGCACACAATCTACTACATGCCTTCTGTTATCTGACTGACAGATTATACTTTTTTAGCAAGTAAAAGTCCTTTTAGAAAAAAAAACTTTTAGTACAATTGTAAAAATGTGGTCACGTCTTTTTCTGGTGAAATCTTTAATGTTTTTTATCAAGTGACCGTAAGAATAACTTTCATATTGTTAGTAATATTTCAAGATGAACACCGAAGCAATTTTGAATATCCATAAATATTTTTTTTGAAAAATCATGTTCAAATCATTTGGTCTCTTATTCATTATTGTATTGCATTGCATTAAATGTTTTGGCCTCCACAATAAAAACAACAGATCTTTGATCATAAAACTGAGCATTTAAAAATCAGCTTACTAAGACATTATTGGGAGATATACGTAGTGACAACTGATTTTATATTTTGTCTAAAGATTTGATTAATTGTTCCATTTCATAACGATAGATTTTTTGACTATTATTATTTTATATGTCAGACTTTACAATGTTAATTTTCTTTGTAATCATCGTGCATAATTGCGTATTTGCATACATGTTGTGCATAATTGCACAGGAAATTACCACCTCAAATTACCTCCAGCTATACATATATAGACAATTGCCATACAAAGTAATAGAAGCTGAAACAGTTTGATGTTCATACCATCTGCTTCAGGATCTTGATTCACAACATTGTAAATCAGGGAACCCTCTGAGTCCTTTTTAAGGTAACCAATCTACATGCAAAATTAAACAAATGTTACAAATTAGGGGTAATAAAAGGTTGGTTATATAGCAATAGTCTGCATTTCTGTAGCTAAAACAGTAAAGCATGGTGCTAGCAATGCCAAGAGCATGGGAGTGATTCCCAGGAAATGCATACTTTGAATGCAATGTATGTCATTTTTGCCAAGTGTCTGCCAAATGCATAAATGCAAGTTAACAGTGTCTCAACTATTACTTATAACTATTAAGTTATAATAAAGCCCAGACAGAATCTATAATGGGAGAAACTAAATAAGCATTCAGCAGATTATCATATGTAAGTTTAATAAAGGGGACCTATTATGTCTTGATTTTGTTTTCAGGGTCTACAAGAATAGGTTTTCATGCTTGAATGTTAAAAAAACACCTTATTTTTCACAAACCATGTGCTCTGATTGGTCGGCTGGATCAGTGTGTTGTGATTGGCCAAGCGCTTTGAGCGTGTTTGGGAAAACTCAAGACTTTGGAGTCACAGTGTGCGCTGATATAGAGAATAACTCCCTCTGGAGTGGACTTGTAACTTACAGAACTCATGCACAAACAGCAACAGTACACACTAAAAAATAGAACTAAGAATACTAAGCTGAAAGCATTATGAAATAAATTATTGCAATAAAATAACACAAAAGGGCAGCACCTTAGAGTTTGGCATGAAACGGTTGATTCGATCCCGGGCTTCATCCGCTGCGTGCTCCACCAGTGCCAATACGTGCTCCTCCGCCGTGCTGTCCGTCAAACTGCAAGCGTTGCCCTCTAGCTCATACAGATCACTACACGAGCAACACATCTGCTCAATCACACGCTCGGAAACATGTGGAAGTTCAAAAGTGCTGAGGATATCAACAGCGGCCTGCGCTTTACCTGATGATGGGCTCTTTGACGGGCTGCTTTTTGGATTTTTTGGGGTGTTCCGTGTGGATTGGCATGATCTCCGTCACCGGTTCCTCAGGTGTGATGTCATCATCACCCAAAATGGCAGCCTGCTGAGAGAAATCCATGTCCTGCATAAAAGACATGCTGCGCTTCAAAGCTAACAGCCGCTCCTGTGAACAGAGCACAAATAGAGCAACACAGCACCCATTTACTCCTCCTGCGGGAGGTCTTAGGTATGCCATGAAGATGGGAGTCGTGGGATGTCCAACACGGGATGGATTGGAATAAAGAAAGAGATTGGGTAATGGAAATACTCGTCTCTGAACTCGCAGAACGCTCGGGCCAAATTGATCACCTCAACTGCTCAAAATGAATCACCTCACTAATGCAATTAAACAAGAGTGAGGGATCTGACACGCCATGAAGTCCGTGGTTTTTCCTCCATCTAATCCTGAAATAATCAACAGTCACGAAGAGCAAAATCTAGTCAATTAAATATTTTCTTAAATTATATTATAAAACATGACTTAATAATTTTAATATATTTTATAGACTTTACCCATCACTTTTTAAGATTTTTTAAAATCTTAATGAATTTTTACACCTCCTGATGCAATTAAATTAAAGGGATCTGACACGCCATTAAAGTCTGTGGTTTTTCCCCCATCTAATCCTGAAATATTTAAGGATTAGTTCACTGATAATTTACTCACCCCCATCTCATCCAAGATCAAGATGTTTCTATGTCTTTTTTTCTTCAGTCGAAAAGAAATTAAATTTTTTGAGGAAACATTACAGGATTTTTCTCCATATAATGGACTTCAATGACAACCAGCGGTTGAAGGTCCAAATCAATGCAGTTTCAAAGCGCTTAGAAGAGCTTCACAGGGCTCTGCATGATCCCAGACTAGGAATAGGGTCTTATCTAGTGAAACATTTTCAAAAATGAATAAAAAGTGCCAAAATTTAACCGACCCAGTTTAACCGAAAAACTCTTTCTCCATTATATGGAGAAAAATCCTGGAATGTTTCCCTCAAAAAGAAAGAAAGACATGAACATCTGGGATGAGATGGGGCTGAGTACATTATCAAGAAATTTTCATTTTGAAGTGAACTTATCCTTTATAAGTTTTAGGATCTTGAAAAAGTAATAAAATTAGGAAAAAATATAGAATAAAATTGAGAAATTTTAAGATTCTGATTCCTTATTATTTCTAAGTCACAAAGTCAATTAAATGTTTTCTTAAATTATATTATAATACATGACATAATAAGTGTAATATATTTTAAAGACTTTCCCCATCAGTTTTTAAGATTTCATTAAACAATAATACATTTTCCAGGCCTTGCAATCACAATTTTAAAATCCCCTGATATTTCTGACATGGGAAACCAGGAAATGCCAGATGTTCTCGCTTCCATTCACGGACACAAATGCTCTTTGGAACGTTCTTGAATCAAGTTGAGAAATGTTGAATCAAAAAAAGGCAAAAAAAGGAGAAGCATTTTCACTAGTGGTCTCAGATGTTTGCACCCTATTGTATATAAAAATCAGATATAAAACTCGTAAAATTTTAGAATTGCATGCTTCCAAATCAAATGGGAAGGATGAACTGGACAATGAACAACAACGGCAAACAATAACAAAAGGAAAACTGCATTAAAAATGTTACTTTGCTCATCATTTTGAATCCTGTGTGGAGAAGTTTCTTAGCAGCCTTGTAGTAAACCGTCTCTGGTCGGTTATAAACCATGGCATTGTCACACATCAGCTTGAAGTCTGCCTGGAGATGTTAAACACACAGATTGCGATTCAAAATAGTTACATTGTAGAATTAAAATTATGTAATTTCAGTGACTAAAATATATTAATAGTTCCAAAAAGAATCTGAAAATGAAGATTGTAGCCAGACACTTGCGTACCTTGAATTCTGTGATAGTTTTGTATTCATTTGCAGCAATTTTGTCCTTCATCGTGCTAAAGTCCATGGGATGTTTGATTATCATGGAGTAGCCTGGCGCAATGGCATCTGTTACAGGGAAGGAGAAGAATCCGTGCGGATCTTTCCTGTTTAGACAGAAAGAATATGCTCATGTAATCCAGATTAGAGCTGCACGATTCTGGATCAATTGAGAATCATGATATTCTTGTTTCAAATTATCACAATTCTGAACAGACAACTAAACATAATAACATGTCATTTAAATTCTGTAATTAAATCATTTACATTTTTAATTAAAGCTGCAGTCTGTCAGTTTTGCCTCTATGTCACCATCTCTGTTTGAAACCTGCAATTGCGGCTACTTGTGGAATTATCATCTTTACGGCACGGCTCCTCAGCGCGGATTAATCTAATGTTTTGAGGAGTGTGTGTGGCTGTCTAACTATTGGATCTGCCCAGAGTCACTCTGGATCTGCCATAACCATTCGCTAACGTTTGGTCGTGACGCATGTCATCTCAAACTAGCGCACAACATCAACGTCATCGTTCTCAGCCACTCCCTCTGTTCGCTGATTGGACCGGTTAAAATTTTAAAATCCAGACAATATACCGCAATCCCAGACGGAGTACTGAAGGAAAATTAAAATTGAGCCGAAGTACGTAGGAGGGCGGAGCCAGGCTTTCTACATATTAGAGTATAACCTGAATAAGAATTTTCACCGGTAAATGTCATTTGAACACATAACATGTTTGCCACTTTTGGGAACAAAACATTAAAATAAATTGTGCTACCAACGGTGATTAAATCTAACAATTGCTTAGCTCATATCACATCAAACTGTGCAAATTATTATTACTGTTATACTTTGTTCTCAAATTGTTAATGTTAACAATGTCAGCATTGCGTGACTATGTGTATTTAGTGTGTATTAGTGTTCCCTGTAGATGTCAAATTCTGTACAGTCTAATCTTTTGCTTTTGACTACGGGGGAATCTCCAGTTGTCACTGATGGTTGCCGTTTGGACCTTTCTGGATTACAATCAGCCATCAAAATGATAAGTTGAATTACTCCAGCTGCTGTGAGAAAAGGCTATAAATGATCCGCCACCTGCAGCATCCTCACACGCGAAAGCCGGAATGGGGCTAAGGTAAGGAGATTTTGAACACTGGCTTGTTGTGTACTTGCTCAAAAATGGATTTTGGATCATTTTTAACCAAAAAAGTTACAGACTGCAGGTTTAAATTATGTAAGAGGTTCTGACTAAATGTTATGAAAGCTTGATTCTGTCACGGAATAAAACATTTTAAAAGATAACTGCGACTTTTTATCTCACAAAAGTTTACATCTCAGAATTCTAACTTTTTTTTCTCAGAATTGCTAAATAAAAAGTTGCAATTACCTTTTTTATTTATTTTTTATTCTGTGGCGGAAACAAGCTTCCATTATATGTTAATTGCTGTTGTCTATTTAAAAATGTTTAATTCATTTTAAAGATTAAAAAAAAATCAGTTTGAATAAATTATTCAATGACAATTAATATTTCACTTGTTTCATTAATGGATGAATCCGCGTTTTTAAACGAATCTCTCAAATTAATGATTCAATGACAAAAACATTTTTAACAGTCACCTGTTGCCGCCTACTGGCGTAACAATGTAATTGATACAACTGTTATTTGAAGCGCCAAGTTACTTTCAAATGGTGATTTACTCTATTTTGATCGCTACCATAGACATCAGTGTTTATATTAACTTTTATAGAAATACTATAATCCTGCAGCTCTGATCCAGATATGAGGAAAAATTCAGATTAGATGACGCAATGCCATCTGCTTTTTGCAGGGTCTCACCTCTGAAGCAAACGCAGGAAATGCTCCAAGAGCTGCTGGCGAGGGGTGGATTCGTTTTCTAGAAGCAGTTAAACAATAAAAGCATAATCCATCAGAAAAAACATTTTAAAACTATTCATGATTTGTCTTATAATTCCAGTTTAATTCATGAATTTATAACTGAGGCTACAGAATTTTAAACAACTATTGAAACTATTGTAAATGTAGTTTTCAGTTTGCTTTGTTCCAAATGGAGACAAAAAATACTAGTGTGATTATAACTCAATAAATAATTTAAGGATTCAAATGTAGTTTTATTTATAATTTTCATGGTAACACTTCCATTTGCTAACATTAGGTAACTACAAACTGAACAAACAATGAAAAATTCTTCTTTTTATTAAAAGGTTATATTTCATGTAATCTAGTTGTACCTTGTTGAGTTCGACAGGCTCGTACGGGTCGATCCGCTTGCTGTTCCACTTCTACTTTTACTCCAGGATGAAATTCATCAGCTTCTGATTCTGATTCAAATTTGTCCCGCTTCCTCTTCTTCTCTTTCTCTTTCTCCTTTTCCCTTTCCTTCTCCTTCTCCTTCTCCTCTACAACCACCTGTTGCCATACGTACCTTTAGTAACAGCACTCAACTAACCTCTTGATAATCAAACAGGCGTTCGCGGGCCTTACCTCCACAGGCTTCGGCAGGGTGAACGGTTCCACCGGTGCACTGGCGGCATTTTCTGACTGCTCTCGCTCACGTTTTTTCTTTTTCTCCTCCTGAATGAAACATACAAATTTTTTCAATCCCGGGCTTTAGTTTTAGTTAACTATAATAACCCTGCTGCAATCAAACCATAAGGGCATTGTTTCTTTACATGAGTCGGGCCCCAAATCAATGTAAGTTTAGGGTTTTTGTACATATTCTAGGTGAATATAATACATTTGATCATGAATACAGGTTATATTAAACAGCTATAAATAAAAATAAAAAAAAGTGTGTGAAATGCATTATATTCTTAGTTTTCAATCCTGTTCCTTGGGACCCACTGCTCTTCACATTGTGTATGTCTCCTCCTTTATTTAACAAATCTGATTCAGATCATCTGCTTGTTGAGAGAGAGATCCATGAACTGAGTGTGTCAGATAGGAGAGACATACAATATGTGCAAAGCAGTGGTAAAGCAGGATTGTAAACAATTGCATTATGCAATAATAAATGCTGTCATACAACCTCATCATCATGTTGCTTGTTTAATTCAATAAGTAGCATCCATATATCCACATGAAATGCAATCCAATTTTGTGTAAAGTGTCTTTAATTTTGGCAGTCTGATCAAATATCAGGGCAAAAAAAGGCTGAAATATCACTTCTGGTTCATTTTGGCATAAGTATTAGGTCATCTTGATGAATAAGCATGCTGAATATTCTCATACTGTGCTCAATATACATGATTTAAGGAATATCATCAGCAATATTAAGTAATAGTGATGTTTGACTTCTGAGGGTTTGAGAGTCGTTCTTTTCACTCACCTTCCTCCTCCTCCTCTCGTCATCATCTACGTATTTCTCCTTCTCTGATTTCTTCTTCTTCTTCTTTTTCTTTTCTTTGTGCCGCTCCCACTCGTGGTCAGAGCGGTCGTCATAGTAACTGGAGTCATGTCCGGAGCCGGAGAGCTCGGTCACTTCACTGCCGCCCACCTTGAGTACCAGCTTCAGGGGTTTATCCAAGGGTTTGTCCTCATAGTCTGAAAAAACGACACACAAAGCCATCAAGAGTCGTGAACTTTTTGTACAAGCAAACTTAATGACATTTCTGCTCTTTACAATTCTTCTGTTCTGTCATTTCTTAGTAATATGATCAAACTATATAGTGTGAATACAGCAAAATGCCCCCTGATAGCCCTGTTAAACTAACGACAGCAATAAAAACCAGAAAGACAAATAAACAGGAGAGGGTGTGTATTCCTTTACTATAACCATTTAGACCAAGGGTTTTCAAACTGGGATCTGGGGACCCACAAAGGAGTGCTAATAAATAATGAATGTAAAAATAAATAAATAATAAAAATAATATTAAACTAAATAAAAAGATTGAAATAAAACATTTGACTAAAATAATCAAATAAATAATACAAATTGATTTAAATAAATACATAATATAAAATAAGATTAAACCAAATATATTGAAAATGATTCAAATAAATAAAACAGATTAAAATAATAAATAAATAAGAAATGTTATCTAACAAAATAAAAAATAAGATTTAACTAAATAAATAAAAATAAGCTTTTAGTCAATGTTTATTTGACTAAAATAACAAATACATAATAAAAAGATTTTAATTAATAAATGAATAAAATAAGACTATACCAAATAAATAAAACATTTGATTAAAATAATAAATAAAACAGAAACACTTATCTTAATAAATAAATAAATAACAAAAATAAGATTTACCTAAATAAATAAATAAAAATATTTTAGTCAATGTTTATTTGACTAAAATAACAAAAACATAATACAAATTTGTTTAAATAAATAAATAAATAAATGTAAAATTATTTATTTAATAAAACTTATTAAAATGCCAGTAAACACAACATAAAATAATAAATAAATAAATAAATAAGAAACTTTTATCTATTTAAATAACAAAAATAAGCTTTATTGTTATTTGTTTTATAAATAAACAAAACATTTGATGAAAATAAATAATACAAATATTTAAATAAATAAATAATAAAAAATATTAAACCAAATAAATTAAAAATGATTAATATACATAAAAACATTTAAAATAAATAATAAAAAAGATTGAACCAAATAAATTTAAAAATGATTAATATATATATATATATATATATATATATATATATAATAAACGCTTATCTGAATAAATAACAAAAATAAATAAATAAAATATGACTAAAATAACACATAAATAGAAACTTATTTAAATAAACAAATAATAAATCTAACTGTGAACAGAAAAAAAAGTAATAATGTAATATAAACGTTTTTTTACACATGTATAATATGTATGTCACAGTATAAATTAGGTGTTCATACATTAAAATATAGCTGTCTTAGGATGAGAATGATCATATGTGTGGGGTCCGTAGCATCTACAGATCGAAAACCCCTTATTAATACAACGCACATAAGAAACTATCATTAATTAAAAACGTTTGTGTGTTTTTGCATTAATAAAACCTCATATATCGCATTCACTGACTATTGCATACGCACTTGCAGAACACTCAGAATGAATTAAAGTGATTTTCACATGCATATCCAATACTCACCTCCTTCAACCGCTCTCCACTCGGGTCTGTGTTTCTTATGCTTCTTCCCCATATTATGTCTTTATTTTTAGCGTAAAATAATCAGGTTTAATCTTCAGAATCTGCCTCATACAGCCTCTCTTCGATACAGCGACAACAACATTAGCCGCTATGGTTAACTTCCGGCTTCAGGCGGCGTCGTTTCCGGCGCAGGCTGACGTGACGTCACCCTTAGCGCGGTAAGTTCGAGTTCGTCTGTCCGTCGCTGTTGTGAGAGGTAAGTGTTTAATTCCACAGTGCTTTCTTTATTTTCTCGATCTGCTGATAAATACGACAGTTAACACAATCTACAACTATAATATAAACTTTAGACAACAGAAATAAATTTGACTGTGCGTTATGTGACTGGAGCATGATGTTTTTGATAATAAATGCTGCGTTTCAAAACTTATTGAGCTTCAGATGGCATGTTTGGATGTTTAAATAAAGTTAGTTTATATTAACTGAGAATTAATGCCATGGCACATTGTTATTATTACGTGGTTGATTGCTATGTACTCCAGGAAGTCGCTAAAATGGTTGCTACGGAGTTGCTAAGGTGAGAGTGGTTGCTAGGCAATTGCGAAGATGTTCTGAGTGTTTGCTAAGGGTTTTGTTTTATAAATCTGTTAGGGTTTGCGTCGTTATGTTACATTTTACTTTAATAGATTGTTCTTAAAGATTTGTTATATTTTATACTTTGTTTATCTGACTGTGTGTTCTTTGTTTTTCAGTCAACAGCACTTGCAGTAATGGACATTTCTGATCATCACATGACTGAAGTTGGCATCATCCGCCCTGATGTGCACATAGAGGTTCAAGTGAAATCACAGAGGTATTTCATAAGTGAATGAACTCTAGCCTGTAGGATTAGACTGCAAAACTTGATGAACTGTTTATATATTACTAAGTCATCACAAAAGGTACGCAATCATATCAGTAGTTCATGCACATCCAAATGTGAATATATATGCAAATGAATCTGCATCTGTCTTTTAAAGTGGATTTATGATCTTGTAATGTGTATATTGATAATATTATTTGTTTTTTAATGGAAGTTGTTGCTGAAATCTGGTACCCCAGGAACATTAAAATCAACATTGACCCTGTATTACAGGGGTTGGGCAATGAAACTGAAACACTGGCCAATACAGTGTTGGAGGTTTCACTCCTATATCTTGTTAGGGGTATAACAGTTCAGACCCAGAGACCAGTAGTGAAGAATGAAGACCAAGAGTCAGGAGTGCAATTAATTAAAGAAAATTTTTACTTAAGAATAGTTTGCAGTTTCATCAGCAGAAGCCAGCTTCAAGTCTCACAAGGAGTTTGTAGGCCGCGCTTCCTCTCTACCGGTCTCGTCGTACCGTACATACAATTGTCCCAACAGTTATACTGTTTTCAAGGTCTAGCCACGTCATTACTTCAAGGTGTATGATTCTGATTGGCTCAGAGAAAATGCACAGTCATGGTAAATTTCCATACAAGGATAGATAGCCGAGCATATCATTAAACTAGGTAGACTAGTTATCGCCCCATGACTAGATTTAGATCATTGTTGACCTCGGAGGTTGCAGAAAGGCGTCTTCACGTCTGGTGTTGTGTGCAGAAAATGTCCATCTTCAATATTGGGCCTGCACAGATCATGCAACGCACACACACAAAAGCTCCCCAGAATCACAGCTCTCCCAAGGTTGGAGAGTCTTATCAACAAAGCACTCAGTGAGAGGTACAGACAGTAGTACAGGCAATATTCATCTGGATTCTTTAATGTTTCAGTAAAAGGAAATATAAAATTAATAAAATATAATAAAAATGAAAGACAAATTTATATTTAATCTCTGGAAGCTGGGCTAAGTAAGCAAACACTGTTACTGCACTCCCAGCATGTTAGAGGTGTGTGATACCTCCAAAATCCAAACACACAACTATAAAGTGTTTAGTGACACATCACACAGCCCTAGGCCAGACGCCACTCAAAGACCAAATACCTACTTTAAAAAACATAAAAGAAGAACAAACAATCAGTAGTTCTATTGAGTAAAATCAACTGGAATTAATCATTAGATATAGGAGGATAAATATTAATTAAGGCTTTGATTATGAATCTGATTAAGATATTTACAGGTATATTGAAGCGGCAGGGGATTTCAGACTCCCCCCTTCAATCTTGACTTAAAATCCCATTAGTAAGAGAGTGTGAAGGTAGAATTACGTTGAATTAACATAAACTATTGCAAGCCACACAACATAATGGGAGACATATCAGAATTAAAAAGGTTGGCAAACTGTTGGTGTGTGCCTCACTGGTTTATCTGTGACCAGGACAGCAAGTCTTTGTGGTGTCTTGAGAGCTCTGGTATGCAGGGTAATGTCAGCATTAACAACGTTGGACGAACCACATCCAACAGGAGTAACTGTCGACACAAGAGGAAGCTGTCTGAAAGCAATATCTAGGTATTGTTTTCAAAAAGCATAAAATCACAGCTGCCCAACTCACTGCAGAATTAAACAAGCACCTCGACTCTCCTGTTTCCATCAAAACGGTTGTTCAGGAGCTCCACAGAGTCAATAGTCATGGTCGGGCTGCTATATCCAAACTTTTGGTCACTCGTGCCAATGCCAAATGTCAATTTCATTGGTGCCAACAGTGCAGATCTTGGGCTGTGGACAATGTGAAACATATTGTTCTCTGATGATTCCACCTTCAATGTGTTTCCCACATCTGTGGGAGTTACAGTGTGGAGAAGTCAGATAAACCCAGAACGTTGCTCTCCAGAGTGAAGCACTGCGGTGGATTAGTGATGGTTTGGGCTGCAATATCATGGCATTCCCTACTCTGCTTGATGGACTACCAAACCATTCTGGAGGACCATGAGCACCTGATGGTTCAAACATTGGATCCTGAAGGGGGTGCTGTGTATCAACATGATAATGCACCAATACACACAGCAAGACTCATGACATAATGGTTTGATGAACATGAAAGTGATGTTTAACATCTCTCATGGCCTGCACAGTCTCCAGATCTAAATATGTCTGAGGTATTTTGGAGGAGGGAGTCAGAAAACGTTTTTTGAGGAATGGCTCAAAATCCCTCTGGCCGCTGTGAAGATGAATTGATGCTGTATTGGACACAAACGGAGGTCTACACCATACTGATAAATTATTGTGATCTGAAACCATGTGTTTTAGTGTCATTGTCCAACAAAATGAAAATCATAATCAACATGTGATGAAAAAACATTCCTTTTGGGTTGAGATCACAAACACGTTATAATTTTACAGCTACTCTCTCATCCAGTTAATTCCCACCTTGAAATAAATCAAATTTCTGAAGTAATATCATGTTGAAATGTTTATATTTGCCTCTGTATGATTTAAAAGGTATAAATTTGTGTTTGCAGCACAGCCAAGAGGTCTGACGTGAGGACGCATGTGTTGTCGCTGCTGGATCGACACAGCTCGGTTTTAAGGTCTTTCAAGTGGACGGAGTTTGATGATGAATTTCTAACCAAAAATGTGGAGTCAGTCACTGTAGCAGATGTAACTGGTCCAAAAGTAAATACAATTTTTTCTGTCATCTGTGTACATTCTGCTTTATAATATATTTGCTAAATTGAAAAATGTCTTGCATCATTTTTAAGGTTTTTTTTCAGTCTATGGATGTGATATTGTTTTTATATTCTACAGCTTGTGGATCTGAAGGTTTACAACCTCTGTATCCATATTTTTTCCCTGAATGACGACAGTCCGAGCACGCTCGCTCTTGAGGAAGAGGAGGAGCTATCTGCTGCCAATCATTGGCTCCTCCCAGCTGGTGATTATCCATGATATGCCCCTTTCAAGCACATTCAAAACTTCCTTTGAATTTGAACACAATAGTTCACTGAAAAAATTAAAAGATAACACTTTATTTTAAGGTGACGTTGCTACACTTTACTACATGTACTACTTACTGTAGTAATAACAGTAAATTATGTGTAATTACAAGTAACTAACCCTAAACCTAACCGTAACTCTAAAGTAAAGTAGATGTAGTTAATTAATATTACTCAGCACATATTTGAGTAAGTACAATGTAACTACGTCACCTTAAAATAAAGTGTAACCAATTAAAGGCATAGTTCACCCAAAAATGAAAATTAGCCCATGATTTACTCACCCTCAAGCCATCCTAGGTGTATGAGACATTCGTCTTTCAGACGAATAAAATCTGAGTTATATTTAAAAATGTCCTGGCTCTTCCAAGCATTATAATGGCAGCCCAAAAAAAAGTGCATCCATCCATTATAAAAGTAATCCTTAAGTCTCCGGGGGGGTTTTAAAGGCCTTCTGAAGCGAATCAGTGGGTTTGTGTAAGAAATATATCCATATGTAACAACGTTCTTAGTTCAGGGAAGAAGGAGGCGGGAACCAAAGAAACATTTAAAAGACTTTAATCCAAAATAAACAAACTGAAAGTAAAATGCAGGCATCCCCTCACGGACGGCTGCTGCGCACACACATAATAAAACTCAAACATAACATAAAATCCAGGCCTGGTCCTCTCGTCCTTCACTGTCGTCGCTCCTCCTTTATGCTCCCGTCACTCCTCCGTGAGACACGAGGCTGGTGCGGCGCGCAGCTGTCGCTCATTACTAACGTCCCGCCCTCACGGTCCCTCAGCCTTGCTGCTCGCCACACCATATTTAACATGTTATAAAATAAAATATCTAGCTTCTGGCAGACCGCCTGTTGTATTTAACTTACGGAAAAAGATTAAAGGGTTAGTTCACCCAAAAATGAAAATGCTGTCATTAATAACTCACCCTAATGTCATTCCAAACCCGTAAGACCTCCGTTCATCTCCGGAACACAGTTTAAGATATTTTAGATTTAGTCCGAGAGCTTTCTGTCCTCCCATTGAAAGTGTATGAGCAGTATACAGTCCGTGTCCAGAAAGGGAAGAAGAAAGGTATGAAAAACATCATCAAAGTAGTCCATGTGTCATCAGTGGGTTAGTTAGACTCTTTTGAAGCATCATGTTCTGGAGATGAACGGAGGTCTTACGGGTTTGGAACGACATCAGGGTGAGTCATTAATGACAGCATTTTCATTTTTGGGTGAACTAACCCTTTAACTGGCGCGCCGATGACGTTGGACGTATCGTGAGCTTTATTAACCCCCCTGGAGACTTATGAATTACTTTTATAATGGATGGATGCACTTTTTTGGGCTCTCATTCATTACCATTACAAAGCTTGGAAGAGCCAGGACATTTTTTTATATAACTCAGATTGTGTTCGTCTGAAAGAAGAATGTCATATACACCTAGGATGGCTTAAGCGTGAGTAAATTATGGGATCATTTTCATTTTTGGGTGAACTATCGCTTTCTAATTCTGTTGTTGTTTACTTGTTCCAAATCTGTATGCTGTTATTTCTTGATGATTTGATAAACACTTGAAAATATCCAAAGAGTTGGCATGACGTAAAAACAACAAACATGGTCTGACCCATGTTGAATACTTACATCTTCGTCTTTCTCCTCATGTCTTCCAGCTGAGTTTCATGGCATTTGGGAGAGCTTGATTTATGAGGATGGCATCAAAACACAAGTAAGACCTGTAAATTCACAGTCATCTTAAAATGATCTGAAATAAATTAGCAGAATTATGCTTGTTAGCAGGAGTAGGTGGCATTACCAAAATCTTATATCACAGTAGAGGTCATTTGATATATATTGCATATCATATTTATATTGACATATTTATATTAATATATTTCCTTGAAAAGAAAGATTTAAATCTGTTTGTTTGGCACTTTTTAAAGAGTGCAATTGCATATTTGAGCTCAGCGATAAACTCATGCAGTGTTTGTATAATCTTTGGGACACATTATTCTCTATATACTCTAACTGATAGTCATGCATACACAGTATATCTACAACATACGCAGTATATCTACATTATAAGCATGCATTATTGCAATATCTTTACCAGTTGAATTTTCATACCACCCGTCCCTACTTGTTGGTATCCCATAACATGATCTTTGTCTTCACTTTAATCTCGAGCTCTTGGATTACGTATCGACAACAATTTTCTTCTCTGACAAAAATGTTGACAGCAATTTAATTGCCTGGAATCGTGTCGTGTTGCTTCATGGTAAGACAATAAAATCTTGTTTGCTAGCTCAGCAATTTCTGTCTTCATTGAACTGCTGCCCATGCCATGTTTATACAGTTGCCGTGTCTCTCATAAACCCTCAGGGCCGCCTGGCACCGGGAAGACGTCTCTATGTAAAGGACTTGCCCAGAAACTCTCCATTAGACTGTCTGGCAGGTGTGACATCTTTCATTAAATCAAAAAGGCAGCTGGTGAATGGCCTGTACCCATCACCATTGTTGTTAACGTTTGCTCAGGTACGCACACAGCCAGTTTGTGGAGATCAACAGCCACAGTCTCTTCTCCAAGTGGTTCTCAGAGGTACAGCTTGATCCATCTCATCTGAAACACTTCCTCAGATCCATGTCTGAAACGCTGTGAACACATGTGACTGTTTTACAGAGTGGAAAACTGGTCACGAAGATGTTTCAGAAGATTCAGGAGCTCATTGATGATAAAGATGCCCTGGTGTTTGTCCTAATAGATGAGGTTCTCTCCTTTTAACATCATTAATGTTCCTTTAAAAATCACTTATGTCATTTATTTAGTTGCATTGCTCAACAAAACCACCTAAACCAGTCTAAGGGGGAATTATAGCCAAAAAACGGCTATCCACTGGTGATTTTGGTCTAGTGTGATGGTTTTAGAGGGGTTTTGGGCACTTAACAGCTGTTCAGACTGGTCTCCCAAAACCAGCTGTAAGACAATCAGACCATCTTAGACTGGATTTATAAATAAACCCTTTCTTTACAGTGTTATTAGTTTAGTGAAGAAGAGGCCATAGTCTTTTTAAACCTGGTAAAACACAGTAATTAAAATTCTCTTATAAACTATCATTTGATTATAATTAAATCTGATTGATAAGTCTTATGGTTTATTTCCTTTCATTTATCTTTAAGAAACCATTAGTTATATTAAAAAAATAATAATTGTCCAAATTTGCATCAGGGTATCATTTAGAAAAACAAAGCATTATTGCAACTCTGTTATTTTTAAATATGCAAAATTAAACAACCACCTTGTCTGCCGCTGTATATACCCATATTTAGTGAAAGTTAGGTATTGTTTAATTGATTTATACATTGCATTTCTGCTACGCTGGATCACTGAGGGTCCAGTAATGTGTGTTTGTTAGGTGGAGAGTCTCACAGCTGCTCGGAGTGCCGCTCAGGCGGGAACAGAACCGTCTGACGCTATTAGGGTGGTCAATTCTGTCCTGACCCAGCTTGACCAGATCAAACGGTCAGTTTCTCTTGATCTCTGCTGCACTTTCATCTACAAAGGCATGCTTGAAATCAAAATGACTATTTACCTAATGCACGCTGCTGCTCTTAGTGTGCATTATTCATTGTGGAGGTTATTGCAAATAAATTAAAGTCTGCTTTTGTAGTCTTTCATCAAAATATAATAACCTGTTCTGCTATTTTTTCCCCTTTTCGTCTGATGCCATCCTGCCCTCTTTTTTGTACCATTAAATAACTGATGCATTTTGGAATATTTCTTATCATGTCAGTTAAAATGGGGATTTCTGTGCAGTTTGGCCATTAATATTCATATCAACTTTGTGTTTTCTTGATTCAGCCACACAAATGTGGTCATCCTCACTACATCCAACGTCACAGAAAAGATTGATCTGGCCTTTGTGGACAGAGCTGATATAAAGCAGTACATTGGCCCACCAAGCGCCAGTGCCATATTCAACATCTATCTGTCTTGTCTGGAGGAACTCATGAAGGTGTGTGTGTGTGTGTACAGCTCCATTACCTGTTGAACTTCTTCATTCTTCTACTGGGCTCCACAAATTAGATTTGATCCTTCCCTGCAGCGTCAAATCATCTACCCAAGACAGCAGCTGATGAGTTTGGAGGAACTGGGAACCATGAACTTCATGGAGAGCGACGTGACCCACCTGAGCTTAAGCCTGAGGAACATCTCCCAGTGAGTGTTTGCTGGTGACCACTGATCATTATACTGACCAGTGCTGAAAGTTATTGAGAATTGATATCATTAACAAGTGTCTCTTTCTGGACAGGAGGAGCGTGGGACTCAGTGGAAGAGCCTTGAGGAAAATCCCATTTCTGGCTCATGCACTTTATGGAAAGGTACTCATCTTTGAATGTACAATGTTATGGGATTTTTACCACAAATAAGGGGTGGTGTTAGACTTAGTCTTAAATCCTTTAGTCTGGTAAATCATTCCGCATCGCGGAAATGAATCCTTATGAAAGTTAGCCTACAAAAGTTATTTAGTCAAGAGTAGTGAGTGAAATTTTTGTTGTTGTTGGTCTTTTGTTTGATTAAAATTAAAACGCAGACAGCAGCGCATCAGGAATATTACAGTATAATCTTGAATTATGCAGCTCAGTGCCTTCACGCAGTTCATTAATAAACCATCGGTTTCTTATATTGGCCTTTTTCATGCTAAAGCCGATACCCGATATGTCGATGGTTGTAAATTGATCAAAAATTGCCCGATACATCGGTGCATCCCTAGTAATTAGTATACCCATAATCCATTAAACATGTACAATTTTTGTTTATCAATTATTATTAAGCACTTAGTTTAAATGAATATAAATAAGTGACATATAAATCAATAGATAAAGCTATAAATATGACTACATGTGAGATTAAATGTTCAATTCTCTATACCTATATTAACTAACTTCACAACTTATACTTGCACTGATATAGTGAGATTTTTGTCTTTCGTTGTCCTCTTTGATAGACAGCTCCTTTTATTCTTGCTGTGCAAATTTGTTAAAATTCTTAATATTTTTCAATCTCGTAATATTCTGCAGAAGAGAGAAGTGAATCGCAGTTTCACTGACCCGCAGCACATGATTGGCTGCTTGCTACTGATGTCACATCTAAACTCCTAAACTCAGGATCAAAACCCTGTAACCCTGAGTTCGTTCAACTACCATCATGGCACAGGCCGAAGTGTAATAGAATAAATGCTTAAATGTGTATTTTGGATATTTTCTTTCAAATAGTCTGAAAATCTTAAAATTGACCAGTGCATGAAAAAACAATGCAGTTTAGTCTTTGTTTGTTGTAATCATGTCTTCTCTTGTGTTTCCAGACCTCTACTATGACAGTCGAGAGTTTTTTAAAAGCGATGGGCCGCGCCGTGGACAAGCAGAGAGAGGAACAGGCGAGTTTGGTCAACTGTGTTTGAGCTGAAGCAAACTGATGTTCTGCTGTTGAATCGAAACGGTTTCTTGTTTGTTAGTTCAATATTTCTGCTCTGTTCACCAGCTTCATCCTCTGAACATGTCCTAGAACAAACCAGTGTTGTCTTATTTCAAGTTTGAAACAGCATTGGTCTGTCATGTAGGTGACATTTTTCAATTCCGCATTCATAAGCTGAAGTTTTGGTGTCCTAAACCCGAGTTTGAAATATGCACTGTAGCAGCTGCTATTTGCATATGAACAAAAATGTTCTTTTTTTATGTTCAGTTTTTATATGTGTATATATTTAAATAATTTGATTAAAATGAGAAAATAATTCCTTTTGGTTCTTTTTTTCTGAATAACAATTAAAATGTCTATATAGGTTCTGAAAAGGTTCTATATAGAACATTAAAGGGTTCATGCTTCATATATACAGTCTTGCTCAAAAGTTTACACACCCCTTGCAGAATCTGTGAATAATTATAAGCAACACTAAATGCGTGGAGTTTTTTATTTTGTACTGTCCTGAAAAAGATCTTTTACATATAGTCCACAAGCCAAAAAATTGCTGAATTTATAAAAATGACCCTGTTGAAAAGTTTATGAACCGTTGATTCTTAATACTGTGTGTCATCACCTGGATGATCCACGGCTGTTTAGTGATGTTGTTCTTGAGTCCCTTGTTTGTCCTGAGCAGTTAAACTGACCATCATTCTTCAGAAAAATCCTCCAGGTCCTGCACATTCTTCAGTTTTCCAGGATCTTTTGTATATTTGAACCCTTTCCAGCAGTGACTGTATGATTTTGAGATCCATCTTTTCACACTGAGGACAACTAAGGGACTCAAACACAACTATTAATTAAGGTTGAATCATTCACTGATGCTCCAGAGGGAAACACGATGCACTAAGTGCCAGGGGTAAAAACTTTTGCACAGGATGATGTCCACATTTTTTTTACTTTGTTTAAATATCAAATCTTTTTCATTTAGTACTGCCCTTCTGACGCAACAGAAGATACCTTTACGTTCATCTTCAAATTCAAAAAAGTTTTCACCCCCCGGCTCTTAATGCACCGTGTTTCCTTCTGGAGCATCAGTGAATGTTTCAACCTTTATTAGTTGTGTTTGAGTCCCTCAATCTTCCTCAGTGTGAAAAGATGGATCTCAAAATCATACAGTCACTCCTGGAGAGGGTTTAAATATACAAAAGATTCTGGAAAACAGAAGAATATTTGGGACCTGAAGGATTTTTCTGAAGAATGTTGGTCAGTTTAACTGCTCAGGACAAACAAGGGACTCAACATCACTAAACAGCCGTGGACCATCCAGGTGACGACACAGTATTAATAATTAACAGTATTAATTATTCAGAAAATAATATGCATTTTGTATGATCTCTCTTATTTTGTAAAATGATTCACATTTTCACATTCTGTAAGAGGAAACTTTTGAGAACGACTTTTAGGGGTTCATGTTATGTTTAGTTTGAATTATTTTTTTAATTATTTTTTTAATCAATTTTGTGAATTCAGCTCATAAGTATACTTTATACTTTAAATAACTTTTAAACATGAAAGTTTTATGCAATCATTTAACAGTTTTTATTTTATAGAACCTTTTTTGGCTTAAAGAGTTATTTAAAATTGAGTCAAGAACCCTCGAGTTCCGTTTAGAACACCATTTTTTTTAACCTTTTTTCTAAGAGTCTAATTGATAAACTGCATCCAGTAGGTGGCATAAAGGTGCAACTGCAGGTAAAAAAAATAAATAATTTGATGCATGAAATGCGTAGTGAATTGCCTGTCTTTTTCCACTCACACAGCTACTTTAGTTATATTAGAAACTTTTTGACAACTAAGACGAGGTTGTATTCACACTGCACCCAGTTTTGATTCGGTCTTGCACATTGTCATTATGCAAAATGTTTGTACACATCAAATTTTATGATTTATTTTTATTTTGCAGTGTGTGCTACTTGCCTGATTGTTTCGTGTAATTTAAAGGCATTAAAGTTGTAAAGCACAAACTAAAATACGCAACATTTCATTGTCCCACATGTGCATTCATTCACACTCAACTTTCTCATGAGGTGTTTGACCTTTGCCGTTAAGGAACCAGTTTGACACCATATTTAAAGCGGCCTGCTTTGATGTGTTGTTTGAAAAGTGTCAAGTTGTGAGAAGTTGTTTTATGCGAATCCAAAAATCACAAAGAGCTGCTTGATGTGTATCATCACCCGACGATACCGGATCAAACATGTAAACACCTGCGAGCCGTCATTGTGCAGGTATCTGTATCGCATTCTTCTGATATGATGTGAGATTAAAACGTGTCAGGCTGCAGACCAGATAAACAAACCCATAATTGCAGTGTCTGCAGGCTTTTTTCTCTTCCTGTCAGTTCCTCTTCCAAAAACAAGCTGCCTAAATGTAATCAGTGGAGGAAGAAAAAAAATCGTCAAAAGCCTTATTGTTGCAGAGTTTTATACCACTTTTGCGGTTAGAAACTGCCAGTGAGTTCCTAAACAAAGCAAACAGTATAATGCTGTTGAGTTTCTGTCTGGCTCCAAGCACTGGAATATCAATAGAGCTGCCAATAGTAATACATTAGTTGAAGAGTTAATAGACTTGCGGGCAAGTATCGTACAACAACACAAGACGTTTGGTGTTCAAGGCTGTTCAGTAGGAGATGTATGAGCTTTTGTTTGAACTAAAAGAATGATTTATGCTGCTTATTGGCAAATCTTTCCCATCTTTCAGTATTGCAAAATGTTTGTTTTTTTCCCTCATGCAAATAATATGCTTTTTATCTGTTTTTTTCTCTCTCAAGCTGATTGCATGTGAAACATTTTCCTGTAGCAATCGTGCATGTATGAATTACCAACTAGAGTTTGGCATTTTCTGAAGAAAGTGGTTGCTGACTGGGCTTTTTTGTGTGCATAACTTCTTTAAATGTTTTTGTGTCCATCACAAAGGCATTATTCAGCTGTCGTTTCCATACCTTGGCAGTATCATATACATCAGTCTCTCTGTGCAGACTCTTCTGAGACTTTTTAACCCTCTTGGGTTCCTCATTTGGGAGTCACGATAAGGTTCTTCATGGTCAAAATATATTTTTTTGTATTTTGAGAGCATTTTATGGTAATAATTAATATTTATGAATTATTGAATTATGAAATATGTATTTTCTAATATTTTGTTGTTACAGTGAAGTGTTTAATTGTGTGTGTGTGTGTGTGTGTGTGTCTGTTTTGCACTCTTGATGTTTTAGAGATTCACAGTCCCTGACAAAAGTCGTGTCGCTTATCTATTTTGTAGAAACACCTGCTATTAACCTGATTTTTAATTCATCAATTGGTGTTAGAAATAGCTCATATGAAAAGCTAAAACCCTCCCAAATGACGTGTTTAATGCACTGAAATAAATTAGTTTCACTGAAAAAAGATTTATCATTTAATCAAGACAGAAAGGTCAAATTTTGGCAAGACAAAAGTTTTGTTGCCTATACAGAAATTGAACAAATTTACTGCAAATACAAAAATATGTCAGCAAATTAAGTAGTGCTGTGAGATCCAAATTTAATATCTTGTATGACTTCCATGAGCTTGAAGGACTGCATCCATGCGGTTTGGCAAGGACTCATACAATTTATTGATGAAGTCATCAGGAATAGCAAAGAAAGCAGTCTCGCATGCCTCCCAGAGTTCATCAGTATTCTTTGGTTTCGTCTTCCATGCTTCCTCTTTCATCCTACCCAACATATGCTCAATGATGTTCATGTCTGGTGACTGGGCTGGCCAATCCTGGAGCATTCTTCTTCGCCTTGAGGAACTTTGATGTGGAGATGGAAGAATGCGATGGAGCACCATCCTGCTGCAGAATTTGACCTCTTTTTTGGTTGGGAATATAAGAGGTAGCTAAGATGTCTTGGTATTTTAGACTATTGAAGTTGCCTTCCACCCTGCAGATCGCTCGCACACCCCCATACTGGATGTAACCCCAGACCATGATTTTTCCCCCACCAAACTTCACTGTTTTCTGAGTGAATCTCGGATCCATGGGGGCTCCAGTAGTTCTCCTGCAATATTTGCGGCGACTGTGGTGTAATTCAACAGAAGATTCATCTGAAAATCCACCTTCTGCCACTTTTCCAGCGTCCATCCTTTTAGCAGGCTGTGGGCTTTGGCAAATGCCACACGGTTTTTCAATTGTCTTTTGTTTAGTGCTAGCTTCTGGGCACTGATTCGACCATGGAGGCCATTTCGAGACAGAATCCGACAAACTGTTCTGGTTGACACAGGGACTTCAGGTGACCAGGTCTCGTGGAGCTCTGATGCAGTGGAAAATGGGCTGGCCTTGGATTTTCGAGCCAGCAAACGGTCCTCTCGAGCAGTTGTCTTGCAGGGTCTGCCTGACCTTGGTTTGTCATAAACATCTCTTCAAATCTTTTTTTTATCCTCTGTACTTGACGCTGAGACACTTTGAAGGTGTCTGCCACATCAGCAGTGGATCTGGTCTTCAGCCTCTTGATAATCAAAACTTTAGTCTCAGGGTGAATCTTAGGCATGTTTGCAGAGGTCTAGTTGCAGTTGATGTGAAGGTCTAGTGTACTGGGGTTCTTTTTATACACACCTGAGATCTAATTGATCCATTATTAGTCACAGGTGAAGCTCATATGACAAGGCGACAACACTTATGTCTTTGCAAAAATTGACTCAGTGGGCTTTACCCAGCTGTGAATATTAGAATATTTTTTGACAGTTTCATTTTGCACTGAAACATTATTACAAAAGCTGTTGGGATTAAAATGAGCCATTTCTTGTAAAAAAATATTGATAAGAAATATATTTCAGTGGCACTTCAGGTCAATTTGTACACAAGCGACAAGACTTTTGTCAGGGACAGTAGATTGTACACACAAAAAATTAGCTGTATTTTCACATTTTTGCCTTTTTCCCATTCATTTCCCAAGGCGGTCATTTCTGACTGCGAACACCCTGAGTGAGACTTTTTTTACAACCATTTAGCCTTTTCAAATCATGCCCCCAGTTTGTTTTGTGTTCATATACCAAGTGCCATAAAAGTCACCAAGTTTCGTACCATATTCGGAATTAAAGATACTTTAAAATTAAAAAATTTAAAGTTTTCCGGTCAAAACTGGAATTGGAAGGGAACTGAATTGGATCTATATAACAGGTGCTTCAGAAATAAGAGAGATGAATGACGTCAGCTGAAAAGGAAAGTTGTTTCAGAGGAGAAAGTTAAATTTTGATGAGCGATTTTTATAAAGATGTTTTCTGTAAACAAATAGTCACTCACAGCAACACCTAAACAATGTATTAAAAATAATTCTGATTTCCTGATGACTTCTGGAGTTTTATGACCCCTGCTGAAATCTTCTAATCACTCCTGGGCTCAGGCCTCATGCACACTGCTTCGGATGCGTTTGTTGAATGACTAACTGTGATAATACCTACAGGAAAGAGAAAGACGCAACCCCGCAGGAGCTGGCTTTATATTTCACCAGCGGTGTAACTCATCAGAGACGTTAAACCACAAGCTGGCACGGGTTGATAGTTCGTGAAGTCCCAGAGAGGGGAAAGTTTGTGGAATATGTTGGAATATGTTGAACAACAGTCATAACCGTTTCAGATGAGCTATCATTCATCATGTGGAACGATGCTCTTTTCCATTATTATCTCTCAATCAGTTTTTTTTTTTTTTTGGTGCTTTTTGTTCTGAATTTTCTCATTTTAATTAGATTTTCTGTACTAAAATAGGTTTTCATGCTCAAATGTTCAAGAACACATAATTATTCCCATATTCTCCATTGTTGCAGCTCCTCTCT
Source organism: Gobiocypris rarus (assembly GCA_023029165.1). Taxonomy (NCBI): domain Eukaryota; kingdom Metazoa; phylum Chordata; class Actinopteri; order Cypriniformes; family Gobionidae; genus Gobiocypris; species Gobiocypris rarus. The sequence continues at coordinate 37,583,213 of CM040926.1, read as the reverse complement.
TCCCAGTCTGTCAGTAAAGCTCTGTTTAGTTCCTGTCTATATGAAGCTCCTCCTTCTGAAAAGCACAGTGTGATCTGATTGGTTGGCTGGGCCAGTGTGTTGTGATTCGTCAAGTGCTTAGAGCATGTTATAACCATGAGTTTCGACACACTTTTAACTCACTTAACCAGCCCCCCCCCTTTATTTAGTGTATGCTTTGGGTGGGATTTATTTAAATGAGGAATATTGTATTTTCATTCCCGGAAGAAAACTCAAAACTACAACGGAGGTGTTTCAGGGAGTTCAGAAACACTGACACGGATATAGAGAAGATCTGCTGCTGGAGGGATTTTGTGCTTCGTAATAAAACAGCAATATTACACACTAAAAAAAGCTGAAAATGTAAAAGCATAACAAATAAAGCACTACATAATTTGTCATGTCCATCTTTCTACTTGAAGAAAAGTAGATGTTTTCATGATATTGTGGTTGAGTTGGTAAAAGAGATCCAAAGAGAACAGTTTAGGCCACTTGTATTAATACTTTAAAATCTAAAACGCAAATGTACTACTTTTTAAATTTCAAGAAGAAAATGTGTGTTGTTGGCCATGCAAAACTTATCATCACAAAGGATGTTGAAGAATCCCTCCACCAATGTAAGAAAAGTAAAATGTGCATACTTTGCATTTTGATTTATAAGTGTAATACTCATGTTCATATCAGAAACCCACATTGACCCCCAAAAGTGCCATTGTGTTTAGGAAAAATCTAGAACAAATGCTGCAGCATCATTTCTCTTCATTAACACCACTTTTCTTCTTCATTTTTGCCTGGTGTGTTTGAATCTGTTCGTGTTTTTTATATGTACATCAGGTCTCCTCAGGTTCACACAGATATCGAAAACTGCATTAACTATCAGTATGATCCATTAACCACAAACAAACCCAATACTGACTGTCTTCATGTTTATCACTACATCTGTTTTAGCATTTTAAACATGTTGTTGTCCAAGGCACTACAGGCAAACCATTGTTTTGTTTTTTATGCAATGATAAATTTTTAGATTTGGGGTTATTTTACTTCCATAACTTTCAGACTAGTGGAAGGAAAACTTCCATTATTTATTTAAAGTTTGATTTAACCCCACACCATAATCCCCCCTCCACCAAACTTTACACTTGGCACAATGCAGTCAGGCAAATCCCGTTTTCCTGACAACCGCCAAACCCAGACTTGTCCATCGGATTACCAGACAGAGAAGCGTGATTGGTCACTCCAGAGAACACGTCTCCACTGTTAGAGTCCAGTGGCGGCGTGCTTTACACCAGTGCGTCCAATGCTTTGCATTGCACTTAGTGATGTAAGGTTTGGATGCAGCTGCTCGACCATGGAAACCCATTCAATGAAGCTCTACGCACTGTTCTCTGAAGTCCACATGAAGTTTGGAGGTCTGTAGCTGTTGACTCTGCAGAAAGTTCTGACTTCTGTGCACTGTGACCCTCAGCATGCACTGACCATGCGTAGACTTTTTGGCTGAGTTGCTGTTGTTCCCAATTGCTTTCACTGTTATAATCCCACTAACAGTTGACCGTGGAATATTTAGTAGTGAGTACATTTCAGGAATGGACTTATTGCACAGGTGGCAACCTATCCCGGTACCACGCTTGAGTTCACTGAGCTCCTGAGAGCGACCCATTCTTTCACAAATGTGTGTAGAAGCGTCTGCATGCCTAGTGCTTGATTTATACACCTGAGGACATGAAGTGATTAAAACACCTGAATTCAATGATTTGGAGGGGTGTCCCAATACTTTTGGCAATATAGTGTATCACATTGTATTCCTAAAAACATGGTGTTATCTGGATACTGACAGTCAGTGATAAGAGATATCCATGTAAAAAACGTTTCCCTCTGGTTTAACAGACAAGGCTAACGCTAGTCCCAGACTAAAAGGTATGGTTGAACTGAAAGCAATATGCACTGATGTTAAAAGGTCAGTGCCATTGTTTGTCTGAAGATGCACACCAGTAATATTTTTCTTCTTCTTTCTAAGGCATGATTTATAAAAGCTACTTAAATGTCATAATTGAACTACGGCCTAATCCTGGTTTACCCTACCTGTCTGTCAAACAAGGCCTTACAAAAGAAATCCTTTATCCAATGTTCAGATTTCTGTTCTGGAAATGCATGCAACGAATGCATTTGTAATTAGTTAAAGCCTAATTTGCATATTTAAACATAACTTTTCAGAAAACTTGTGTTGTGTACAGATTCACCTGTAGGCTCTCTGCTAGTGCTAGTCTTGTGCGTGTCAGTAGGGGGCAGCAGTGATGCTGAAGGGGGCTGGACTGAAGGTGCGTGTTTCTCCCACACTTCACTTCACTCTAGTGATGGGAAGTTCGGTTCTTTCCGCGAACCGGTTCTTTCGGACAGTTCGTTTCAAAGAACCGGATCAAAAACCGGTTCACGGTTATTTTACGCTCAAACTTAATGACGTAATTTCGCTATGATGTAATGACGTCAAGTCTATCGCGGGTTGGATAAACAAACACTTTACACATTAAAATATATAAAGTCAGTAATCATAATATCAATCAGATAAAATATCATCATAATCTGTTAAGTTTATTTTTACAGTCAAGTTTTACATCTAAAGCATCCAAACACTTACAGGCAGTGATGTGCGAGGATGTTTTACAGTTATAAAATCAATAAATTAGTCTTCATCAGTGCAGAAACCATGATCCACTTACTATGTTTTGTAATTAAATAAATACGGTTCACCAAATTTTCCCCACATTCATGTCCTCAGAGTCGTTTCACAGACGCGCTCATCAGTTGAGGTTCGCTCGGTTCAGAGAGACGCGTGCAGTGTCGCTTTGACGCATGCTCAGTCAGTATCAGCTCATCGGTTCTCCAATCGGACATGTCCGAAATAAACAGGGTTCAGTGTTCTGATTCTGATGATCCGAAAACCGCTGCAACCGGTTGCAACCGATTCTTGACTCGAGAACGAGAACGAAATTGAGATTCGAGAACCGCGAGAGCGATTCCTTCGCCTTAGCTGTAGTTTGAGGCTACATCATTTTTATATCACCTTGTTTAGAAATTAAATACACTGATCCTGAAAATAACATGGCTTTATGAAACAAATGTTTAGTTTGGTAGTTGTACAAACTAATGCTTGTTTCCAATGTTTAAAAATAATTAAGTAACAAGCACAACTGCACATTTTTACTGTAATATGCTTTTTAGAAAACATTCATATAGAAAAATATATTTGTACAACAATTTCTGAACAGAGTTTGATCTATGTACACATACAGTGTGTGTAAGTGCACTTTTATGTGTAGGCTATTGTGAACACTTTAATATTTTTATCAAAACATTGTTTATTTAATACAAACCCAATTTGTGAATGTGTCATCATTAACTATAATTACTGTAGGCCTACAGGTAGCCAATTTCATAAATTATTATGATCCCTAACACATCCCGATGCGCAAAAAAATTACACGCATGCTCATCAGTATCAGCTCATCGGTTCTCCAGTCGGACATGTCCGAAATAAACAGTTCTCGGTTCAGTGTACTGGTGATCCGATAACCGTTGCAACCGGTTGATACCGATTCTTGACTCGAAAACGAGAACTGTGACAGGCCGTGTGCGTTCGTTCGTGTGCGCTGCACGCATGCTCAGTATCATCAGCTTCTGCTCGCTGACGTGCTCAATCTGCTCATCATCAGTTCTCTCTCTTACAGTATAGTGTCAGTTAAGTCAGTGTATTGTTGGAGTAACTGAATAACTCTGGCATGCTGGTTTATTTCAAGTCAGAGGGACAGTCAGACAGGTCAAAAAGTGAGTGACTTTATAAATTTGTGGATTAGTGCTGCGAACTGTTTCGAACGATTCAGTCCGATTTGGTGAACTGGTTCGACCGGTTCACTAAAAGAACCGGTTCAAAAGAACGATTCGTTCGCGAACCGGACATCACTACTTCACTCGCTTCGCATCTTCATCTGCAGCAGAAGATCATCTCGAGAGCTCGTACCACAGATTCTGCTCTTTCCTCTTCTGCATTACACATTCACAGGGAACGGGGCTCGCTGGTGTCGCGCGCTAAATGCTGCTCGAATGTTTCCGGAATCTGCAGGATTTGCCTTTTAACTTCTCTGAACGGATGTAATATAACAACTGAGAGCGAGAGATGCACGACTTCTGTTAACTACAGCAGTGATACAATGGGGAAACTTCACTCAAAGCATGGTGAGTTGCGCATCTAGAAGTTACATGATCGCATCATATTTGTGTAAATAATATGTAAACGCGTATGTGTATGGACGATTATTCAGTATGGGAACTTTTCTGTTCTTTAGAATGACTTTAGTCCTAATGTATATAATAGCTTTGTGAACGTGAATTGTTTATTTAATGATTTTTTCTTAATTTTAAAATTATTGAAAGGAAAATGTTGCCCGTTTGTATCATTATTGTTAAGTTTCTATTTGTTTTAATTGGAAATGTGAAGTGACAGACGAGCATAATACAAGTCAGAAAAAAGAGAAATGTCATTTAGTATAAGATTTTTACATATGAAAGTAGCTTTGTTAGGTATAATTACAAAATGACTGACTGATAGATAATCAGAAGCAATTCAAAAACGTTTTCTCTAAAAACTGGAAAATATCATTACCATACTGTTCGTCATCACCGATATCAAAAATCTGAGTAAGATGATCAGATAATAATTCCAGCACAACATAGATTAAACACTTTGAAGAAGTTAAAATATAAAAAATCAGTCAAAATTCCTAAGAAATCATCAATAATATGTCGATCTTTGCCATGCATGCTCTTGAAATACATAAAAAATAATACCCCAATTTTTGTCTTTGCTATTCGGATGCAGCTTGCAAACGTCGGGAAAATCCTGAAGGTGAGATTTGCATTTGACATTTTTTCATAGTTAATATGAACTATTAATGGCTTGGAACATTTCCCAATGCTTGTTCAATCCATTTTCAGGGGACAGTTTTGTCGTGAATGGCTTTATTTCAAGAAGAGGAGTTGAAGAGGGCGAAAGATATGGCACCTACCTGAAAGACTATAAGGTAAGAAGCACCTGTTTTTGTGCATTTGCTTCCTTTATGCATCTGAAACCTTCTCGCCATCCTCTAATCACATTGGCAGCTATACCTGAAATCAGACATACAATCTGACTGTTCTACACAGACACCATCTTCGTGCATCAAAGCGCTTTGCTTGGGAAACTCGACTAATTTCAGTTAAATTTCCAAAGAGTATGTCGTTTGCATGATTCTAAAAAGCAAGAATGCACAGAAGTAACTAATACAAAGAAAGGTTTGGAATGACTGCAGTGCATTATGCGATTGCTTTCTGTAGTCGAAGCTTTTTCCCTGGTCGACTTGCTCAGGAATCTAGACTGGATCGGCACCACAGAGGGAACAACTTGCACTGAGCCGTTTGCCGTCCCGCTGCCAAAGACCACATTCCCACTGACGAGAAATCATCATTACACCGACTGAAACAAACAGAACGGAGTGTGTGTTCGCAAGGCCATGCAACGACATGTCGAGCTCCTCGTGATGACGGGAGCTGCTGTTGTTTTTGTCGTGTTTGGCAGCAGGACAGCTCCGCTGTGGTTGTTCCCCTGTGGGATTGATGGGTTTTGACAGCCCGTTCCCTGCGGTGGGACTATGACATCAGCGCCCGGGCGGACGGTTTGTGATTGACAACTGTATTAACTAACAGCTGAGAGTCTCGGTTAGTGCTGGACGTATGGCAGCTCACATGCATAACGTGTGTGAGAACGGCGTCGGATTGTACCGTGACTTTTGGGAGTGTCAGTTGTTGATGAGTAATTTCACTAATTGTGATCTGTTGAGGTTTTATCTTGTGCAAACCAGTCGTCTCTTATAGGCCTATATCTATGCAGTTAATCTAATGCTCTTTCTCCTCCACCTGAGCAGTTAGTCTCATTCTCTGACCACACAATGCTGCTATTTCCTGATGTTTTTCCTAACCTGAGACAGGTTGACGGACACTAGTGATTAACTACAAAAAATAACATGCCTCATGGCATACGTATATCAGTAACGCAGTTCTTTTCATATTGCACATTTGAAACTTGACATTTTATGCACTTATTAATGCATAAAAGTGCATATTAATCCACGTTTCTTGTTCAGACAGACATTTTGCTAGTTTGATTCAAGTTTTTTTTTTTTTCATTTCTGCGAATAGTTTATTGAAATACATATCCACATGAATTAATCAAACCAACTCTTGCAAGTTGATTTGATTTAAATTCTGGGAATGTGTTCAAACTTTAAATGGACTGATGGACATAGTTTGATTCATTTCTGTGAATCTCCATTTCAAAGAATCAATTCAAAAGTCAAACTCAAAAATCTCTGAAATAATTTTTTGAAATGGACAGATATTCAAAAGAATGAATCAGTGATGGGTTCAAACTTAAAATGGACAGAAAATCACAGAAAATAGTCTCTAGAATGTTTGTTTGATTCATTTCTGTGGATGAGTTCAAACTGTCCATTTCAAAGAATCAAATCAGAAGTCAGTCTCAAAAACATCTGAATTGCTTTATTGAAATTGAGAGATATCCACATGAATGAATCAAACCAGCTCTTACAAGTTGATAATATGATTAAATTCTATGGATGAGTTCAAACTTTAAATGGATAGATGGACAGAGTTCGATTCATTTCTGTGAATCCCCATTTCAAAGAATCAATTAAAAAGTCAAACTCAAGTTATTCAAATGAACAGAAATTCACTAGAATGACTCTAACAAGAGTCAATGAGTCTAACATGTTTGTTTGTTTGATTCATTTCTGTGGATGAGTTCAAACTGTCCATTTCAAAGAATCAAATCAGAAGTCAGTCTCAAAAGTTTTTTAATTGATTCATATTTCATAGAAATGGACAGAAATTCACAGGAATGAATCAAATAAATTCTAACAAGTTTTTTTTTTAATTCATTTCTGCGAATGGTTTATTGAAATACATATCCACATTAATTAATCAAACCAACTCTTGCAAGTTGATTTGATTTCAATTCTGGGAATGTGTTCAAACTTTAAATGGACTGATGGACAGAGTTTGATTCATTTCTGTGAATCTCCATTTCAAAGAATCAATTCAAAAGTCAAACTCAAACATTTTTTAAGTTATTCAAAAAAACAAATAAATTCACTAGAATGACTCTAACAAGAGTCAATGACTCTAACATGTTTGTTTGATTCATTTATGATCAGTTCAAACTGACTATTGAGTAGACTCTTTGAAATGGACAATCTCAAAAACCTCTGAATTGCTTTATTGAAATGGACACCTATTTAAAAGAATGAATCACTGGATGGGTTAACTTGAAATGGAAAACATCTCTAAAAGGTTTGTTTGATTCATTTCTGTGAATGACTTTAAACTATTTAAAATCCATTTAAATCCATTTAAAAAACTCAAAATTCAACCTTTCAATTGATAAAAAAACAAAACTCTTCTCTTCCTCTATTTCTCTTTTATTCCCTACCTATTCTAGCTTAAGGTTACTCTATGTGATGTCCAAAACTTGGTATTTAATGCACGTTTTTGTATTTCTTCGCCTATTCATGACCGATCGCTTCCTGTACTCCTCAGTTGTAAGTTGCTTTGGATAAAAGCGTCTGCTAAATGCATAAATGTAAATGTAATTGAAATGGACAAATATTCAAACTAAGGAATCAAACCTACTATAACCAGTTTGTTTGATTCATTTTTGTAAATGTGCTCAAACTGTGCATTTCACTAAATTGATATAAAAGTCAGTCACAAACATTTTGAATTAATTCATTGAAATGAACAAAAGCTGATGTGTCTCATTATGTCAGACTCTTTGCATTGCATCATTTCAATTAGCGTCACACTGAAGGACGGCAAAATAAAACGACTCTAACTGATGATTAACCTGCCCTATTAGAAGCCTTATAAAAGTTGTTCCCTTCATGAATGGGAAAGTTATTTGGGAAAATCTGACAGCGATGTTAAGGGGAAACCACCGACGGCGCAGAGTACGTCATGTGTCATTAATGGGCAGATCCAGCGTTTGATTTTATTCACAGTTTTGGCTCTGATTTGTGTTTTGTCAGTCGTCAAGTACCTGAAAGAGTCTTTGAAACTGCAAGCTGGAGCACTTTTGACTGCTGATAAGGCGAGCTTGGGTTGTTTATTAAGGGTGGTTGAAGTGCAAGATGCTGTATAATTAAGGGCAGCTTTTGGTGCGGATCCGAGTCCATTTCAGGTCAGAGTTTGGTTGATGAAGGTTAAAATAGCTTTGTTGCATAACATGTTGCAGTTTTGATCACACTATGCATTGTCTTGTGATGCTTTCTTGCTTTTAGAATTTCACTGTGAATTAATCTCCAATGTCCCATAATGCACATATTTATGTCTAAGCAAACTAATCAAATGCATGTGCGCTAGAACTAGGCGTATGAGTGCGATCACATTTCTGTCTAATCTGCTATTTGTGATTTTTTTGAAAACATCATAATAACAGTTTGGGGCTGCCATGTTTATTCTGCAGTAAACCGAATCCTCGTTAACGGTATCTTGATGAGTTGCTGGGATAAAGAGTCATTGTTGTGGAATCAAAGCTGGTTTGATTGTAGGTTTTTTGGAATTACTATATTTTGCTTCCAGTGATTGGCAGTTGCAGCCCGTAAGCTGTGTGCCTAGTATTACATGAATACTCCACCCCAAAATAAACATTTTGCCATCATTTACTGTTGTTCCCACCCTGTTTATAAGTATTTTTTTGTTTTTTTTTAATGAAGCACAAAGTATATCTCAACCAAAATAGCAGAGCGTCCATTTTCCACTAAACTATAGTGGATGGTTAATTTTACTGCGAAGTTCTAATAAACTTCAAAAGGCACGTCATATTTTTGGGGAAATAAGTTGCAACCGAAGTTGCATTAGCTCAGATTTGTGTTGAGAGGGAAAAACACATCAGTGTAAAAGTCACATTTTATTATTAAATTCTGAAATAATGTAAAATACCCGTAAATTAAATGAAACATTTACATTTGAAACACTATGATCATGTATTTTAGTCCCCCTCACTAAACAACAAATCCTTTAAATGTAACGCTATACAGAATCAGAACAGAACCGGTATTAAACAAACATATAATGGACTTCAATGGCAACCTACGGTTAAAGGTCCAAATCAATGCAGTTTCAAAGGGCTTTAGAGGCACTGCTCAATCCCAGCTGAGGAACAGGGTCTTATCTGGTGAAACCATCAGTCAATTTCTAAAGAAAATAAATATGTACATACGTTTGAACCTCAAATGCATGAATTCAGTGTTGTGTTTCTTCACAATGTTTGACGTCGTCATGTTGGAAAGTTCATGGCCGTGACGTACGTGGAAGTACCGACCTAGTGTTCAAATCAAACATCCTTTACAAGACTAAAGGTAAAACAACAATCTCAGACAATTTTAAAGTTGGAGGAGAACATGAGATGGAGTTTTTCCCACGTCTGGGATCGTGCAGAGCCTCTAATGCCCTTTGAAACCGCATTGATTTGGACCTTCAGGCCGTTGGTTGCCGTTGAAAACCATTACGTGAAAAAAAAAAATCCTGAAATGTTTTCCTCAGAAACGTCATTTCTTTTAGTCTGAAGAAAGAAAGACATTAACATCTTGGATGAGATGGGGGTGAGTGAATTATCAGGAAATCTTCATTTTGAAGTGAACTAATCCTTTAATGCCAAGCCCTAAATGTGACTTATATTCCGGAAAACATTGTAATCATGAAAGTAGTTCATATGAATTGTGCACATGACAGAGGTTGAGTAAATGATGACAAAATCTTAGTTTTTGTAATTTTTCATTATTTAATCGAAGACGAGTCCACTGGGAAACCAGTACTACTGGGATTTTAAGCTGGATAAAAACAGCAAATTGAATGTTTATTGTGTTTAATGTATTGTATTTCAAGCGCCATAATTTCTTTTCTCTATCATTTCTGTTTCTCTTCATAATATTGAGGTATGGTTGAGTTTATAATGCGGTTGAGCTGGTATAATTTTTTCTCAGACCGCATATAAATAATAAACAGTCTTTTAATAGACTGTCTACATGACATTTCTCTTTGATGCTGAAATGACTCAATACATTCAACACTCAGATTTAGTCTGTTGTTGCCATCATTTATGATTGGTTTATGATGCACAAGTGTAAGGAGAACCGAATGACATCATTGTGTCGTACCGCCCGTCACCCCTAGGGATTGTTTGACATTTGTCGAGCCGGTTGTAGTGTTGCATTGTCATTATAAGTGCGGTTTGACTTTGCACCCCAGAGCAGCTGTAATTCTGTCCTCTAAATGAACTGAAAGGAGACACCTCTACATGGACCGATGCTTGTGTCTGTGACAAACCAGAGTAGATGTATAATTTGACACTCAGTGTTGAGGAATCTCTTTAAGAATGAAGTATTTCTGGATTACATCAAGTGAAGTGAATGAATACTATGTTCCTACCTCCCCTGGCTTTAGTTTTCTTTATGCACAACATACTGTGTTGTTTACATTTTTTTTCATTTTACAGGAATTTTCCAATTTTAATACATTTTGAAACAGCAATTGTGGCATTACGTCCATTACAACCAACTGAGTTGTATCTGGTTGCTCAATTGAGGTTTAAGACCCTGATATACTTCAAGTGAAATTGAAAAAATAACTGGTGTGATGTCATTTTGAACAAAATTAGGTAAAAACTAAGTTTTTTCATTTTGTGTTCGTGTCAGAAGTCAAAACAGCTAGCCAAAGCGAACTTTCGGAAAAGTTTGCTCTGTCTGGTTAACTCCTTTGAACTACCATTGGTCAATGGTGATTATGTAATAGGTGGGTGTGGCTCTGAGGCCCCGCCTTCTTTGACTTAAATCTTCTCCTCTTCATTTCTTCCGTTCAGTCTGTTGAGGTCAGACGTTGACCTCACATGAACACACTGGAGAGCCGCTTTATAGTTGAAACTGAAGTTGTAATAATTCTAATTGAAAGAGACACCGACTCAGTTTCATGTTTAATACTGTAAAGCTGCTGCTTTTAAACAACCTATATAAGCTGCTATATAAATAAACATGACGTGATTTTACTGGAGTGCCGAATTGCAGATCCACATAGCTATGATCAGATGCTTTCTTAACTGCTGTTTTCTTAATGCTTAATCAGTAAAGATACCGAACCTAAAGGCATAGGGATACGTTCACAACCTGATTGGTCGGCTTTTATGACATATATCTTGTGACTGAACTTACCGAACATTACCAAAAAAAGATAAATGTGCTTGTTGTATGTGCTGAGCTACATATGATGGTATTTTGACCAGCTTAGAACTTGTGAAGAGCTTAAAATGTGTAAAGGAGTCAAAACAGCGTCACACACACAAACGATGATCTGCTGCGAGGAGACGTGTTTCTGATGCCTGTACCGAACTCTGATGGGCAACATCGCGACTATGACAACAACAAAAAACAGGTGTGCTTGAGCATTCTGTCCTTTTAAGGGTCGCATCATGTGACATCATGTCCTGTTTTTGTTTTGTTTACATATCTTTGTTTGTCGTCCATATTTCATTCAGATCGCACCAGAGTTCGTTTGGAAGCGGAGACCCGTCTTTCAGGGTCTCGGTCTGCTTGTTTGGTGCACACCAGGGTTCGGATGGCAGCGTTCACATGTGTTCATCACACTAACAGAGCAATTGAGCAACATTAACTTTGCAACATTAATACTGAATTGAATCAACATTGAACTGCACTGAGCTGAATCATGAATCATGACTGAATCATGTTGTCTTCTGTAGAGCTTCTGTGCAGCTGAAATTTAATTTGTTTCATAATTGATGAATTATAACATTAACATGGTTAACATTTTCTTGTTTATTAATTTGAAGCTGCTTCGAAACAATCTGTATTGTATAAAGCGCGATAAGAATAAATGTTCCTTGACTTGATCATGGCAGCAGTAATTCAAAAAGATGGAAAAGAGATTTAAATACCTTTATTCATATGCATGGCATTACTTGATTTCCATAATTCATTAAGTAATTTTGGTGCTAAAACGCCACAGACGGCATATGCAAATAAAGCTGCACAATCTTTCATGATTTGCCTCTCTTAGTGCACTTTCATTGAAAGAACTGCTAAAAAGACATCATGCTGTTGAAACAGCTTAATTTGTACTAAACCCAGAACATTCCTTGAAGTTAATGGGAAAAAGGGAATGTGTCCAATAATTGTGTCTGGCTGCCTTTTAAAGTCAGCTTTAGGATTTGGGAGGCAGGTAAAATCCTGATGGCCGCAGATTAGAAACGGGCCAAATCCGGTGTTTGGTCAGACCCCCCCTCCCCCATCCCATTGTCAGGGAAGCGGAGGGAATGGGATTCCTTAGCTGCCTGGACGCGAGTTCAAAGCGCGGAGCTGGGAGTTATTAAAGCTCTCTGATATCACTGGAGCCGCGTATCTGGGGGAAGGGCGGATGGACGAACAGGCCCGCGGGGAGAGACAGACGGGTGAATGTCCCGAGGGTTTTCCTGGTGTGGAATTCCCGAGTATTAACTCTAAAAGCCATTAGTGTTCAGTGGGCAATAATGAGCTCATTAGCTGCAGTCAGATGTTTACTTAAAGGAATATCATGTCGTTCCAAACCTGAATGAACCCAAAAATGAACATTCTGTCATTAATTACTCGCCCTCATGTCATTCCAAACTCGTAAGACTTTCGTTTAGTGTTTATATATGAATAAAAACCTAAATACAGTCTGTTCATCATAAAGTGATGGTGTCTCTTCAGAAAATTTAAACTTAACCGCTCAACTCAGTTATTTAGTTTTACGATCTCTTGATGAACTTTCTGAAGCGTCAAAGTTGTAGTTGTGTAGCTGTCAATGGAGGGACAGAAAGCTCTCAATTTCATCAAAAATATATTACTTTGTTTGTAACGACATGAGCGTGAGTAATTAATGACATAATTTTCATTTTTGGATGAACTATCCCTTTAATTAAGCATCTTTATCAGTGTTATTGTCATAACATTTTCATTTCTTGGAAAAAAAGTCATAAAAGTAGTTACCTTTAGTCTTATTAAGCCACATAATAGTTGTGTGTGATGAACTCTATTTTGTTTTAGAGCTTTTTGTTTAAATTTGTGCCTTTTCCTCTCATAAATCCTATGACTTCAGAAGACTTGGAATAAAATGCACAATGCATTCAATTTTTTGTCCTTTTGTATGGAAAAGGAGTTCATTAAAAATTCTTTTTCATGTTGCATAGAAAAAAAATAGCAGCAGGGTTTGGAACGACATGATAGATTTGTATTTTTGTTAAACTATTCCTGAAGGTTTTGCAGACGGTACGTGCTTCAGATTAAAGCACGTTGAGTGAAAGGAGCAAAACAGCAGGAGCAGCGAATGGGGTAATTACGGACTTGGACTCAGAGGTGACTGTTGGCTGATCAAAGACGTTCCCTGAAAAAACAGGCTTTGTTTTTGTTCCTCAAGGAGACCGCGATAGGGAAAGAATGAGTTGGCTGGTTTCTAGAAGGGTGAGTTTGACGGATCATTGCAGGTGTTCGGCTCTTACCTGTATAAACACCTGGCACGGGGCTAGAGAGATCTTCAGAGGAAAGATCAAAATGACCAGTCAATATGAGCAGCCAAAATAGCAGCCGCTCAGAATGTTGTTGGAAGCCCGGACAAGAGCCCTCTCTGTGAAAAATCAGCTCGGAAAGCACTCGATTCCTGCCCGGCGCTGAGGTGGAGGCTCTCTCTCCAAAGACTCGCCATTCTTAAAGAGCCTGTGAGGCCTCAGTGTGCTTCAACACTGGAAACATCAACAGTCTGCAGCACACTGACTGCTTCAGCTCTCTGGATGCCCAAATAATGACACACTCGCTCATTTCAACTTTTCAACACCCCTTTTGTCTTAAACGTTCCCAGGCATGAAGCCATTAACATGATGCCAGTGAAGTAGGAACAATCTGATAAATGGTGGGAGGACACATTACAGAGTCGGGCACAATTCAGAATGAGTGTGAATTCGAATTGAATTGGCTACAACACACAAGTTCAACTTTTGGAATTGAAATTGCAATTCAGGAAATGACTCTTCCTGCCAAAGAAATTCAACAGTGTCACACAACAGAGGAACCTCATTAGTACGAAGTCGGCAAGAACACTTTTACATACATTACAGCATTCTGATAAAGGATGGTCCATAAAATCAAAGTTCATTTATTAATGATGATTCAATTTTATATAATGGATCATTTATAATAAAAACTTAATTAGTTTTTACATTATATCATGTATAATAAATTAAATATAGACTTTTTTAATGAAATTCCATAGAATTGTTTACATTTGCGTGAGTGCATACATGCGTATGTGTGTATTTATTAATAAGATATATTTAATACTATAATTTATTAATAAAATTATATAAATGATTTAATTCAATTATTTAATCATTTTTATTTTTAGTATTTACACAATTCTAGGACATTTCATTTAAAATGTCTTTTATTTAATATGATTTCATTTTTTAAGATTCATTATAAAATTATTATATATATTTAATATATAATTGATATTAGAAAAATGAATATTATATTAATAATATATATTTAATATAATATTTATTTAATAATATATGTATATACATTTATATATATATATATAAGATTTATATATATATATAAATATATATATACATATATATATTATTAATAAGATTTATTTAATATTTGTATATATATAACATTTAATTTAATTTAAAAATAACTGTATATATTCTTGATATACTACATATTATGTAATTTTTCAGGCAATATCTCATATATTTTTGTATGAACAATCATTTTCTTGATGCAATGGAGGCAGTCTAATTTAGAAGTTAGCAAAGTGGCTGAAATTGTTTACAGTAACTGATTGTTGTAGTTTTATCTTTCTTTTTTAAATCAGGGCTAAGCTAAACTCTTAAAGTACAGTGATCATTTCCCAAAACATGGGGGAACAAACTGACCTCCCAGATATAATGTGTCCTGATGGATGAGGTCAGTCTTCACAGATGTGAATCGTCCCAGTGACAAAACCTGTAAATATGATGATGTTTCTTTCTTAACAGAGGGGACTTGTTCGATTATCTCATGTTTACTTTTAGTATTTTAGACTTATCAGCTTTCTCACCTCATCAGAGCTGTGTATTTTCTTGCTTTAAACAGGAGAGGGATATTTTATTTGGACTTGTTAGTTTTCTGGCGTCTTCTTCTCCCATGTTAACTTTGAGTCAGTGGTGTTTGCTTTGGAAATGTGTTGTGAATATCTGGCCTATATTTAAGAGCGTCACATTCAATGAAATCTTTCTCCTCAGATTTTTCTCACTTTCTCGGACTTGGAGTGAATGGAGAAACTCCATTGTCTTGATGGAGCTGAACGACGCTATTGGCCCGACGCTCTGCCTTCGTTTAATAGTCGACATTCTCCTGGTGAAAACCGCTGTTGAGGTTTGAGGAAAGCTCAGACGTGCTCGTATGGTATTCAGGTTTTTGAGGCGACTGGGAGACATTTGAAGAGTTCGGGCTTTTTTTTTTTTACTTTGGCTTCACAAGAAGGCGAGCCATGAGCCTTCATCTCTGAATGAGAAGCATGTGGCGGCCGTCCAGAACAGCGGGGTCTTTCAGCACGGCCGCTGCGGACATCTGTTCCTGGTTTGTTCAGCAGAAATCCTCGAGCTCGGAGAGGGGCAACAGGGGGCCGATAAGGGCCTGTTTTTCTAAAGGCTTTGAGGTGGTGGGGCACTATGAAGGGTGTTGTTTTGGGGTAACAGGGAGTGTTCAATAGATGTGGCACTGACAACCTGGATTGTTCTTTTTTTCTGTACTCGAGATCTTTAAAAACCACATAGCAACACTTTAGCACCATGCTAGCGAGTTTTGCATGAACCCAAAGCATTAACATACATTGACTTACATTAGGTATGTTTACATGCACTAATCATCCTAGGAATGAATTCAATCCAATTTCAGATTCTGAAAGCTCTGTTTATATATTAGGGCTGGGTATTGAAACAAAGTTCACAATTCTATTCGATTTCAATTCACAAGCTTTTGATTCGATATTGATTATTTTGGATATATGTCAGGTACAGTACATGGCAAATTTTCTCAAGGAAAAAACTAATTTCTTAACCAATGCTGTAAACTATAACATGGGAGTCAGTTGCTCTACTATTGAAAGTTAAAATGAACTGATTTGTATACAAATACTTAAATTACACTCAAATAAGTTTTTATAATAATACAGTTTTAATACTAACTTTACAATTACATAATTATATTACTACAATTTGTTTTTTGAAATGCAAACATTTAAATGGTGGCTGTCAATTTGACGGGTTCATTCGAGCATGCATTATATATTGAAGAGCATAAAAATTTATATTGCATATATTTAGCAAAATGCTCCTCTCTAGAGTTAATTTTTCTATCTGATTCTATCTGTTTGTGGTCACTGAATATGGTAAATGTGACGTTACGTGACATAAACACTAATTAAGCGATTAAATGAGACTTGATACAGATTTCGGTAAGATACTGTATCTTTTAACATACCTTCAGATGTTCATTCATGTTTATTTCGGGCTGTAACTGGTATTAAAGCGGAGGAGATGATCTGTTCACGTGCCGCTTCTCTTGAACTGAGGTGCTACTGTGATCTGTCATGGGGCACATTAAACCGTATCAAAACTGTATTAATTTGTGGGGATTTCCTAGTAAAATAGACAGAATTTGAAATTTCAAAAGTAACAAAGCACATTGCAATTTATTGGATGGGAGGCGCGCTACGTTTCATTCATTCATCAAAACAGGATAGACTAATCGATTCTTAGGATTTAAGTAAAAACGTGTAAAAAGTATAATCTTTTTTTTATAATCGTTATAAACTTTGGGAGGTCATTTTGAACAAAATCAACAAACAGGCGCTGGTCACCTTAAATGTTGCAAATCGATTCACATATTCACATGTGCATTACATGTAAAAAATTTGCTAAATTTGAACAAGCGTTCAGAGAAATACACTGTGATAACGTTACCTACTATGATAGCTAACATGAGTGTAATGTAGTTTCCTTTTTTCAGGTCTACACCATCTCTTCCAGTCCAATTGAAAACAAGTTTTTTTCAGTCCAATTAAGCCATCAATCTAAATATAAACCGATTATTTGGGTGCATGTAAATGTAGCTAATGGTTCAATGTGATCAACAGTGACGGTCCTTTCAAAATATTTACTTGCATAATATGTGCTTTTATTTGCATCATATCTGCATACTGAATTGGGAACAATCATCTTCATAGTGAACTTCCACAGGATTTCAGTGTATGTGCTTGATGACCTTTCAGCACATATTTAAAGGGCACAATGGCTCCAAAATTCACCTTTGAGGTATGAATGAAATTAATTTATATTGAACAGAACGTTATACCGTGTCCTTACCATCTGCATTGACGATATGCAACAATTTCTATTTCTTCAAAATTGAGGTTGGAACAACAACATGATTATGTGCTTTATTTAAAGGAACTGTATGTAAGAAATGTATTTCAATTAATCATAAAATGGCCCTGAAATGTTACTAGACAGTAAGAAATCATGTTAATTTCAAATACTTATATCACTGACAACAGTTGTCCGGCCAGAATATTGTCATTTTAAAAGTGAAGTTGCAGCCCTCAACTGATGTTGATGTTGACATGTTGTGTTTTGGCCTGAAGCGCCACCCTCCACCGATCTACCAATCACAAAGTCAGTAGTGTTTCGGCATGTGGGTTGCCAGCTCTGCTCTAGTTACCACAGCTGCAGCTACATACTTTTTGGATAAAAAATGTCTAACTTTACGAAACCTAAAAGACCTCTCATGAAGCATAAACATAATTAACAGAAAGAAAAACCCAACTTACTGTGTAGGACTCATCACTTGCCATGGAAGCTCCATGTAGCAGCCTACGTTCCTGCTGGATCCTGCAGCCTATCTGGCCTCCTCGAGTCAGGGGGAGGGGGAGAGGGGATATACCACTCTACAGTCATTTGAAAGTGATTGCAGTACCAGTTTTGGCCACAATCCTACATACAGGTCCTTTAATGTAATATTAAAAGAATTTAATGTGAGTTTGAATATCATTTTGCGTGACCTTTATAGCCATATTGAAAGAGATGATGTATAATTCACGTGTCTGGTCTGGAAACTTATTGCATCAAATCTGATAGGACACAGTTTTAAAGTCTCTTTACTTGATTTTATCAAGCGGCAACCTCTGGTCTCTCTTGAAGCCAATACGGAAGTGACTTAAACTGCAGTTCATCGACTGGCCACTAGAGACAGGCTTCAGAAGGGAGCAGAATCTCATTGAGCTCCATGTTAAAATGCCCAACTTTACAGCATAATAAAACATGTTTGCAGCCTGGGACAAATTCTAGTTTTGGTCTAAACGGCTAATTTTGCCCTTCATGATAACTGTGAGGGGGGTGATTTTTGGGTGTGGCCATTTTGAGTGACCGGTGTATTGCTGTTTGTCTGCTGTCTGTTAGTCATCGCGTCACCTCAGCTCCGCCCACGTCCCGCCTCTTTGTCCATTTTCTATTATCCGGCAATGACGCACGATTACGCGCTGCTAAGATGGCAACAGCCAGCTCGTCCCTATTTTACGCTTAAAAAATGCTCTTCAGAATCCTATGCTGTCATGGACACAACGTCCATATTTTTATAATAATAATAATAATAAGAGAACTTTATAGACGTAATCTTAAAGATGTGCCGTCCACCGCTGGTATTCATGTTAGCATTTATGGCGATTGTGTTATTGTGTCAGAACATTTACACTGCATATGTGCAAATCTTTTTCTTTCCCCCTCCCCACTTCCTCCTCTCACTTTTCATGGCCCGTGTTTCATGGAAAAAGACATCTGAACACTGCAGGCGGATTGCATGTTTATTTATTTGAGGATATTTATGCTGCGAAAGGCACTTTGAAGGTGTTTGCTTACGCTCCTCCGGTTCCTTGTCTAAGCACTCTTTCCGAGCGGGTTGAGCGTTCACGGCTTTAGAGACACTGAGGTGCCATCACTAGATTGTGGAGCACGTTCAGCGGGTGACTTTAAAGCGCTCGCAGATGACTGTTTGATCTCCTCCAGACGCCACCAATGTTTCTCTTTTCCTCATTCCAGACTTTTGACGTGCAATTACTCATAATTAAGGCAATTTATATTTTTCACGCTGTGTTTAAAGTCAACATAAAATCTAAATTGACTCTGTACTTTCTTAATGCACATTCTTGGTCTTATTGTGGACAATTTATCTCAGCACATTTTACTAAAGACAAATAGTTTTAGAATTTTTCATCAAAACGACTCCACAAAAAGGTTATGTTTGCCATTTTATGTTGATTTTAAGCATTAAAGGGGTGTTGTTGTGCTTTTTACCTTTTTTAGATGTCTTTAGTATGTAATGTTGCTGTTTGAGCATGAAAAAGGTCTGCAAAGTTTGCACAGTCACTCCAAAGGGAGTTATTTTCAATATCAGTGCACACGTTTTCATTCCATGAACAAACATGTCACAATATTCCTCATTTAAATAATTCCCGCCCAAGGCATATGCAAAATAAAGGGGCGGGGCATTTTACAAACACTCTTGAAGCGGCTGAGCAATCACAACACACTGCGTCAGCCGACCAATCACATCACACTGTGCTTTTCAGAAGGAGGGGCTTCACAGAGACAGGAACTAAACAGAGCGTTACTGACACACTGGGAAGAGAGGAGCTGCAACAATGGAGAAAATATTGTGTTGTTGAACATTAAGCATGAAAACCTATTCTAGTAGAGCCCAAAAATATGGGCCCTATCATACACCTGGCACAAAGTGGCGCCAGGTACGACACAAGTGTTTTTTGCTTATTTCAGCCCAACGCAGTTATAATTTTCACATCCAGCACCACGTTGTTTAAATAGCAAATGCACTCGCGCCCATCTGTTCGCCCATGGGTGTGTTGGTCTGAAAACCAGGTGTGTTCAGGCACATTGTTGACGCTATGCTATTTTGAGGAAATGAAAATGACTGGGCCATTGACCAACACTAACCTGGTCTAAAGTCAATAAGTGCAGTATTCTTTGGGTTATTTAAAGGGCGCTTTAGTAATATGCACCTATAGGCGGGTGCACAACAGCACAAACATTTTTAAATATTAAAAATAAAAGTATTATTGTGAAATATTATTGTGTACACAAAGATAAAAATGCCTACATGTCATAATGGATAGTCATTGCATGTATCAGAATTGCCTATTTGCAGTAATGACAAATGAAATTGGCTACTTTTTTAACCAATCGTGGACACACATGTATTTAAACAGACAATTCAAATTTAAACAATTCAAATATTGTTTACATTTCATCATGTAAATAGTGAATCCGCCATGGCGCGAGCGCAACTGGCTTTTAAAGGGAATGGGAGACTCTGATTGGTTTATTGCACGTTATGCCCAAAACACACCTATTACTCTTTAAGACAATAGGGACAACCCTTTTAGACCATGTACTGACCATTTTTCCCTTCGTTAAACTAGCAAAAGTAGATTTGGAGTGCACCTGCACCATGTGCTTCAGACATAGACAGTAAAAGAAATGGACACAGCGACCCCATAGACTTCAACGGTGAAAACCGAAGTCAATTAGAAGCACTCAATTCCTGATGGCTGAGCGTACTGCGCAGACTCCGACTGAGCTTGATGGCGTAGAGGTGATGTGAGCAACCTGTCTGAGAGTTGTAAGTCCTCTAGAAGTTGTGCAGATTGTAATCTGAATCACGTTGTTTAAATGTTTTGTCCCGTTGCTTTTGGATCTCTATGGGCTTCTCCCCATGCATCTCCCTTGACTTTATCGGACTTTATGCCTCAACGTCCCCCCGGTTGCCTCATAGACAGTAAAAGATTGCCTGCAAGCATCTCCTCCTGCCTATACGGTAAATTTCTCTACTGTGCGACGATAGTTGCGTGGTTATGATGCAATTGTTAGCCTATTTTTACAAAAACAGCTTCTACGGGGCGATAGTGTAAGACACAAGGTAATGGAGCCTTTTATACATTGTCGTGTTTCTTTAGAAATAAACAATGGACAATTGGAGTCTTTAAACGCCTCAGATGTTAAGTTATTCGTTGTCAAAGTGACGCCAAAATGAATGGGAGTGCTAACAGCAGGTGATGGCTTGGTTAGCAATGGCTGCCCCTATGGAAGGTACGCTTTCCGGGGGCTGGATTACCCCCTTGGCTTCAGACCATGCGTTTAGAGCATTGAAATAGGGCTGTAAAACGCGCAATTGCGACTTTATATTTCGCAACTCTGACTTTATAACTTGTAATTGCGAGTTTCTATCTCACATTGCAATTCTGAGATTAAAAGTCAGAATTATCTGTTCAAATGTTTTATTCTGTGGCACGCTTCCATAACATTTAGCCACAAACGCTGCTGATAGAGTTTAACTTGTACTGAACCCAGAAAACATTTCTATAGTGTCATGTTTTGAAAATCTCTTAAAAAACGCACATATCTGTTCACCAACGCCACTGTGTAAACAAGCACGATGTGAGACGCCATAAATTTGCACACGTTCGGCTGGTGTCAGCGTGATGTTTAAAGTGCCGCCGTTGAGGTCAGTCTGCGCCGAATGAGTAAATGGAAATGGAGCGTTTGCGGTGGATGTTATGGCAGCCGTTTACTTTGCGTCGCTTACAGGAGAAGGAAAGAAAATACCTGAAGCTGGAGTCCGGAGCGCCTGTGCGGTGACTTTTTTTTGGCCGAGTCTGCTGGATCCTAGTCAGTGTTTGATCTTGTGCAGCTCTCAGCCAAGTCAAACAGCAGGAGACTCAAAGGTTATTGCGTTTTAGTGTGTAAGGTATGTTTCCATATAAACCGCTGTTCCCCTGTAGAAAGCTTTAGCTCATCTCCAAACGGACAATTTGCAAGCCTTAGCACAGTCAAGGGAGTATTTGATTTATTTTTTGGTACTGTGGTTGTTATTAAAAGGGGTTTTAATTGAATACTTGTGTTTTAATCAGTAATTTCATGACAAGGCGTTTGGAAAAACTTTACAAGTAAAATGGAAATGTTTGTTAAGAGAAAAACACTAGCCTAAATGACAAAAGCATTAACTAGTTAAGTGTTGTTTGTGTGTGTGTGTGTGTGTGTGTGTGTATATATATATATATATATATATATATATATATATATATATATATATATATATATATATATATATATATTTAATGAATAAAATACTTGAAAGGTGCTTCATCCCATTATGACTGTTGAACTCAAAAAATAGCCAAACTAATCTTTTAAAGCAGTATATCATACCATCATATAGCCTAACAAAGTATATGAAAGTGAACAATAATGTGCTTATGCGGCTAATCAGTTTTGCAATGCAGAAAGTCTCTCTGATTGATATTTCTGCTTGTGGCTTATTTCAGGAGATTTTAAACAGTTCCTGCGACATGCTTTTCTGAGCCGTTTGATCACAGAAAAGCCTCCTTTTCTTTGTTCAGGTGCTGCAAACAGACACGCAGGCACATAAATCTGATCATTTGAACTCAAAGCTTGCTGGTTTCAGACTCTGTATTAGTGTTTGCTTATGCAATATTGTCTCAAAGAGATTCCTAGAGCCTCTTTTGTGAAAGCCTCAGAAACCTCATCCTTTTTCCACTTTCCCCCAAGACCAACGGCTATGGACAGACACCCTAAACCCAGTTTCCTGTCTGCACGCTAAACAAACACTGGAACGAGAAAGAAACGGAGAGGTCTGTTGTGCATTTTGACATAATGCGCCTTTTTGCCGAGTGGGACAACTTGAAGGCGCCTGGAGTGCTGCATGGTCTTGCATTCAGAAATGCAGTAAAATGGCACAATTTTATGTAGTTTAAAAGTTTGAGCTGTTCAAAAACTGTGAGAACTGGTTCATATTCCTGTGACATAAGAAAAGCTGGAGGAGTGGAAGCACATTTTTCTCATGAGACTCCCCGTTCTGGACCTCTAGGTATCACTATTATAATTATTATTGTCCAGTTTGTGAGATGGGAGAAATAAATATATGCATATTTTTATGAACATACATGTGCACAATGTATTTTTGAGCTTCTACAAGAACCAATGAGGTTTATTCTCGTGTTACGCTGCACGTTTATGATTCAGCAAGAACCAATGAGGTGTGTTCTCGTGCGCCAAGCAGGTTCGGTTGAGCTTGTTTATGTTTACTGATCAATGTTTATAATTTAATAAAAGCCTAAATTAAATCTGTTCATTACAAAGTGATTGTGTCTCTTCAGAAAATTTGGACTAAGCCGCTCGATTCATATGGGTTAGTTCTACGATCTCTTTATTAATTTTTTGACGCGTAAAAGTGGTAGTTGCGTAGCTGTCATTGGAGTGAATAATCAATGACAGAATTTTCATTTTTGGGTGAATTTTTTGCTGAAGCATGGATTATTTCAGGTCACCCAATCTGATCGAAATGTCACTTGTATTGAGCTCAGTCGAATCGATTGAGGTGTTTACATGAAGGCCTTTCAGTCCGATTAATTGTTTTTTGTGTAGTTTAAAAGTTTGAGCTGTTCAAAAACTGTGAGAACTGCCTCATATTCCTGTGACATAAGAATAGCTGAAGTGAGTGGAAGCACATTTTTCTCTTGTTCAGAAAACCATTGAGACTCCCCGTTTTGGACCTCTAGCTTGCACATGTGTAGGTATCGCTATTATTCAAGCCATAAAACTACACGGCCACATCTGAAAGTGGTTAGCTGTCGAAACACACTGGCAGCTTCAAAGCGGGCTGCAGTCGGAGCGGGACTGAGTTCCTCTCAGATTGGGAATAGCTGCAAATGGGCCTTTGTTACTTGGACGCGCTCTCTCCATCAAAAGCCACTTCCAGATGTGGCTCCACCGCAAGAATCAAATGTTTAAATCATTATCTTTCATGAGGCATATTGGGGTTGATGCAGCAGTCCCACGTTTGAAGCGAAGTGTTCTGGTTGGTCTTTGAAATTTAGGCGCCAAAGAAATTTGATGCGACTGTTTATGAAGCACAGACACCCTAAATGAAACATTGCTATTAGTGTTGGGGATTAATTAATTATGTAAATAGTGACACTAATTTTTTTTACATTTTGCAGGATGGATCATTAGGAAATGTGAATCATTTCAGTTAATTTACTCATTTGGCTTTCAAATAAAACTAGTTCAAAATAGGATTAAATTCTTTTAATCACCACACAGATGTCTGTACTGTACTATTTTAGGTCATCTTTTATTTTGCCTTGATATATTTTTTGTTGTGAAGTGCTCTTGGTGGTATTTAATGTAAATTGCTCTGATCAGTTTAATACTATCAAGAATAAGGATTTGAGCGAGTTTGACAAGGGCCAAATTGTGATGGCTAAACGACTGGGTCAGAGCATCTTCAAAACTGCAGCTCCAGTCAGGGTGCCCATGCTGACCCCTGTCCACCGCCGAAAGTGCAAACAGTGGCACTTGAGAATCAGAACTGGACCACAGAGCAATGGAAGAAGGTGGCCTGGTCTGATGAATTACGTTTTCTTTTACATCACGTGGATAGACGGGTGCATGTGCGTCTCTTACATGGAGAACACATGGCTCCAGGATGCACTATGGGAAGAAGGCAAGCCGGCGGAGGCAGTGTGATGGTTTGGGCAATGCTCTGCTGGGAAACCTTGGGTCCTGCCATCCATGTGGATGATACTTTGCCACGTACCTTAGCATTGTTGCAGACCATGTACAGCCTTTCATGGAAACTGTATTCCCTGGTGGCTGTTGCAATTCCAGCAGGATAATTCGCCCTGCCACAAAGCAAAAATGGTTCAGGAATGGTTTGAGGAGCACATTGAGTTTGAGGTGTTGACTTGGCCTCCAAATTCCCCAGATTTCAATCCAGTTGAGCATCTGTGGGATGTGCTGAACAAACAAGTCAGATCCATGGAGGCTCCACCTCGCAATTTACAGGACTTAAAGGATCTGCTGCTAACATCTTGTTGCCAGATACCACAGCACAGCTTCAGGGGTCTAGAGGAGTCCATGCCTCGACGGGTCAGGGCTGTTTTGGCAGCAAAAGGGGGACCAACACAATATTAGGAAGGTGGTCATAATATTATGCCTGATTGGTGTACACACACACACACACACACACACCTATCACTGCCTTTATTTATTTACATATATTAGTAGCTTGTGGTGTCGCTAACTACTTTCTGAAATGAGTATTCTGACTGTAGTTGAATTAGAGACTAGAGTTTCTTTCCCGACACTGTTGGTTATTTAGCCGATTACTGTCTGTTGCGGTTCCCAGAACAGCCACAGGGCTCTTTTCTAAGGAACGCCGGGATCTCATCATGAGATGAGGACTGGATGAGGGTTTGAAAGGCCTGAAAGACACCACTGTTTCATTTTCTTCCTGAAAGCATACTCTTTTCTCTCACCCACTTCCTCCACAGGCAGCGTGACTTCAAACACAGAAGTCTGTCTGCTGTTTAACGCTCCGTTGACCTGCAGAATCCTCTTAAATAAACAGGCGGTCTTGTGAAACTCGCCCTCGATTAGTGATTCAGACTGATATTCAATACTCGCCCACGGTCCGAAGGCGTCAGAAGGAGGGAACGTGTCTTTTGAGCACCGAGCGTTTTGTTCACGGTACACTTGCTCTTTGATGTTTGGGTTTTTAGGCGTTAGAGGAAAATGGGCATTTTTTTTTATTTCAGAGGCGTTTGGAAACTCGAGATGCAATAAACCTGAACTTTTAAAAATTCCACTGACATGTCAGAGTGTGTTTTTTTTTAGGATGGATTTGTATGGTTTCTCCTCCTCCAGGACTCTTCTAGTACGCCACCTCTCCTGTATGTTGATATGGGTCTGGCTGATCGTATCTGCCCTGAAAACATCACTGTATCACCACATCTGAACTTTTCACCCCATTCTCATTCCACCGTTTTACATGGCTGGGAAGTGCGCAGTTTTCCTGTTTCTTGTCAAACGTCACTTCATATCATTGGAGCTCATTGTTTTTGTGCCAACTCTACCCATTGGTGTCTCTTACAGCTATGGATGTTTTAAAGTTGAAGTGTGTTGTTTTATGTAGTTTTTTCGCATTATATTTTGTTATTTTATTTTCAGAATTTCAATCTATGATGAGCTCTGTGAAACAAATCACCTAAGATAAAGAATCAATGTTATATTATGTATAAATGTAAAATTTTATAAATGATAATAGGAGTAGGAAATACATATTTGTTTATTTATTTTTATAAGTATATGATGAAATGTTAAATATATATGCATATGTATATGTTAAATATAAATAAATAATACATATATTATCACAACATAACATGTTTATAAAAAGTTAAATGTCAAGTATTTTTGTGTATTGTGTTTTCAATGCTTATTGAAGTGTCATGCCTTTAGCAGCGCTCTGGCGTCAAATTCTTTGAAATTGGTGGTCGACTTTCTTCCACACAAAGTTGACTGTTCCAGTTTAGTCAGTTATGACATATAATTATCTGCATTTGAATGTTGTATAAGTGGGCTGTAGACAGAAAGGCAGCTCTGCTAGGCTTAGTCTCAATCTTGTCACGGTCTTGTGTTTTATAGTAAATATCTCTGGGAAAGTGTTGCAAATGGGGGCAGTAGGAGAACAGGAAAGGAGGAGACCTTTGATTTTTGTTTTTTCTTTTGCCATGGATGAAAAGCACTGCAGAATTTCACACAGGAGAATCCTGGTGGAGACGCCCACAGCTGGGCTCCTCAGGGTCACCAAAGTGCAGGCCAGGATGTTTGTGGGCTGAAATGGTCTGGCACGAAACATTCACTATTGACAAGCACCAATGGTTTAGTTGTCCGTGGAATCCTAATGCAAATTTTTGCCTTATGTCCAGTAAAAATATCTAATATTCTTCAGACATTTACCTGGCAAGCAGAATTTTCTAAGATTAGACTTGTTTTCAGAGTATATATATTTGAATTTTATTTTATTATATAAAAATATATATAAAGTACACCGATCAGGCATAACATTATGACCGTGAAGGTGACGTGAATAACACTGATTATCTCTTCATCACAGCACCTGTTGGTGGGTGGGATATATTAGGCAGCAAGTGAACATTTTGTCCTCAAAGTTGAGGAAAAATAGGCAAGCGGAAGAAGTTGAGCGACTTTGACAAGGGACAATTTGTGATGGCTAGACCACGGTCAGAGCATCTCTAAAACTGCAGCTCTTGTCCAGAGTCACAGGCAGAGTTTTAAAATCAGTGACTCCCAAATTTAAGCTATCTAGGGGAATTTGAGAAAATTGAGATTTCTCTGATCTACATATGTGCATTTTAGCAGTAGATTATTTATCATACCTGCTCTCTTATCTCCATCACTCTTTCTCTCTCACCAACACTTTTTCTCTCCTTTTTGTCTCCTTCTCTTGCCCTGTCTCTTCCCCTCCTAAAGCTGAGCTTTGCCTGATAAGCTGATGATACACAGGGAAACTTTTTGAGCAGTGTTGCCAGGCAATGTTGCTGAAAGATGTTGATGTAGGCTTTTTTTACCATTAGGAATGGGCAACAAATTTCTCTTTGGATATCCAGATAGAAATGTGTTGCCCATTCTCAATGGGAAAATGCCCAAGCAACATCTTTCAGCAACATTTCTCAAAAAATAGTTGCTCTGTGTATCATCAGCTATAGTCTTTTCATTTTCGAAAATACTCCAAATAGCGAAATTAGACAACATTTTATTAGTTTGCATGATTGTTTTTGTCGGTTCTTTAACATTTCTATCCTAAAACAGCTGTCAAATACGTTTAGCTAACATCTCACACCGTTTACTGAAGCGGTGCGTGACTTGCCCTGCTAAATGCAAATTCGCGCTCAGTAGCTGCTGTGAACCTAAAGCCCGCCTTCTTTAATTTGGTTGGTCATCTCAAATATTTTGAAATTGACAAGAGGTGACAGACCGCAGGCAGCTCAGATGAGAAGATCTGGTGCTGTCAATATCCTTGCAGCACTAAAGTAGTAATACTCTATTAGTCAATTATTTCACAACATTTATTGTATACACCTCGGAGAAATACAGAGGTCCGGACCTCGGAGACCACATAGCTGGTTACGGCCATGCTCTTGTGGGGTGTTCCCGGTCTGCAGTGGTCAGGATCTATCAAAAGTGGAAGAAACAGTGGTGAACCGGCGACAGGGTCATGGGCGGCTAAGGCTCATTGATGCACGTGGGGAGCGAAGGCTGGCCCGTGTGGTCCGATCAAACAGACGAGCTACTGTTGCTCAAATTGCTCAAGAAGTTAATGCTGGTTCTGATAGAAAGGTGTCAGAATACACAGTGCATCGCAGTTTGTTGTATATGGGGCGGCATAGCCACAGACCAGTCAGGGAATGTCTTTTTAGGCAGCGTTTGCACATGGAGACGCCATCTTTATGTTTCTAGCTCAACTGTCACAGAATGGAAAGCACAGGATTGTGGTATATCAAAGTTGGTGAAAGATACATCGATGCTCCCTTCAAAAATCGATCAGATGAAGGTCTCTCAGAAGGCAGGAAGTGAAGCAAACATTGGATTCGGACATGCTTTGATGACAAGTGTCCTCTGAAGGCAGAATTTTTACGTTTTAAGTGGCATGTAATATCAGCACATGCACTGTTTCTGTGCCAGTTAAACGCAGCTCTGCTTGCAAAAAGAAATTGCATTATTTGATGGTTATATTTAAAATGTTGTAGCTTGAGTTTTAGAGTACCTTTTAGACGAACCTTCACCTTTAGTGTATCAGGAAGCCACCGCAACAATAAGGTATATATACATTCATACACAGTCCCTTCCTCGCAGTCTCTGTTTATATTCCCGTTGAGCCCGTCCGTCCGTTTGGCCTTAACACCAGTGGTCCATTGGCTCCCGTCCATTTGATGTGCTCTATCCACGTCCTCCAGACGCCTCCACTTCCCGTGGTGGAGCAGGGCTGTATTTTTAGGTTAAACAAGGAGCAGGTCGCAGTTGACCTGCCGGTGACCCCTGGCCGATGTCATGGCTGTGAGGAACTTCACATCTTGGATTTAAGCCTGTTCCTGCACGAGCGTCAAGAATGTCTGCGGCCTCGGTGGGTCTGCCAGCTGCACCGCTCATGGGTGGGAGAAGCGTGCGCAGCGTGTACAGAAGAAACCGGTCTGGTGAGGTGGCGACAGAGAGATAACACTCGTATGTCAGACACTATCCGGAGTGGATACGGGTCAAGCTCTTAAAGGGCTTTCAATCTGTGGGTGAAATCAGACGCCATGCGGTTGGATTTCATGATTAAGGTGCAACAATTTCTGAGCTCCAGACTCGCTCAATAGCCGCTGCGGTTCCTGTTGATGTTTTTCAGGATTAGCATGCATTTCACTATGACTGTTGCATCTTCAAATCCTCTATTGTGCTGAAAGTTGTATTTGCACATGAAAGTAAAAATTGTGGTTCACTGCGGTCATGTAAAGATTGTTGGCAGTGTTCAAAGCATTTATCAATCGTTCCACCACATACAGAATATCTTGTTGAACATCCCATTTCACTCGTAAATACATCTGATTATGGAAGTAAAATGTGCTGTGAACACATTTCATTTTTATGGATGACCATTTCCACCAAATAAAGAAAAATCATAACTACGACATCAAAATTATGATATAAAAAGTCACAATTATGACAGGTCACATTAGGTGGCATTGTCTTTTTATGTCATAACCATTACTTAGAATCTGATTATTTTGATCTCATATGTTTTAATATATTAATAATTGACGCAATGTTCAAATGCGTAGATGCCTCATTAGCGACTGTTTCTATGGGCCGATATACATTAGCCGTCTGCCATTTTCAAACGGTCGAAGCCAGTCGTGAACGTGCTTTGTGTTGTGAACATTCAAAAGTTGCCTGCGCATCTGGGAAGGGTTGCACCAGTCGTTCTTAAGTTCTTTCTTAAATTTGAATGTAAAATCCACACTAGAGGCTTAGTAACTACTAGCTAGTTTGTAACTAACTCTGTACTTTTTTCGGTTGCACCATTTGATCTTAAGGCAGAACGTAGCTAGTAGGTCGTAAGCTCTCCGTAAAGTAATGCGTAGTCGCATAATATGACGTTTACCCTTAATGATCCAATAGCAGCCTTCAAATACGTGTGCAAAAGTTGTGTAGAAATGCTGTGAATTTAAGTGTATCCTTCATTATTATAACTTCTTTTGCCTCACATAACCAACAGTGAAAATACGTTCCATTAAATACGATATCATGAATAACACACAAGTGCTTTTATAACATTCAGAAGCATTCAGTATATGAAATGACATTAATAAGTATCAATAAATATACTGAATTTTTTATTTTTTATTACTGATTTTATTTGACATCATGACATGCACAACACGGAGCGATATGGGACAGATTCACGCAGCATTCAGTGTGTGTTATTTATTCCAACCATTACTCCTGATCGGAGGCTTCCGTAAATATTTAGTTTATACGTAAAGTTACGCTTCAATTAATGTTGCAACACAAAAATATATAGTAGTGCATAAGTTGTAACTTAGTGCCCATTTACGTCAAAACTAGGCTAAGTTGTAACTTATGCACAGCTGGTGCAACTGGCCCCAGAAACCGTAATTATACACATGCATGTATGAATATCTATATCTGCAATAGACGGAAGCAGATTATTTTATAGGATTTAGTTTATCATATGGTAGATAATTCTGCATGCTAAAAATACTGGTTAAAGATCGTAACATTATCTTAACATCATTAATGCTATTGATCATCAGAGAACCCTACAGCACATTACTCAGCTTTTAATAAAAGCAGTGAACTCACTATAAACAAGTTAATTTGGAAAGAAATCATAATACATCAACCAATCAGCCATCAAAATAAATAAATTGTACAAATAGTAATGTGTAATAGTAATAGTACTAATAGTAATGTGTTTAATAAACATCAGTACCGTATAGCCTATTTATCTTCTCAAAAATCATCCTGTTTTGCAATCGTTTTATAAAACAATTTCATCACATTACTGAATTTAAACCATTTTTAAGGACAGGGAAATGATAAATTATACATTTATTTAAAATAAGATTATATATTCAATATTCAAGTAGCTTATTATTCTGCATTATTGTCATGCACATGGATTTACAACACTGCATGTAAGCTGTGTAAGATCTTTTGCATTCGTCTGAACAACAATGACTTGCTGAATTTATTTATTTATTTACACGGATAGTGCATATTAATGAACATTTCTGTCAATATGACAGAGTTAGCCAAAAGGATATTTTTCACCTGCAGTCCCTAGACAGATGTCATGCTAAAAGAGAGTAAAAAGCTAAATTTTACATAACAATATAACAATTACAATACAATTTAAAAAAGTACTAAGTTAAGATGTACAATAAAAACACATCAGACCAACAACAGACAAATACATGACCACATACACACAAAGCAAGAAGCAAGCAGGAGGCAGCGAAAACAGGTCTAGGGCTAATGTTGACAGCTCTGATTATCAATTAACCATTTCTTTAACTGAATCTTGACTGTACTATATGTGGTTACATTTCTAATGTAAATGGGGGTGTGGTTCCACTCTGTATGTCCACTCTGGGACAGTCCGGCGCGCTTATGGAACAGCAGAAATATGTCGGTTTCTCTTCTTTAATACTCTTAAAATTAGTTTAATGTAAGCACTTTTAAAGACCAATGTTTGTTTTCACATAGGCTTTCCAGTCCTTGAATACTGCATCTGAAATTCAAAAGCCTGTTATTAACTATTAACTAACACGTTACGTGTTATTGTGTAGATCCAAACATTATAATTGCTAAACTAACACAATATGTGAAGAAATGTTAACTAACACAACATTAAAAAGTAGTCTAACCGTAGTTAAAACCTGTAATATTGAGTTAAAACCATATTCATACCTGTGAAATGTTATCCCATTTTTTTCTGGAATTTAAATCGCGCTGGGTTTTACAGAGGCTGAGCAGTGGTTTTTTTTTAATGCGAGTGATGATTGACAGCATCTGAAGTTTGACGTGTGTTGACTGTTCTAAAATGGTGGCGCGTCGACGTGCCTGGATCTGTCGAATGAGGCGTCTACGTATACGTATATATGCGTTCAACTGTCAACATTCAAATTTAAACTCACTAAAGCCCATTACACTCAACTAAACTGTCATTCTATGCATTGTTTCTATGCATTGTTAGAAACATGCTAAATCATGCTAGCAACATGTTAATTCATGGTAAAATATGCTACAAACATGTTAAAGGGCACCTATTATGCAAAATTCACTAGTTTGAACATAAATGTGTGTTGGCAGTGTGTGTACACAACAACCCTATAATAGTAAAAATCCACCTACTCCTTTTTAATCCCCCTGAATCATAAGCAGTGTCTCATAACAAGCCATTTCCAGATTCTGCAGAGGCCCCGCCCACACGTGTTGATGGACACTGACATACTAGCACAGACCCCTCCCTCAGAGAGCTGAGCTGTTCACAGTCCGCCATGTTAATCTCCTCGCCAGAGCATTAACAGCAGCATTCAAGTAAGAGATGTGTTCTTATTAAAGCTACTAAAGTTCAGTCAGTCAAGAGCAGTGAGTGATTTTCTGTTTATCTTCTGTTGTTTGATAGAGATAAAGTCTAGTTTAATGACTACTCACGGATGTGCTTGCGACAGGAGCATGTGTGTGTGTTTAAGTTGAGAGCGATAAGGCTTTAAAACACATGCAGATGATAATATTTCATGATGATGAACTGCAATGTCACAGGAACGTGTCTGCGATAGAGATGATCATTAAAACAAACAGATATCATGTTTCAGTTTTCATTCGTGTGTTTACTGCTGTGAATGAGCTGTGAAGGCTCCGCCCTCTCGGGTGGGGAGCAGCAGCTCATTTGCGTTAAAGGAGCCACGCACAGAACCGCTTATTTTTCTTCAACCCCAAAATTGCCATTTTTTCAAAATGGTATATTAAATGATCTGTTAGGAATTTTGATCTGAAACTTCACAGGCACACTCTGGGGACACCAGAGACTTATATTACATCTTGTAAAAAGGGGCATAATAGGTGCCCTTTAAATCATATTAACAAACATGATAGTAACATGTTAAAACATGCTAGCAAAATGCCAAATCATAGAAACATGCTAATTCATGTTAAATAATGCTAACAAAATGCTAATTTGTGTTAACAACAATGTTAAAACATGCTAGCAACATGCTAATTCATGCTTGCAACACGTTAAAACATGCTAGCAGAATGCTATATCATCTTAGCAACATGTTAATTCATGCTAAAACACATGAAACACACTGTTTTTCTAATAGACTTTATTGCCTTCAAAACATTTAAACTTCATACTTAAAATGAAAACCTTCAAGCTTTTAAAACTTTTTCAAACTTTATAGTCTGGCTTTCTCAAGCCAACTTCAAAGTTTGTTTATGAACTTTACTCATCTATTACCAATTTTCTGATCATTTTTGTAAGTTACTATAGTAATTACTATAAATTGTGCTTAACTACATGGAACTAACCCTAAAACTAATCCTACCCCTATAGTAAGTAGGCTACATGTAGTTAATTATTATTATTACTCAGTACTTAAATGTATAATTACACAGTAACATGGGCACCTCAAAATAAAGTGTAACCTTGTTTTCTTATGTGGCGAAAATGGGTTTCCATACATAGAGAAGAAGCCTTTGTGATATTCAGCATTTACACCCAGTAGTTTCTTTTGGTTATACTTTAATACACACCTCTTAATGACTGCAAATATCCACTTTTAGGCTTGGAAGAACTAGACCAGTGTAGCTGTTTGACGTTCTAGAATAACTAAGCTGGATTTACTACATTTTAACCGCAACGTCTCACTGAACTTTGTGTCTTGTGTTCATACTAACCTTTAAATATTATACACAAACCACACTGAAGGTCTGAGAAAGTGTTCTGCAGCTCTCTTTTAAGAGCGGCCCGTAAAAGCTGTTTGAGAGGTGCTGCTGAGGTTCAAGTGTGCGGCCCATTTGTGCTCCCAGGATGAGGAGGGGCTCATAAAGACGCCCCGACATCTGGTACAGGTTTCAGAGGCTTTCTGGATGTTTCAGGATTTAGAGGCCTTCTACAGTATGACTTGAAGTTGGTTAGTTGTAGCTATGTGTCAGTAGCTCATAGGTGTCAAAAGTACTGCATTCATTACTCAAGTAGAAGTATAGATACTAGGGTTTAAAAATACTTCTAAAGAAGTTGAAGTATCAACTCAAGCTTTTACTTAAGTAAAAGTATAAAAGTACTGGTTTTAAAACTACTTAAAGTATAAAAGTAAAATTAATGTAAGGAGAACAAATGCCATTAAGGACAAAAGCTTAGGCCGCAGGGGCCTACAGTGCATTACAGACAGGGTCTATAGTGCACTACCCCACCTCCTCAAAAGCATTTTTCTAAAGGCCATAATTACTATAATGTTGTAATAAAATATTAATGTTGAAAAATTTGGGATGCACTAGGCTACCTGTTCAGGCTGCATATATACCCATTGAAAATGAATGCATTTTAGTACAATGCAAATATACCATATATGTGTACTGCTGAGCATTAACATGTGTTTCATCAAGCGGAAGATATGATGACTAGTTACCTATATGTATTGTAATGGTGCAAAACATTAAACTTCGGGGCATGTTATCAATTACCTTTTTGGAATGTAAATGTGGGCTACATGTGTAATCAGTGTTGCCAGATTGGGTCCGATTTAGAGCCCTACATTTCTGGCCGAGCCCGACGGACCCGACTTTTAACGCCGTATGGCCGGGCTTCGCCAATTTTCATGTCATACTCAAACGCGGGCCTGGCTTCGGGCCCTTTTAGGCTTCTCCTTCATTTTATATTTATTTTAGTAACAGTGAGAGATGTGCTGCGCTGGTGGAAACAGCATGACACCATGATAGGCTATTAGGCGATTATTAGGCGATATAGGCGATTGTCAAGACTGACTCACACAGTGTTCAGAGTCCGGGCTGCGCCAGCAGCAGTATCAGGAGTGTTCACTCAAACAAACCAATTCAGAAGGTGGTCTGAAAACATTTCAGACAAAACTGGACAAGTATAAATGCGTCTGGTTGTTTAAACCACATATGTAAATTTCACTCCTGGCAAATTGTTAAAAGATAAACGAGTGAGAGCGTGTTATAGGCTTTTTGTAGCCAGATCCGACGCGTTACTGCAACATGCGTCGCCGCAAATGAGTAGCCTACACTCAATACTCAAACGGCCATAGTGAAACTAAAAATAAGTCTTAGATGCTCAAAACACATGGCGTGTGTCTCAATCAGCTCCCTAGTTCAGTAGTCAGGGCACTGATCAGGACATAAGTCAATGGGCTGATCCCAGATCAGTGCCCTGACTACTAAACTAGGGAGCAGATTGAGACACACTCATAATCATCTTCAATAAAATGAATGAGACTAAATGATCTTACTAGTGCTTAGCTCGCTTTTTGTCATATTGCGGTCTTTGATCTTGAAATGAGATGATTATGAATAAAATGCAGCTCATATCTTTTGGTGAACTCGCATCGATTTATAGCTATTCATTTCCCGGAGAGGTGTAAGGTAAGACAACCAGCATGTTTTATTTTTATTTTATTTGTTTAGATTGTGTAACTCACTGTCGACCGCTAACTGCTTGGTTGTCACTTTAAAAAAATAAAAACTTTAATTTTAAAAACTAAAAATATCCAAACATTTTTCTAAATGAACTTAATAAAGGAACGGAACGAAATATAACTACTTTGACATTAAAAACAAAGCTGAACTGTTTTAATGACTGCAGCAGTGTGTCATAAGGAGGATTCAAAAACAAACTAAACACAGGCTCCAGTCGGACTCGGACTAGTGATGGGAAGTTCGGTTCTTTTCCGCGAACCGGTTCTTTCGACAGTTCGTTTCAAAGAACTGGATCAAAAACCGGTTCACCGGTTCTTTTACGCTCAAACGTGATGACGTCATTTCTCTATGACGTAATGACGTCAAGTCTATCGCGGGCTGGATAAACAAACACTTTACACATTAAAATATATAAAGTCAGTAATCATAATATCAATCAGATAAAATATCATCATAATCTGTTAAGTTTATTACAATTACGCTTTTACATCTAAAGCATCCAAACAGGCAGTGATGTGCAAAGGAGGATGTTTCACAGTTCTAAAATCAATAAATTAGTCTTCATCAGTGCAGAAACCATGATCCACTTACTATGTTTTGTAATTAAATAAATACGGTTCGCCAGATTTTCCCCACATTCATGTCCTCAGAGTTGTTTCACAGACGCGCTCATCAGTTGATGTTCGTTCGGTTCAGAGATGCCTGCAGTCAGTCAGTCGTTTGACGCATGCTCAGTCAGTATCAGCTCATCGGTTCTCAAATCGGACATGTCCGAAATAAACAGTTCTCGGTTCAGTGTACTGGTGATTCGAAAACCGCTGCAACCGGTTGCAACCGATTCTTGACTCAAGAACGAGAACGAATGAAACTGAGATTCGAGAACCGCGAGAGCGATTCAAAAGGAGTCTTAATTGCTTAGCTGTAGTTTGAGGCTACATCATTTTTATATTTAGCCTATATCACCTTGTTTAGAAATTAAATACACTGATCATGCAAATAATGGCTTTATGAAACAAATGTTTAGTTTTGTAGTTGTACAAACTAATGCACATTTTTACTGTAATGCTTTTTAGACAACATTAATATAGAAACATATATTTTTATAACAATTTCTGAACATCAGATAGTTTGATCCATGTAGGCTACACATACAGTGTGTGTAAGTGCACTTTTTTATGTGTATTGTGAACACTTTAATATATTTTTATTAAAACATTGTTTATTTATTACAAACCCAATTTGTGAATGTGTCATCATTAACTATAATTACTGTAGGCCTACAGGTATTTCATAAATTATTATGATCCCTATAACACTTCCCGATGCTCAACAAAACTTAACATGCTTTTCGTTCTCT
The DNA here is from genome assembly GCA_023029165.1 of Gobiocypris rarus. Lineage (NCBI taxonomy): Eukaryota > Metazoa > Chordata > Actinopteri > Cypriniformes > Gobionidae > Gobiocypris > Gobiocypris rarus. Next base: position 37,545,987 of record CM040926.1, on the reverse strand, counting down.
CTTGAAAAATTACACGCATGCTCAGTCAGTATCAGCTCTCGGTTCTCAAATCGGACATGTCCGAAATAAACAGTTCTCGGTTCAGTGTACTGGTGATCCGATAACCGTTGCAACCGAAGTCTTGACTCGAGAACGAGAACTGTGACAGGCCGTGCACGCGTTCGTTCGGTACGCTGCACGCATGCTCAGTTCTGTTCGCTGGCGTGCTCATCATAATCAATTCTCTCTTACAGTAGTTAATTATTGAGTAACTAAATAACTCTGGGATGTTGGTTTGTTTCAAGTCAGAGGGACAGTCAGACAGGTCAAAAAGTGAGTAACTTTATAAATTTGTGGATTAGTGCTGCGAACTGTTTCGACGATTCAGTCCGATTTGGTGAACTGGTTCGACCGGTTCACTAAAAAGAACCGGTTCAAAAGAACGATTCGTTCGCGAACCGGACATCACTAACTCGGACCGGGCTAGGGCCTAGAACTGAAGCCCGTGCAGGGCTCAAAGCTCACCAAAATCAGCCCGCTCAAAAAAAAAAAAAAACTTTAACTGGGAAAATAATGTAATATCATTGAATTTGCCACTTTAAGTGCAAAAAGTGCCTAATATAAAAGATCGGAAAAAGCACCGTAATTGACAGGCATTTCACACATTATTAACACACCACTGCCAAAATGTGCGATACTGTACAATAATCCGCAAATAAAAAAATAACAACAATGCGTTTAGCTTTGCTCTGACAAAATGACAGTACATTCGTGAAGTAGAACACTTAGCCCAGTCAAAGCTGATGAATTGTTGATTCTAACCTCTTTCAGCAGCTGTTGGGGTTGCAGATGTCCTGAGTGTGTATATGATGATGGACAGGAGTCATGATTATATTTATACAGAGTCTTCGAGTCACAGGTGTAATCCTCGTTTGAGAGTTGGTTCACTCTCCCACTCTTTACTGTAGATACAGCTTACTGTAGCCTACTTATATATATATGCCACTTTAGCATAGCGATCTCTTGAATATACAGTCAGCTATATGGAGTTATCGCGCTAAAAACCTGGCTGTCATGATCTGAATGAGCGCGTCTGCCTGCTGATCGCTGATTGGCCGAACGTGCGTGCTCATCCGCGGGACCCGCCCAATCTGTGCTCTGAACCATTTGCGGGCGCGATGGATCTCGTAGTAACCAATAGGGTGTTGGAATGGTATATGTTTACACTTCTTCTCATCCAACCACAGTCAAATTCACACTATCCGGATGACGCGATTTATCTGCATAGTTTTTTTTAACAAACAAGCTAAAAAAAGGAGTAACGAGGCTATTTAAAAAAAGTAAAAGTACAGATAATTGCGCAAAAATGTAAGGAGTAGAAGTAAAAAGTAGGCTGAAAAATAATTACTCCAATAAAGTATAGATACCCAAAATTTCTACTTAAGTAAGGTAACGAAGTATTTGTACTTGCCATTTGACACCTCTGCAGTAGCTCAGTAATAGCTAAATATGTTTAGAAAATTGTGTAAAACATCCTCTGGATGTACTTGATTTAAGTTTTCATATGATTTCAAAGCACACTGAAACTCTGAATCAGCCATGTAACAGTATCAAACTTTGATATCACAATAATTGCTGAAGCTTTTATCACGGTAGTGAATAGTGTTGTCCTCCTAATGAATATTATAGCTTTTTGTCTGATAACAAAAATAACTCTGAACATTTAACTACAATAAAACCAAGCACAAATAATCTGTGAATAAATGTTTCAAACAGATTCATGTGCAAATTCAGAACATTTTCTGTCAATATTTAGGGCATGTTTTAGACCAGATTTAATGTAAAAATTTTGAAGTTTAAACGAATGTCTGAAAATAAATAACCTATTAAGCCATTCATGTCTTTTACACAGCAATCCCAGTAAATTACTGTAAAATTATCAGAATTTACCGCTAAATACACAAATGTACATGCATTTGTGTACTGGCTTTTTACCGTTAAGAGACACACATCAGCACCAAACCAGTAAATTCTGTGATGTCAGTCATTAGAAATTATCTTTAAACACTGCACCGTAATCATTCGCCCTTACGTTTTTTTTTTGTTTTTTTACTTCTGAGTGACCGGCTTATAAGGGGACGATCACAATGAATGTGTTTTTGCTCTTAAAAACACGAGACACATATATTGGTATCCAAATGCAGAGCTGCAGTGCTAATGAATGGAAAAGAAGGCTCTTGAGCGTGACTTAATGAAAAAGCTGAGACGCAGCTCAACGGTCAGAGATGTCTATCTAGTGCATATTTACACAGAAAAACTATTAAAAAGCAGCGGAGCTTACACTGTAAACAGTGCAGAGTAATCACCAACATCTCCATAAAACTTTACCCAAAGTTTAAAACTGATTACCCAAAGCAGACCTTGTACCAGCCTCAATCTTTATTCTTTGTTCACACACAGCATCATGTTAAAACTTCTCATACTAGTAGATTTACTGGTTTTTTTTAAACGGTTCTGTTCACACATGACCTCTTAATAGTAATTTGCCTGTAAAGACTGTATTTGTGAAAGGGGCTATTTAAGTAGTAAGTATCTTGTGCTGTGATGAAACTCTGAATGGCTGGTTGGAACATTTAAATACTGTTCAGAAACAAAGTATCCCGGAAATCAAGAGAGACAGCCTGTTTCCACCTCTTATTAAGATATGTGATATTGTGAACCAATCACAAGTGGTCAGCCACGATGCATTACCGTTACACCTGGTATTAGGGTGTCGTGCCATCTCCCGGAAATTCGTTTTTGCATGGGATGTCTGTTACAGTATTCCAAAGATACCTAGATGATTTACTATTTCCATTGGAAATTCAAAGTGCAGATTCATCCACACTCTGACTGTCACGTTAACATACAAAGGACAAACAGGTGCGAGGACTCAAGTGCAGAAAATAGGATTTAATATAAAAGAAAACAAAACAAACTACAAAACAAAACAAAACCCACAAGGGGGAATACATAAACTAGAAATACATATAAACTGACCATACCGACACGGGGGACTGGGAGACGTAGACAATACAACGATCCGACAAGGACTGCAAACACACAGGAACTTATAAAGGGGAGAAATCAAGCTGGGAATGAGGGAACACAGGTGGGGCAAATAAACCAATAACGAGATAACAAGGGGGTGGGATCAACAATGACAGAGCATATGGCCTAACATGACAAAACACCACATGTGCAACACGAGACAGGACAGGCATGTGACACTGCCCTGGTCCCAAATGAAACCATAAGCCCTCGTGGTCTACCTTAGAGTCCACACTTTCATGACATAATGCAACTTTCACTGTCGGGTGTACACACCCTTCTGAAGTCAACAATAAAAAATGGGACGTGGTCTTGTGGACTTAATGGACACGCACATGGCCATTGTAAGTCTACAAGACTGCAAGTGCACATGAAGTATGCTATTTGGGACAGGCCCCTCTAACAGCTAACAGTGCCCATGACCCATTGCATGTTGGACGAGGATTCAATTAGAACTACAAACACAAATGAAAAGTGTTAAAAATCTACAAACATGGCAAATGTGCAAGACCGAATAATCAGTATCTAATCTAGTGAAAAAATATGTATTCAATGTTATTCGCATTTTATTTCAGCTGCAACAACATTGTGAACTTTTATAAAGATACTTTTGGTTATTATCTTTTAAATGCATCATTGTGCCAACACATGAGGAGAGTCTGCGCATGATAGACCCACGACTGACCGATCAATGTGTGTAGGATGTTGACAAGATGATTGACAGGGCAGTTTAAACAGTGACAGACTGCATGTAACTAGTGACAGAGCGGACCGTTAATGATGAAGTAGTGCGTCCCAAAGCTTTCTACGCTTCTGCTACTCACTCAAAAATGTGTAATTTTTCTTCGCAAAAAACGCACATACTTTTAGGGCGAGGTATAAGTAGGTGAATTGGGACGGTGCCACATTCTTAGTGGATTCCTCATGAATCTAAACTCTAGATGCATTAGGCCTGTAGCTCATTCTGCGATAGGTTTGATGAAATTAGTCTAATTTTTTCCAGCAGATACATATCAGTGTGTTACACTTACAGAGGAAGCCGATAAGAGCGGTAATGAACGTCGGTCAGGCTGTTGGTGTTCCAGCAGGCTGAGATGTTCTGTGATTTACAGGTCTGGGGAACTTCAAATGTCTGGCTGGGCCTCTGACGCAGATGAGCGAACAGACTCGCTCCACAGCTGTTGTTTCTGAAGTCTCTGAAGCGCTTTATGTCCTGCCAACACTGTGCCTCACATCTGACCTTGGGGTGAAAAGTCTCTCTGCACTGGGGTGGAATCCCTTCGGCCATCTGTGGCCCTCTAGTAATGTGTTGTTCATCAGCACACGCCCCGAAACAAAGCTTGTCAATGAAACAGAATGGACGAACCTTGCCAGCTCCTTTTGAATATAGCTTTTTAATGCTTAACTTGTCTGTTTCATGATTATTTAGAAAAGTAGCTTCTTGTTATGCATGCTTAAGTGCTATAAATGAGCATTTTTGTGGTGCAGTTTTCTGCTTGTTTTCAGTGTTAAATCGTTTAAGTACACTGGATCTAGAAGTGAGAGTTAGAAGCCAAGACCAAAGCAGAGATTACAACATTAGTGAGATGCTGTGGATGGTTTGGCACAGAGTTGACCGCTGGATCTGAGTGTGTTGATAAGTCTGGTCTGGACGTGAATGGGACGTTACGGACCGACTCTCGCTACACAACCAGATGTGTGTCAGCTACTGTCTGTCATAAACTGGCAACGTGCATGTACTGTTCAAAAGTATGGAGTTGGTATGATATTTTTTTGTATTTTTGAAAGTTATCTGAACAAAAATAAAGTAAATATTGTGAAATATTTTCATTTTCAAACAGAAATCTATCTGTCTGTCTGTCTGTCTATCTATCTATCTATCTATCTATCTATCTATCTATCTATCTATCTATCTATCTATCTATCTATCTATCTATCTATCTATCTATCTATCTATCTATATATATATATCTAACTGTCTGTCTGTCTATCTATCTATCTATCTATCTATCTATCTATCTGTCTGTCTGTCTGTCTGTCTGTCTGTCTGTCTGTCTGTCTGTCTGTCTGTCTGTCTGTCTATCTATCTATCTATCTATCTATCTATCTATCTATCTATCTATATATATATATCTAACTGTCTGTCTGTCTATCTATCTATCTATCTATCTATCTATCTATCTGTCTGTCTGTCTGTCTGTCTGTCTGTCTGTCTGTCTATCTATCTATCATCTGTCTGCCTGTCTGTCTGTCTGTCTAAGTATTCTTTCTGTCCATCCATCCATCCATTCATCCATCCATCCATCCATTCATCCATCCATCCATCCATCCATCCATCCATCCATCCATCCATCCATCCATCCATCCATCCATCCATCCATCCATCCATCCATCCATCCATCCATCCATCCATCCATCCATCCATCCATCCATCCATCCATCCATCCATCCATCCATCCATCCATCCATCCATCCATCCATCCATCCATCCAGTTTTAATATTAATGTGTATTAATATTTTTGTGGATCAGGATGGAGGAGCACTTCATTTCCCAGAATGCATGTGTTTTTCTGAATTGTAATTGTAAATTTCTATTCCTGCCATTCCAATTCAGCTTCCTGAGTGATACGGGTTATGAGCCTGTATTCTGCAAAACATTTTCTTTAAATTTTTACTCAAGATGCCTCAAAATAACTGATGTCTATTGCATATGCAGATTGATATTTAAACGTTTTTTTATTTTTCTTCTTCTCGATAATATTCAGATATTACAGTTGAATAAAATGGCAACAATAAAAATAGCTTAGCTGATTACCTTTAAAGTCCACTTTCTCCGACAAGCGGATGAGACCTTTTTTCTTGTTTGTTTGGCATGAAGCCATTATAAAGCCATAAACACAATACTTAATATTGTGTAATACTGTGCCACTTTCACGTACTTAGTATTTCATTTTTTTTTAAGTTTAAGATTATGTGTGCGGATATTGGGTAGTTGTTATAGTTTAGCATTCTTAATTATGCCTTTATTGTAATAATATTTTAACCCTCTGTTTGCATGTCAGTCAAAAATTATTATTATTTTATTTCAATTAAAGTATTATACTATATTTTAGTTTGATAATGTTTTTGTTTAATATTTTATATTTTTAGGGGATTTTATGGTACAAAATTCTATTTATGCCATAGTTATAATCCATTTATTCTCTTTTTGAGCATGGACCTGAAAATGAAATTTCCAATTTAAACAGTCATAAATCTTGCATGCTTTGGAGCAGTTTGGTCTCTTTTTAAAGATGACACTTGACAGAGTATTGTTCACTGGTATATGAAAGTGAAATAAATAAGTATACATTTAAAAATAAGTTAAGTTTAAAAAAGTGAACTTGAAAAAAGAAAAAATAATAATTATAAAAAATGCACAGAAATACTATTTTAATTTGTATATGAAATTTATATTTTCCAAAACACCTTTAACTGTAAACCTGAGCAAATCAAAGCTATAAATCGAAACAAGCTGTGTTCCAAATTTGAGGTCTCAAAAAATGAGCTTTCAGTAAGATTTTTTTAGGAGCAGTACCAAACTTTTCCACTAGATAAAATGTTTCTGCCATTCATTTCCAATGCGCTCATTTTGACCGCGAACAATACAAGTGGCTATTTTTTTTTCATTATATATATAAAATTCCTGTCAAAATGACCGAACAGCACCACAGGGTTAAAAAAAATTATTTCATGGACAGATTTTTTGTTTATGTCAGAATAAACATTTACTCTTTTTATTTAATTGATTTTTAAAACAAAAGTTGAACAGACAATTTTTTGTAATTTTATTTACTAACATTAACAAAGATTAATAAATCATATATATATATATATATTGCTTATTGTTAGTCCATGATAGCCAATGCATTAACTAATGAGAGCTAACTTTAACGAGTTACCAAAATGTTTTGACATTTAGTGATGGTTAACTAATCCTGGTTAGTAGTAAATCTGGTGAATCTGTTCATTACGACCTCTTTTTCTTAGTTACTCTATCACGTCTGCAGCCACTCTGAATGAAGCAGGAACAAACAGCAACTCTCAAGAGCTGCTGAGATCTGATACGCCACAGTCATGTTTTTTTGAGTTGTCACGCGCTTATTCCACAAATATAGGCCATCAGAACACATGCATTTGCCTCCAGATGCCCTTTCAACACACTTACCGTCTTTGTTGTGATTTAACTGGGGAGTTTGAGCTCAAAGAGTCAGAGATGGAAGGCAGCGCGAGACGATAAAGAAACCAGGGCCTGTTTTTTCTTCAACTGTGGATTGGAACCAGCGCTCTCTTAATTAACCATATGGCCCACACATTGCTGCTTAAAAAGGGCCTCAGTGGGTGATGGCATTATGGGTAAAATACCATGTGTTAGCCTTTAAAATGCAGAGGGCGGTCAGATCCTGCATGCAGCTCTGGGATGCATCTGTTGCTCTGGGTGGTAATGAGTTCACTGGGCTTTCATGCCTTTCAGACATGTGACTTAAAGAAAACATGGCCGTCCTGCGGCTGGAAATCATCTTAAATGTTGCGTTCTGTGTTTAAACTGGGAGGCGGATCCGTTTGAAATCAATTCAGCTAATCGGATTCCTGAAAACACTTTTGGACCCGCCTCTCGGAGGTTCTCATTGGTCGATTAGTCAGAGTTTGTCACATTTAAAATTTAAAAGTGACTGTAAAGACATTTACAATGTTACAAAAAAATCTATTTAAAATAAATGCTGCTCTTTTAAACTTTGTTCATCAAAGAATCCTGAAAAAAATGTCAGTTTCCACAAAATATGAAGCAGCAAAAGCTGTTTTCAACATTAATAATAATCAGAAATGTTTATTAAGCAGGAAATCCTCATATTAGAATGATTTCTGAAGGATCATGTGACACTGAAGGCTGGAGTAATGATGCTGAAAATTCAGCTTTGACAACAGGAATGAATTATATTTTCCAATGTATTTATATAGAAAAAAGTTCTTTTAAATTGTAATAATATTTCACAATATTAGCATAAGAGACTTCATGAACATGGTTGTGGTTGAGGTAGTTGACTGCTTACCTTACATGAGCAGGTTGGGATTTGTACACTATGTACCGTGGTGCATTTTTGTGGTTCTGATGTCTGTGGTTGCAGATGATTTAGGCTGCTGGTCTGATGGTGTTTATTACAGACTTCAGTCTCATCTGCTCCTGTCTCAGTGTCTGTCATACTTAAAATCCCCAAATATTTCTGTTAATGATAATGTCTCAAACCATCAGAGAAAAAGAAACATGGTAGATAATTGGGCAACTGTGCAAGTATTTCTGTTGCTTGAACAAATAAAGAACGCTGTTAAAAATACCAAGGTCATACGTTTGCATGAACTGATCAGATGTGTGCATTGTAAGTCAGTGGATAAAAGCGTCTGCCTGCCAAATGCATATTACAAAACTGGCTTAACCAATAGTGTGAAATTCTCTATGGAGAAAATTAGGATTTTCTTCTTATTTCAGGAGCTCAACTGTTTCTCTCTGTTACTTTTGGGTCCAAGGTGGAAGATATTTTGCAGTGAGATTTAATCTTATGTGACACTATCGTTTTTTTCCGTCCCTGAGGAGGAAATGCTTTGGATGGAGACGTTTGTTTTTTCTGTGGTTTCTGGGCTGGATATTGAACTAACAACTCTCTTGGTCTCCATGTTTCTCCTCCAGGAGCTACAGAACTGTGAGCTGAAGGACGGACACGCGACGGTCCAACGCTGCCCTCTAGAGGGTGAGTATTCACTTTCACCCATCAGACACACTGCAAGATGTCCAGTATTTGAATATGTGTGTCATCTTCACCCGTACTAATATCTGCTGGAGATATGGTGGCTTGTTTTCTGAGAGATTTATCAAAACGAAGTGAGTTTATGCTTAAAGTGGGCATGAAACAAAGTTGCACAGATGTGGCTTCTTGAACAAGAACAAATAAAGGGGCGTGACTTGATTTTATCCATGGGCATTTGATTGGATGGTTGTGGTTTGCTATTGGTGGATCGCATTTGAGTGACAGGTTGAGTGAGGAGACGTCAATGCAAGAAAGAGAGGAAGTTATTTGAATTAAAGATTATTAGGCACATATATTTTTTTTAAATGCTGATGTGCACAGATACATAATTTATAATGCTGCAATGTTTCATAAAAAATAAGAATTGTCAGTTTTGATTTCATGGTGACTTGAACAAATATCAAAAATCAGCTTAATTCAAAGGAAAACAAGTTGACTTTTCTGACTCCATTCACAGATATTTGTTCTTGTTTTTAGCATAAACTCACTTGATTTTGATTTATCATGTAATTTGTTAAGTCATTTTGCTTCTCAAGTAAATGTATCTTGATATAAGAATGTTTATATTTGATATTTGAGCTCTGTTCACGCAGTGTAGTGTACTCACTGTATTTGTGTGTGTGTTTAGTGGTTCTGCCTCCAGAAAAGGCCGAAGGATGTAAGAGTTTTCTTCAGTATCTGCCGTCTGAGGATGGAGAGAGGGACCCCAAGGAAACCTCCAAAGGGAAGAAGCGCATCAATCTAGATGTAAGTTCACACCAAGCTGAATACAATGATTTATGGAGAGCACTTCTGTAATTATAGAACTGTAAAGTTTTTTTCATTTACGTATCATTAATATCTAAATAATTATTTCTCTACAAAATCACATAAATCTGTGGGAAGTGATATTTTTTATAAACTGATTTATTGAACTGATTCATTAGTAACAGAAGTAGCCAAAATGTGCAGCTCTATTTTAGAAGACATTTACTGTCCGCTAAAGTATCTTTAAAAACAGGGTTGTAGTAAAATGACTATTTTATAATGGATGTAATAAGTTTACCTTTTACCTTTTTTTTTAAAACCTGTACTAAATTTATATTTTATTTAACAGATACTTTTATCCAAAACGACTTAAGATAAAGATAATGACAAATAACAATGAGAAGAACTCTTGTTTCCTGAGAAAGTGATCAAAATTAAGTTTAAAACGAGAACAAATATCTGCCAGTGTGGTTAGAGAAGTCATCATGTTTCTCTTTTGAATCAAGTTGATTTTTCAAGTTGATATCTGTCGTTTGTCATTGTTTTAACCACATTTGAACTCTTTTGATCAATTTCTCAGAGAACAAGACTTCTTATCTTATGTATCTTGATTTTAGAAATGTTAGATATTTGTACTGTGAAACAAAGACAAAAATAATTGAGGATTTGCTACTGTACGGTATAGTTAGGTTAATAGTGTTGCTAGTTTCATCACTGGTTTCCATACACGCACGCACGCACACACGCACGCACGCACACACACACACTCACACACACACACACACACACACACACACGTTAGGTTTTTGTGAATTGTGGGGACTTTCCATAGGCGTAATGCATTTTATACTGTACAAACTGTACATGCTATCCTCCTACACTGCCCCTGCCCCTAAACCTACCAATCACAGGAGACATGCTGTATTGTTACATTAAAAAAAAAAACATAATTTAGTATGTTTATTAATCCATTTACATTTTGGGGACCGCTGGCTGGTCCCCAAAATGTAGGTGATTTCAGGTTTATATTACATCGTGGGGACATTTGTAATACAATGTAATATAAACAAGTACACACACACACACACACACACACACACACACATTTGTTTGTCATTTTTTTTAAACTCTTGATGTTGTTTTTGGGCTCTTCTAGAATAGGTTTTCATGCTTGAATGTTCAAGAACACATTATCATTGTTGCAGCTCCTCTCTTCCCAGTCTGTCAGTAACGCTGTTCAGTTCCTGTCTCTATGAAGCCCCTCCTTCTGAAAAGCTCAATGTGCTCTGATTGGTCGGCTTGAGCAGTGTGTTGTGATTGGTCAGCCACTTCGAGTGTGTTTGGGAAATGCCCCGCCCCTTACCATAACTGCCAGTTTCAACACATTACTAACTAACTCAACCAGGCCCGCACCGTTTATATTGCGTATGATCAGTAACACAGATCTGTGTTACCCTGTAAAAACACTCTGATAGTGCAGGAAGAACGAATGAGACACATCAGTGATATCTGAGCGCATTGCTGAAGGTCTTAAGTTCTGGCGTATACCGCATGAGCTCGGAGGAAAGTCTTCTTGCTTCACTTCACCATCCATTCCGATGTTGTAAGAGTTTGTTCGCTCAGACGCCCGCAGCATCTCCTGACGTGCTCGTCCAATTATCATCCTTGATACCAGATACTCATGAATTACAGCTGCTGCCAAAAGCTGTAACTGAGAATTGTGGTTAAAAACTGCCTCATACATCCTCTCTGAACAGTTCGAAGTGCAGTTTGAGACCTAAAACATAATACCTGTAGATTACATTTTTTTTCTTCGTCAAAAAAATTATATACTCCCCCTCACATTGTTGCATATCTGTATGACTTTGTTGATTCTATGCAACAACAAAAAAATGATAAAGCTTCTGTTTTACATACAGTAAAATGAAAGTGCTGCCTAACATCTGTATTTATTTATTTATATTAATTTATATGGTATTATTTATTATATTAATATAATATTATATATTATTTATTATTATTTTTAATTGTTTGGTGGTTGCAGTTATTTTAGAATTATGTATATGCTATTATAGATGTATTAATATTTAGTTAGCTTTCATTTGTTTTCCTTTTAATTTTAGTTTTTTTTTTTTTAATGTGATTTTGTCTTTTTTTATATTACTATTCAGGTTTCACTTTTCTTTATTTCAGTTTTCAGTTTTTATGTTCTGTCACTAACTTTAGTGCTTCAAATTCAACATTTCTCATTTTAATTTAGTTTGTATTTTTGTATTCGTAACCTACTCTTACATTTATTAATTAGGTTCACAGTGAAAGCCTAACCAGGGACAAGAGCCGTGCAGTAATATTACTCTGCATTGTCCCTGTCAAATGAAATAAATAAATCAAATGACATGAGTAAATGATGACAGTGTTCAGTTTGGAGTGATCATTCCTAATAGACTGCAGTGACAGTCAATCAGTACGTTTACATGGACAACAATACTCCGATATTAATCTGATTAAGACCATACTCTGATTAAGAAACTACCATGTAAACAGCGATTTCTAATTACCTTAATCCGATTAAAGCCATACTCGAATTAAACAAAAATCGAATTAAGACATGTGGAGTATGCCTATTTTAGTCGCATTATCGAAGTGCATTGTAGACATGTACACACCTTAATCTAACTATTAACGTCGTTTGGATTTTTCGCCGCATTTTGCGACAGGACACATACACTCAGTGGTCAACCGTTTGACGGCAAACAAGAGAAGCATGGCTTCAAGCAAGAATGACATGCTGCCGACTGAAAGCACAGAGGAGGCCTGTTGCTGGAGAATTTGTATCCGCCGTCGTCTATTTGCACGTATAGCATGGACAATTAACTGCACTTGAAACTCTCGTAAAATTAAAAATGAAACACCCAAAACTGTATGTGGTACCATAACAAAGACGAACTGCGTGAAATTCTTGAGGGAACGTCGGACGGCGTGGCATGGAGACGTAATGACGTGTGCTCTTAATCGATTTATGTTCTATAACATGTAAAATGGGAACATGAACGGATTACTCTAAAAGCAACTCATGTAAACACCTTAATCAGATTATTGTCTTATTCAGAATAAGGTCAATAATTAGATTACTGCTGTCCATGTAAACGTAGTTATTGACAGCCTCCTGCTGGTCGTGTGTGTAACTGCATGTTCTGATCTCTCAGGATCTCGAGTGTAACGTGTCGCTGGTTGATGACAACAGGCAGGAGTGGGTCTTTACCCTCTATGATTTTGACAACAGCGGAAAAGTTACGAAGGAGGTAAAATATTAGCATTTTATGTATTTCAATTTAGCAGTCATGCAGGGGCTGCAGTTTTAAAGGGATAGTTCACCTAAAAATTTAAATTCTGTCATCATTTACTCACCCTCATGTTGTTCCAAAACTTTTTGAGTTTCTTTCTTCTGTTGAACACAGAAGATATTTTAAAGAATGTCGGTACCCAGACAGTTGACGGCACCTGTTGACTTCCATAGTTAACAATGTGGAAGTCAATGGGTGCCAAAATATTTTTGGGTGAACGATCCCTTTAACAGAAGGACCAGTGTTGCATGCACAAGTGAGCTGCATGCTTGTTTATGTGGCATGAATGCTGTAATCTGTTAATATGTGCAGAAAAACGTTTATGTGTGAAACAGGCCTGCCGTAAACAAGCATGCTAATACACGTTCAGCACCTGGCATTCATTCCCTTTATCAAAATGCATGAGAATGAGAATGCATTCATGATGTGGGTGTGTTGTGTTTTAGGACATGTCCAGTTTGATGCACACTATCTATGACGTGGTGGACTCCTCTGTCAATCACTCGTGTAAAAGCAAACAAAAGACCCTCCGAGTCAAGCTGACGGTCACGCCAGAACCTGGAGCTCGCAGGAGGGACGGGACACACGCCGGGACCGGCACACATACAAATATAACCACAGCGGGCGGTATGATCAAAACATTATATTTGAGAATGAGTAACGGTATATAGATCATGATATAGTTTAGGAATGCATGAACTGATCTTAAATGTAAGTCACTTTGGATAAAAGCATCTGCCAAATGCACAAATGTAAATTTTGTTATTTCAGTTGGAAATACAACAAAAATAAACGGAGCAATTCCAATATGGTCCTCACACCATCGGTGCTCGGGCCATAAATAGTTCATATTTCATTGCACACTAAAATTTATGGGTGGGTGCACTGTACACAAATACAATTGGTTTGTCAAAGTAAAAGATCAGATGATTCATGACAAATTAATGAATCAGTCAGTGCAAAAAATACAAAATGAAACACAAATCGTTAACTTGAGTTAAAAATAAGAAGTGCAGACTATAATTTATGGGTGTGCACAAATAAATGGTTTCTGTCTAAATGGACACAAGCCAAAAGATCAGATAATTCAGAACAAATGAATGAGTCATTCAACACTCAAAAGACTCAAAACAGTTGAAATGTTATATAACAAAATATTGATTGATTATGATTGAATAAGACACATTCAAAGCAACTTAAAGGTAGGGTAGGTAAGAATTGGTTAAAAAACTTTTTTTTCCAAATTTGTTTAAACTTTCTTTATATATCAATACATAATTAAAATGTAAGTACTCTGAAAAAGAAAGTCTAAAAATGTAGTGTCTGTAGACCTCTCACGACTGTTTTAAAGACAGCTCATTATTTCCATTCACTCCACCTTCTCCCTTCTGGGCTCTTTCCAAAGCCCCCAATCTCCCAAAAAAAACACATGAACATGCTCCGCCGACCGCTCAGCTGGAAGAGCATTATTCACCTGAGACGAGCGGAGAAGAAGGAGCGGAGTGCATGTACTGACATCATGTCAGAATCACATGTAATAATAAATCTAACTTTATCATTATGAATATAAACAAATAAGATGTCATTTAGTACTCACTATCAAGCTAGAATACCGATACTGGTAAAGTTTAAAATACACACACAACACAGTGTCTATGACACACAGATACAAGATAAAAACATCAGGAAACATAGTTAGAGAATAAAAAAACAAAACCAAAGACGGAAATCAACGTTCAGGTAAAGTTCCCGGTGAACATGGTAAAAGAGTTTAGACAGAGGGTAGTAGCTAAAGCTAACTTAGTTCTAAAAAAAAGTTCCTGGATCTTAAGTTACATTTTGCGAAATGTAACTTTCTGGATCTGCGTGCATGTGGGCAGATCCTGTAGCAAAAGGGGTGGTAGCCATGGTAGCGAGAGAGTGACAGTCGCCCAAGCCAATCACTTGATTCGTCCCGAACGAAAATAATGAGCGGTGATTATTGCAGATTAAAAAGTCTAGAGTCACTCGATTTTTATACTCTCTTTTTCAGAGTACTTACATTTTAATTATGTATTGACATATAAAGAAAGTTTAAACAAATTTGGAAAAAAGTGTTTTAGATCATTCTTACCTACGCTACCTTTAACTTCATGTTCTTTGCTCCGTCTTCAGAGAGAGATGCGAGTCGTTTGAGTCGCATTGAGTCGGCTCACACGGAGGAGAGCCGCGGTGGCGACAGACGACAACCTACACACATCAGGTGAGCAGCTAATGTTCATGTATCCTTCTGCACGATGCTTGCAAACACAAGAGTCACTTTGTTGTGTTTTCTTTGGGTGCCATTGTTGATTATAATGTGAAAGATCGAGTTTTGTGTTGCATCACATGCAGTGTATGAAACATGCTTTAGACTATGCTGAAACTTTACTGTGTAGTAGATAGATGTTATGCCATATACAGTCGTGGTCAAAATTGTTGGGACCCCTGGTAAATATGATCAAATATGCCTGTAAAAAAATTAATCTGCATTGTTTATCCTTTTGAAAAATCACAAAATTCTAACCTTTCATTGAAGTAAAATAATTGAAAATGGGGGATAAATCACATTATGAAATAAATGCTTTTCTCCAAAACACATCGGCCACAATTGTTGGCACCCTTTTATTAAAAAAAAATAAAAAAAATACTTTTTGCAACCTCCTTTTGCCAAGATAACAGCTCTGAGTCTTCTCCTCTAATGCCTGATGAGTTTGGAGAAACCTGACAAGAGATCACAGAACATTCCTCCAAACTGAATCTCTCCAGATCCTTCAGATTCCCAGATCCATGTTGGTGCTTCTTCTCTTCAGTTCACCCCACTCATTCTCTATAGGGTTCAGGTCAGGGGACTGGGACAACCATGGCAGAAGCTTCATTTTGTGTTCAGCGACAAATTTGTGTATTGATTTTGATATTTGTTTTGGATCTTTGTCCTGATGGAAGAGCCAACCACGGTCCATTATACGATTTCTAGCAGAGGTCGTCAGGTTTTGATTTTTTATCTGTTGGTATTTGCTAGAATCCATGATACCATGTGTCTGAACAAGATGTCCAGGACCTCCAGCAAAAAAATAGGCCCTCAACATTAAAGATCCAGCTGTATATTTAGCCGTGGGCATGGGGTACTTTTTATCCCTGTTTGCACAAAACCCTTCTGGTAGATTTGCTGCCACAAAGCTCTTTTAATAGTTCATCTGACCACAGAACCAGTCCCTTTTGAAGTTCCAGTCGAGTCTGACCCCTGAATATGCTAGAGTTTGTTTCTGGATGAGCGAGGAGGATTTTTCTTGAATCCCTCCCAAACAACATGTGGTGATATAGGGGTTTGTTTGATTTTTTTTCTTAGGCTTTCTGACCCCAAGACTCAACTAATATCTGCGATTCTCCATCTGTGATTCTTGGAGAGTCTTTGTCCACTCAAACTCCTCTCCTCGCTGTGCATTAGGACGATATACACACAAACGTCCTCTTCCAGTCAGATTCATAACATCTTTAGCTGACTGAAACTTCTTAATTATTGCCCTGATGGTGGAAATGGGGGGTTTTCAATGCTTTAGCTGTTTTCCTACAGCCACTTTCTATTTTGTGATGAATGATTAAGGGAATTTGGCCTTTGTGCTTCTTAATATTTATACTCTTGTAAAACAAGACATCATAGCTGGACAATTTCATGTTCCTTGTCACCCTGGTGTGCTAAAAAATGTCAATATTAATGGGAGTATACTTCATATTTTACTCATAACATTTTTTAGGGGTGCCAACAATTGTGGCCGATGTGTTTTGGAGAAAAGCATTTGTTTCATAATGTGATTTATCCCCCATTTTCAATTCTTTTACTTTAATGAAAGGTTAGAATTTTGTGATTTTTTTTTAAAATAAAAGATCAAAAGGATAAACAATGCAAATGTATTTCTTACAGCCATATTTGATCATATTTACCAGGGGTGCCAACAATTTTGACCACGACTGTATGTACACATGTTCGGTACTAAAGCATGTTGGATGTTTTTTCCGGCGATGTGACAGAGCTCAGCCTGCTGAAGCTCACGAGAGGAATCACTACTGCGTGGATGAGAACACAGAGAGAAGAAATCATTACCTGGATCTGGCTGGAATAGAGAACTACACCTCCAGATTTGACAGTAAGATTTTTCTGAACATCCTTAACACTGAGACTAGCGAGTTGTGCATTTACACTGTTCACTGTTCGTTTGAAATGATCAGAGATTAAAGGGAGAATCTCATGGCCACATTTCACTTCAAATTTTCCTTAAAGGGGTGGTTGCATGCGATTTCACTTTTTTAACTTTAGTTAGTGTGTAATGTTGCTGCTTGAGCATAAACAGTATCTGCAAAGTTACAGCGTTGAAAGTTCAATGCAAACGGAGATATTGTCTTTTAAAGTTATGGCAGTTTATTGCCTACAAAAACGTTCGGTTTGGACTACAAGGAGCTTCTTCCCGGGTTGGTGACATCATAAACCCTTGCTATTAACATAAACACTGCCCCCGCGAACACGCAACAAAGTTCATGAACAAGTTGTTCATGCTACAAATAAAACAATACCTTTACAAACAAGCTACTACTCAGTCGTGTATTCGGATATAGTAAAACTTTAACCAGAATATGAAAAGATAACTAACAGCAGTGACAGTGACACTACAAAAATACATTATTTACATCGCAGATGTGACTTCTGCCCGTAAGGGTAAGGGGCGTGGCGTTTCCGGACAACCTGTGCTTGGCACTTCAGCCAATAAAAATACATGAAACTACATTTGGCCATCTAACCAATCTAACACCATTGCGTTTTTCGGAGGGATGGGCTTCATAGAAGCAGGAAGCAAACGAGCCATTCAAAGGACAGTGGAGACAGTGGTGTGGAATAAAGGTCAAATATAAGAAAAATAGAAAAAATAAGTATTAAGATTAAGAAGTATTATTGTTATACTGCGCCCCATAAACACAACCAAGCCTCGAAAAAAAAAACATGGAACCACCCCTTTAAAACAAACACTGAAGGGTGAGTCTTACAAAACCCATCAGGAAATGGCGTATTTTACCAGAAAATTTAAAGCAATTCGAATTTCTTTAGAAAAGTGCATTTTAGGAACCTTAAAACATTAACATTTATTTATTTTGTATTATTATTTACATTAAGCTAAAATCTCAAGACTGCAATGCAAAAGAAATAAGATATTATTTTAATAGTAAAGTCCTCATCATGGCAGTATTTGTAATGCTCCCTTTATTTCATTACTTGTCCTAAAAACAGGAACATATTTAAGGAATATGATATTTTAAAAAATGATGCATCTTAATTTTCTTCTGATCCTTTATTAAAAAAAGTTTAAATGTAATTGTTAACTGTGCTGACTCTTTATAAAATATAATTTCTTTAATTTCTTCTGATCCTTTATAAAAATATTCTTTAATTATGATGATTGTGCTGCCCCTTTATAACATTTTATTTTATAAATTATTAATGTTCTCTTTCTGCAAGGTTCCTCTCCTCCTGCGGCCCAACAAGAGCCGCCCTCACGACCTTCACAAAACCAGAGTCGTTCCCGGTCCCATGAGCCCGAGACACACGCCCATCAGCGGCGGTCGCAGGTCATCTCCGACCACTGTGTGGCCCTGGATCCCCGCGTGCGCAACGGGCCCCAGTCCGTCCGATCCCCCAAGGGAACGTCCAAAGGAGCAAGTGGCGCACAGGCTGCGGCCAAAATCAGCAAATGCCACAGCTACAATCCCTCCATGCAGGGCATGCATGTCACAGGGGGTCAGGATGTGTACCATCTACCCCAGCAGAACCAGCCGCAAGCCCAGTCGGGTCACCAACATCCTCTCCAGCACAGTCACAGCAAGAGGGTGAGAGCCAAAGCCAGAGAACAGGCCCTGTCGCCTTCAAAACAACCCTCACCAGGGCCGGACCGCGAGCAGAACGCTGGCTTTGTGCTTCCTGTGGTCCAGCGACATGAACATCATCATCATCACGAACATCATCATCATCACCACTACCACCACTACCATCAGACATGACTTCGCCGTGTGACGGGATGTTCAGCGGAAACTTTAGCTCATTGGCTCATTGGAGCTCATAACTTTAGTGGATTTTAGCTCATTGGAATCATTGATCATGAAATAGAGCTTTCAGGCAAACGAAGCAGAAGACCGTGCCTGTCAGGTTTGTAAGGGTCATTCCTGTTCTGCAGTACGGATGTTCAGAAAGTATTTTTATACAAAAGCATATATCCAGTGTTGGGGAAAGTTACTTTTAAAAGTAGTGTGTTTACGCCCTAAAAAAGTAACTAATTGCATTACTTAGTTACTTTTTATGGAAAGTAATGTTACGTTTTGCATTACTTTTCACTCCTAGACTGGGCTTGCTTGTTTGATTTTTAATGACAAAAAAAGCTCTATTTTTGTTGAATGTAAAGGTCCTTTCATACCAAAAGTGAGATGAAGGCAATGCAAATTCACGTCTGTACGCTCAAACAAACCTTTCACCTGTGCTGCCATTATAGTTTGCAGAAGAATAGAGCAGACGTCACAGTTACGTCATTTGCAGCTGCGTGCGCATTGTGGTGGCAGAAAAACTGTTGTAACGAGAGGAGGAAAAGCTGCAAAATCCACAGAATAAGAGAAATCCCCTTTGGATGTCAGAAACATAATGCAAAAAAGATTGTCTTCATATTTATAGAATACCGTCGTCGAAGAATGCAGACTAGACCGATGAAACCTGCGATGATTAGTCTACTGTTAACCTTCATCCTTCCCTCGCACTTTGTAACAAATCCTTCCCTCATGGGTCAAAATGACCCGAAGCGCTAAAATGACTTACTTTTTTTTTTTTTTTGAAAACTTTTGTCATTTCATTTTGAAAATATTTTTTTATGCACATTTTTGGGAGATTATTTTTTTTATTATTATTTTATTTACCTTTAAATTACTAGATTTTATCAATAAATAAATTATAAATATATAATAATTATTCTGTATATTCTTTCAACCTTAATTCAAAATAACACAATTTCATGCATAACCCTGTTAATTCAGCTCAAAATATCTTACATTGGGTGTATTTGACGACTTTTCGTGAAAAAAATAAATACAATAACATGACTCCTCCCACTAGATGGCCTTATAGCTCTATATGGAGCTGTTCCGCTGGGTCCTAAAGTCCTTTCTCTTCAGTATGCTTTCAAATACACATGTAGACATTATAAAATATTTTTTTACTGAAGCATTCCTCTCATTCAATTCATTCCTAAGGGGGTCCAATTGACCCGCAAGGTAGGGATTTGTTACTTTTTTAAATTTCAACCACAAAACTCCTCGAATCCAGTCAATTTTTTGTGTGTGCGTATTTGTGGTTCAAGTGCGACAAAAGTCCTTCGGTCTTGGACCACACCGATAAACACTTTTAGTTTCAGGTATAGAAACTATAGATCTACATAATATTCACATATGCAGTTCATAGGGGCATAATAGCTTTACAGTTACACCATGAAATAATATTTAACCTTCTGTTTTATATAGGTAACCTTTAAACATAACTTTTTAGGCCTATCTCACAATTCTGACTTTTTTTCTTGTAATTGCGAATTGATATCACAATTCTGAGGGGAAAAGTCAGAATATCGAGTTTATATCTTGCAATTCTGATATTTCTTCTTAGAATTGTGAGATATACACTCGTAAATGCAAGAAAGAAAAGTTAAAATTGTGAGATATAAACTCGAAATGACCTTCTTATTGTTCCATAGAGTGTCATTTTCTGCCACCCGGTAGGCTCCACCCACAAAACACATCATCGATGTTTGCAAACACCCAAAGGGTCTATGATGCAGAAGAAGAACAAAAACTAAATTAAACACAATTGTGGTTTATCTAAAGTAATTTTTGCATATTCATATGGTGGGATTGGATCATCGAAGGTCAGCATCAAAGACATTGGTTTATAAAGTGAGATTAAATACACAAAGTATATTTGTGTAATTTAACATTTAATTGTTGCTGGTTTACATAATATACTGAGTTTGCATTTCACTGTTTTTATTCATTTTGAATAAATACGTAAAATTAAGTAATTTGCATTACAAGTTAAAGAAGTGCATTACAAAGTAACTTTAAAAAGTAAAAGTACATTTAAAAGTAATGTGTTACTTTAATAGTTACTTTAAAAAAGTAATCCGATTATGTAACTCGTGTTACTTGTAATGTGTTACCCCCAACACTGCATATATCAGATATTCAGAAATCTGCTCTGGTCAAACTCAGGCACTTATTAAGTTTATGAACTCTAATGTGATCACTTACACATCAGAAAGAACATGGAAATAGAGCTAAAGTTAGTCATTGTTGACTGTTTACATGAGGACAAACTTCATCTTTCTTAATGTTTTGATTATGTTTGTTATATGGATTTGTGTAATTTCATTGAGTGGGATGGAATGATTTAGAGAGACAAAAACCAACTAGTAGTTTTGTTTAAAAAATTTTTTTTACAGAAGACTATCAGGATGCAAAATAATATTGAGGACCTATTATCAGTATAAAATATATATAATATATATATATATATATATATATATATATATATATATATATATATATATATATATATATATATATATATATATATATATATATATATATATATATATATATATATATATATATATATATATATATCAATTATTTTTCCCATATATAATATATACCCAATAAAAGATTTAAGTTAGAGACCCAGGGAACAATTTAATTAATTTGGTTTGAATGAATAATAATTTTCCTTGGGTCTCTAAATATTCACCCCTATGAATTGTAATAAAACAAACTAATATGATTTCTGTATTTAAGATTGTATCCAGTATATACATATATGATGGGGACATGAATGTACTGCATAGAAGGAATGACTCCATATATTTAAAATGATCATACAATTTAGCCATGATGCTCTGCTTGGCCACAGATTTGTTGTCTGTCACTCAGATGTGGTTTTGTGTGTCTCTTCAAGTATTTTCTCCTAAACATGGATCTCAGGTGAATGGTGCTGCTCTGTAGCTTTTCTGAAAAAAAGAAAAAGAGAGAAAAAAAGGCTATTTCTCCTTTGGGAGTTGCCATGGACTGAACGTCTTCCTCTTACCAGAGGAAATATCACCACTGCCAGTTTGAATGCTAAAATATCCTTTGTTTAAAAATAAAAACTATATGAATATAAACATTTTACTGTATGATTATACACAGCATATGCATATTTATCATGGTTTATACATATGCATTTGTTTTTTTATATATATTTTAATAAAATACATCTACTGCATTTGTGATCTGCCTTTCATTTGCTGTATAAACTGAATAAATAGAATTACTCAGTTTTGGTTGTGACAGTGATGTCACAACCAAAAGAATACTTGATAAACATGAGCCAAAAGTTCTCCCAGACTTTAGCCACACCTCTCTCTCTCACTGACCACGCCCATCAAAGACATCAGCCAACCGAATGTCAGTAAATGCCAACGCCCAGAAAGTTTTTTTATGGAATTTCAAAGCTGACTAAATTATAAATACATAAATATACAAAGAAATGTAAATACAAAAATAAATTAGTATTTATATTTTTATTTCCTTATTTATGTTTAACTGTAGTTTTTTCCACATTTATTTTTATTTATTTATTTCACATTTATTTCCACATTTATTTATTTTGTATTGCCATGTCTGAGGTAACCCCACACACACACACACATTAACATACATACAAAGGAATGTATGAATAAATAAATGTGAAAATACATATATTCATAAATAAATGTAGAAATAAATAAATAAATAAATGTGAAAAAATAAATGTATACATAAGGAAATAAAAATATAAATACTCATATATTTTTGTATTTTTACATTTCTTTGTATATTTATTTATATTTTGTCAGATTTGTTATTTTATTAAATTGTAGGGATGTGTTTGTTTTATTGGTTAATCAGGCCAACAAGAACGAGGCTATTTACTACACCATTTCCTTTTTATTGTACAAATGTGTCATTAAAATGTCTACAAATGTATAAAACTGATCCGAGATCATAACGGTGAATCTTTCGAAACAGTTGACGTGACAAAGCTTCGTTAACTGAAATCAACCACGTGACTTTGGCGGTTTGATCCCAGCCAGCTTGAATCACTGGTTCGAAACAAAACATTCGTCAGCAACGCATATTATTCATTTCAGGGATGTCTGTCTGTCAGATGAGATTTTGTACACGTAGTTAGTTAGTTAGTGAGTGAGTGAGTGAGTTAACATGAAGTTAATCCATGTTAACCCACTCGTTAGCATGAAGTTTCGGGTGGTTTCCAGGACGTTGCTAAGTCCATCCTCAAGGTTCTATAACATTTTGGTCTGTAGATTTGCCTCGAGTCTCTACTTCAATGTAAGTCTGTGGGTTTTTTCTTCAGCACTAGTTGAAAATAGCTCGTCTGGTCACTTTGTAAAGTAATAGCACACCTCAGGCTCATCTCTCATCAGCTACACATGACTTGATGAGATGGTCATTGATTCTGTGGGAATCAAACATGCGAGTTAGCAAGTGTTGATAACCGTTCGTCTGTTGCTATCACTAACCCTGAACTAATAATCGTTTACAGCATATATATATATATATATATATATATATATATATATATATATATATATATATATATATATATATATATATATATATATATATATCGCCGCAGGGTGGCGCTAGAGCTGCAGAATTCAAATCCAATTATTATGGTTTGAAGTAAGGCACTGTAAAACATATATATATATATATATATATTTACAGTGCCTTACTTCAAACCATAATAATTGGATTTGAATGCTGTGCATGTACATTCTGCGGGCTCTAGCGCCACCCTGCGGCGAGATAGGTCAATTACAGCTCTATTAATATTATACTGTATTATATTTGTTATATATGTTCTTTTTATAACATTTTTTTCTTCATTTTTATATTATATTATTATTATATTTAAAAAAATTTTATTAACAGATGAGGCCATTGACTTTATTTGGATATTTTTTAATCATCTTTATTTTATATATTTTATACCATCTATTATTATTCTGCATTATTTTTGTAATGTAACCAATTAGTAGGCCTATAGCACAAAACATGAACTACACTTCTATTTTGTCTAAAGCTATTTTAACAGTTTGCTAATTCTTCTATAGGCCTATTTATTATGCATACAGATTAATGACCTCATCATAAAACACTTTCCTTCTAGAAATATATATGTCAATTGGAAAAAGTGTATATTTACAGACTTTAAAAAAATATAAAAAATTACGAATACTGAAACGTGTGAAATTCCATGTCGTCACACTGAAGGAATTTTCTGGAAACCTTTATTTCTCTGAAGAACCCTCAAATTTCTCAAGACCTTTAAAGCCTGTCATCAGTAACCGTGTCATGAAGCAAAGGCTTGAGATGCGGACAGTAGTGTACATTTGTCAAGTATATATATTTTATTAGTGTTTATCTTTGGCAAACTTTTACTTCACATTCACAACATTCCAAAGCATAATATTGCACTTTTTACTGCACTACGTTTCATTTTGAATATCATCTACACTTTAACTAATAATTAAAAAAAAATGTTTTATTACTTTTACTCAAGTAAAAGTTGTAATGTAATTAATTAGGTAGTAAAGGTTTAAAACCCCCTTTTATTTATGAAACATAGTGCAGTAAAAAGTACGACATTACGCTTTGGAAACACTATAAAGTAGCTGCATATACTTGAAAAATTGAGTATAGAAAAAAAAAACTCACTAATGTCCACCTCTGGAGATATATAATGAAGTATACAATTATATATCTGAGGATCTCTGTCAAGTCTGAGGAACTCAAAATGGGGCGTCAAGTGTCTTTTCTCTTTTACTCTGACACTTGTTGCTCCAAAACTTTTTTTGTAACAGCATCTAAAGCTTTTTGTAAACTCGTGTCGGTGCATTCAGCACATTTCAGAAGAGCATGTATATATATATAAGGTCTTAACGCGATGTGTCAGACTATAACTGGTTATAAGTCGCTTTTTGAGCGCAGGCCAGTGAGGATTTAATCGGGGGCCAAATAAGGACCCCAACCGCGCCGCACAATGCCACCCGTGAAAAGCGAGGGGAGGGTCGGAGAAATGCAAATGTACCTACTTTGTGCTGCGCGAGAGAACCTCCTCTGCCATTGACAACTGGCTGCTTCCATTCGGAGTGGGTGGAAGTTAGAAAATAATGCCAGTTAAGCGTTGCCACTTTCACACGGTCACCCGCATTCCTGCATCGGCGCTCAGACGCGCAGCGCGACGGAGACGCGCGGAACTGACGCGACGCATCGCTGCTCTGCACTTGCACGCCACATAGAGAAGGTAAGAGAGCTCATTCTGCCTCTGGATAATCTCTAACTCAACATGCAGAGTGTGCATCAAATGCTTAAGATGACAAAAAAAAGAGCATGCAACATCATTCAAAACATTTTTTTAAATATATAAATGAAACCCTGCTAAAAAAAATAAAACAAAAAAACCTAAGGACCAGCCAAATCATCTTATGCTGGTTTAAAGTATTATTTTAGCAGGGTAACTTTCTTTATGGTTACATTACATACACATGCATGTTGGGGAAGAGCTTGATTATAACTGACATGGTTATATTGTGGTTATGTATTGATGATATTTGGCTATTTTGAAATGCCTAATCGGATAGATGCATGTCAGTCCCAAAATCTGCCTCGCTGCATGGTGCACATTTACTGTTTTCAAATGTTATTTTGTGAATATTGCGTGAAATAATGTTTTTTTTTCATTGCATGTGCTACATATACAGTACCATGTCAAAAAAGAAAAACAGTAAAATTGCAAAATATTACAATTTAAAATAATGGATTTCTATTTTAATATACTTAATGTGATCAATCAAAGCTGTATTTCCAGCATCATTACTCCAGTCTTCAGTGTCACATGATCCTTCAGAAATCATTCTGATGTGAGGATTTATTATTAATGTTGGAAACAGTTGTGCTGCTTAATATTTTTTTGGAGCCTGTGATACTTTTTGTAGGATTTATTGATGAATAAAAATGAAAAAGAACAAAATTTATTGAAAATAGAAATCTTTTCTAACAATATAAATCTTAAATATCATGTTTTATTGATTTAACACGTTCTTGCTGAATGCAAGTATTAATTTCTTTCAAAAAAAAATAAAATAAAAAAATCACTGACCCAAACTTTTGAACGGTAGCGTATATTGTTCTATTTTAAATAAATGCTGTTCTTTTTTATTTATAATACATTTTTTATTTTTATGTATAACATTTTATTTATCAAAAACCCTGAAAAAAGTATCACAGGTTATAAAAAAATAAGCAGCACAACTCTTCTAACATTAATAACAGATCATCATATTAGAATGATTTCTGAAGGATCATGTGACACTGATAATGTGGAAATTCAGCTTTGCAACAAAATAATAAATTATATTTTAAAGTATATTAAAAGAGACCACAGTTATTTTAAATTGTAATAATATTTCATAATATTACATTTTTTCCCCCTGTATTTTTGATTAAATAAATGCAGCCTTGATGAGCATAAGAGACTTGTTTCAAAAACATTCAAAATAGTAATGTTTCCAAACTTTTGAGCGGTACTGTATCTATATATCTATATATGTGTGTGTCAGCACTGGATTGGCCAGCTGCTCTCTCTAGACATCTGCATCAGCATCAGCGGTATGGCCTACACTTGTTCCCAGAGCACTTTTGCTGAAAATGTTACGCTGCAGGTCCTGTTAATGCATCTCTTTACTCTTATAGAGACACTTGCGCTACTTTGCACGACTAAGCCTTTCTTAGGAAAATGTGATTATCTGCAGCCCTGACTCATGCATGAGAAAAGCTCTGCAACACAATAGAGGCGCTGGGAGTTTGTCTGCGTGCTTTCTGAGATGCTGAAGGGAGAATTACGTAGAAAAAGAACAGATTAGATATAACAATACATACATCTGCCTCATAATGGCCTGTCTGAAGAGAGGAGAATCCATTTACAGTGCTGATGCACTGCTGGACGGCGACCGAGGCGTGATGTTTTGGATTTGTTTGTACATATAGCCCGCATTATCCTTTTAATCACACAAGCAGTCATGCACGTGATTCGTTTATGTTGAATTTTTCTCGACTTGTGAGCAACAGCTTGGTTGCGCCTGTATATTTTTGTTGGGGCTCATTGCATTGACATCAAAGAGCGAGTTGAACAATTGCCTCATTCTGCCCTTCTACCCCCACTGTCTATCCCCAATTTCCACTTGATTAAGCTCCAAGCCTCTTGAGTTGAATCCACAGGGAAAATGGTTCACTAATTTTGGAACGGGACTTCCAAACAAAACAGGGCGACTTTTTCTTTCCACACTAATTTGAGTCTAATTGAATCAGGTACGATTTTCCCTCGCTCTGCATCTTGACCGGTGTATTTGAGGAGCTTCAGGAGTCTGTAGGATGAATAAAACCACAGAAGACAGTCAAAGGAAAGGACATTTGCGCATAAAAGTGGCGTTTGTCCCTGTTTGCTCATGCTTGGCCTGATGGGTTGTATTTCTAGCCACGTGACCCGTTTGCGTCTAGATTTGTCTGACTGCAGTGTTTCATTTTTGACACAATTATCAATTATTATTGGACGATTTTTAATGGCCATATCAACTAGTAATTGCCAATGCTTATATTTAGAGATGTCATGTGCATGTATTTTATACTATTTATCGTATATACTATATTATTCACAAAAAAGTTTTACAAACAGAAAATTTAGCATTTTGGTAGAAGTGGATACTGATTGATTTTGGTACTGTAGACGTTGAAACCACCATTTTTGAGCAAATACTGGCAGATTAATCAATATATTGGTTCGTTACTGGTACTTCAAGTGTACCAAGAGACGCTATAATGCAAGTTATGCTATAAGATTTCTGTTCAGTTCCTCGGGTGTCGTTCAGCGAGAGATAATTGCTGCCATGTGTTATAAGTGCTTGTTAAGTGAGTGATTGATGGCTGCATATATCACGGCGCATTAAATGCAGATGTTGTAGATCTGCTTTTCATGTTGCATTTCACATCATTGTTATAACCCTTTTAGTGGTCATTGATGTGGGGAAATTTTATTGCTGTGTTAATGCAGATTACATCTTATGTGTCTGTGGTCTTCTTAGTTACGCCCTTCATTTGCAGTGACACATTACAGACGTTTTCGGCATTTGATAGCTGTTCACATTGACATAATGCTTTGCAAATTCAGTACTCACTGGTAATCTTCCTCTCTGCTGAAGCTGCTTCATTTATTTGCTTATTTATTGTGTTCTGCATTTGTTTTTACTTCCAAACCAACTTCTGAAATCAGTAAGAAACTTTGCTAAGTGACCAATTTGGACATGCAGCTGATAAAAAGCAATGCATGAAATAAGATTTCAAGAGTTTCAAGAACCACTTTGCAACTTTTTCACCAAACACAGTACAAATTCTCTGTTTCTTCAAGCAGTTGCTTAGCAATGTGCAGTTAGAAGTGTATTGGTGTCCCATGCAGGCGGTGACACACGATGGGCTGCTTTTCTCCACCCGCCTCCTCTTGCTCTTATATTGGTCAGCGCAACTAGAATACTAATGCACTTTAGGCTACGTCGACATTAATCCAGAAACATTTGAAAACAGCGTTTTCAATCCAAAATGCTCTCTGTCCACACTTGTGTTTTCAAGAGTTTTCCAAAAGTTTCTCAACCACACGTTGGAAAACGCTAAATTGATATTACAGCGCATGCGTAAAACCTCATAAAAGCTCACTGAGATGATACAGACAGAACAGACATCATAAAGTTATAAATAATGCTATTCTTCTGCCAGGATCATTTTATTTAGCAAAATATCACCATTCACTGAATGAATATGTTTGGTCTAAAACGCAGCTGCCCACGTGTTTTGCCAGAGGAGTCAATTTTCTGTCATCTTTGCAGGACTGCGATATGAAGAGTGTACAAAGAAACATATCTTTAGCAACTGTGTGAAACTGAACAGCACATAATAGACACAATAACGGTCGTCACATGACTAAACATGCGTCATCGATATCAAATACCTTCAGAGTTTTCACAGTCCACACTACAATGCAAAAACAGCGTTTTTCAAATGTATCCACTTTGAGAGTGTTTTCAGAAAGCGTGTCAGTGTGGACGGAAAGCCAAAACGGAGAGAAAAAGATGTGTTTTTAAACGAAAACATATTAGGGTATATTTACACGACAGTGATGTACTAAAACAAACAGAAACGTTTTTCCTTTGCTTTTTTTGCATACAGATGACAGCATTGTCAAAACGATCCTTGTTCACACGGATCCATGAAAACTACTGCTGCCAGGATGGTAGATGGCGGTCACTTTGTAAAGAAATACGCACCTACTAAACGAATAATATGCATGTGCATGACAACACAAATGTGTGTTTTTGTAGCTTACATGGAGATGATAACGGTATCGTTTTCAAAAACTTGCACTTCGAAACGAACGTCAATGAACGACCGAAAACACATTAAAAAATTGTCAGTCGAAAACGGTATCGTGTAAATGACCCCTTAGTGGGGACAAGGCCTCCGATTGAAAATGGAGGAAAATGCATGAAAAACATCAAACTTACCCTCTCCGCAAATTTTGGTCTGTAGTTTGGAGTAGACTTTTCTACTTGAGCGCTGGTTTTTGGTGGCGGTGTGTTTGCATCTCCCTCGGATTTGGCATTTTTTTGTGTGTGAAAAAGCTTAGAAAGCATTGCAGTCATTAGATAATATCTAATGCCCCTCATTAACTTTAATATTTAATATTCTTAGTCACAAATAGAGTTTTTTACAGTCTTCAAACTTTTAACCACTCAGTTCGTTTGTGAATTCACAGGCATGTGTTTGTATGAAGGTGAAACCAGTGTCTTCCAAAGCTGATGATAAAGATCATATTTACGATCATAGAGCTTTAGAGTTAACAGAGCAAATGTTTAATCACTACTTATAATACATGTTTTCTACGGACTGAATCCACCAAACAGCATTTTTCAGGTTTTGGACACAGCTGAGGATTTGTGCCTTGAAATAATTAAAGGTGAACTTGGACCTGGTGGCTGTTTTCAAACAGGTTTCCCATTATCCTCCGTTGATCAGACAAACGGATAGTCCTGTTCCAAAGCCTATGACGGCATCCGAAATCAGATACTTCCCTACTATAGACGGTTTCATCCGATGCTTGTACGTTGCCACAGTTACGTGCCTGGCCCGAAGTTAACTTCCGGTCTGTGTTTGTTTATCGGTCTGGCTAGTGGATAGTTCTGGATAGTAACGTTTGTTTATGTTGTTGGCGTTGAAACCGTCCATATAGTAGACGAAAAACCGTATGTGACAAAAGTAGTATGTTCGAATTCATTGTTCTCATAAAAGAGTAGGCTAAAAGTTCCCGGACCTACTACCTACTAGGGAGAGGCCACGGGCGAGGATTTATGAATGGCAATGAAGTGACGCAACTGACGCTGGTAGGTCACATGATAATGACAGCATAGCAAATGTAGTACGTCCGAATTATATTCATACTACGCACACTCATACTTTTTATATATAAGTACCTACTCAAGAGAGTATGCAATTTTGGACGCAGACAATATTTGGGTATCGGTCTGCTCAAAACAAACAGATCAATGTTTTGAAACTTTTGAGTCACAGTATTAAAGGGGTCCTATAATGCCCCTTTTTACAAGATGTAAAATAAGTCTCTTATATCCCCAGAGTGTGTAGGTGAAGTTTTAGCTCAAAATACTTGCTTGGGTGTATAATAGAGAGATTTTCCTGAGTTGACTAGACTGGACCTGTTCTTACTGTCAGCCCCACTGGCTTCAAGTTAACTACCGAAACATTCGCCTGTACTCCTTTTCATGGTGAGAATTTTTTTTATAGCATGTTAAAATTGTCATATTTTGAGGGTGAATTTGATGCTAAGCAAAAACACGGCATTTTTTTTTTGTCCCTTTAAATGCAAATGAGCTGCGGGTCCCGGCACCCTTTCAGGAAGAGGGCGGAGCTTCAAGAGCTTGTGTCAGCAGCTCCGATTACCTCACGCAGACATGCACGGAAAATGTCCGAAACCTTTTATGTTCAAAGCGGAGTCAGATAATGATGGAGAGACTCAAGAAGAAGTGACAACATGTAGAATGAGAAGGACGTTTCTGAATGGTTAGTTGATGAATTTATGAGTTAACTATCTTCAAGTCATCGATTAGCATATTCTGTCATGTTAATCTATACATCGCTCGTTTGGGAACTGTTGTAAAATGAGCCAGAGAATATCTGCTGCATGAAGATAGAATTTGTTTAATTACGGTTATAACTTTTTTGTCATCTTGCTTTTATGACTTGCTATTGCATTTGTGTTTGTACTGTATTGCAATAAAAAAGACGGATGCGACAGCTTGAGCAGACTCCCAAATGTGCTCGACTACAACAACTCTTCCTCTTCTCAACATGGCCTCACCCCCTTTGTTGTGTGTTCCCGGGGGTGGGGTTTATGTAAAGTTTAGGGTTTGTGATGTCAGCAACTTGTAAATAATTTTGTTGTAGTCCTTACCAGCCGTTTATTGTAGTCCTTAAAAAGTGATTTGTAAAAGAAAATATCTCCCTCTGCATTGAACTTTGAGCGTTGTAACTTTGCAGATGTTGTTTATGCTCAAACAGCAACATTACACACTAAAGTTAAAAAAGTGAAATCATAATCAACCACCCCTTTAAACATTGTGCAGTCTCAACCAACAAAAATTATACTTATAGTCTCTGCTTATAAATCTGGCACACGAGAAAGCATTTTAACATGAAAAAGAAATTACACACGTCACCTTTAAGTCTGTTAAAACTGACTCTCTCTTAATTGTAAATCCTCAGAGGTTGTTGTAGTATTCAAACATACTGTACAACATCAAGGGTATGTTTGGCATCTTGCACAAAAAGACCAAACTCTACAGCTTAGGGATCCAAAGACTTTACCAAACAGGAAACAGCCATTACAGAGATAACTGCAAATGATTGTTTACGTAAGAACAGCCATTATGTGACATTGTGCCCCTAATTTTTGATTATAAAGTTTGTAAAGTTTTTGTTTGGTTGCAGCAAATCAGCATATTAAAATGGTTTCTGAAGGATGACACTGAAGACTGGAGTAATGATGCTGAAAATTCAGCTTTGCATCACAGAAATAAATTGTAAAATAAATTCACATCTTTTCTAGTAAATGCAGCCTTGATGAGCTTAAAAGACTTCTTTCAAAAATTTTAAAAACTCTTAATGATTCCAAACTTTAATATATAACTGAAACCATGCAGTTTCCTCCTAAAGTCAATTTACGCTACATGCAATTAGCACAGTACATTTTGTTCAGCCATTAAAGCCTAATTGGCGGTTGTCTCTTTGACGTCAATTACACTAAAATTTTTACATTTTTGCATTTGGCAGGTGTTTTTTTCATCAGTTCAAAAGCATGTGAATTATCATTTATAAGAGGGAATCTTGTCTCTGATTATTTTGTGTACATTTGGTTGCATTAGAAGTTCAGCTCGTGCCTCAGTCTTGAAGAACTACTCTTGAGATATGAACCATCCTCTGGAGACGAGTATAATTAACCCAAATGAAAACAGGAAGTACCTCGCCCACGTGCTCAATCTTCCCTCTGCATCCCTCCCTACGGGTGTCCGTTTACTCCTCTTGCCTTTATGTTGCGATACAGGACGAACTCAAGGGAGTGTGTTGTGTCTCATGCCTCTCGCTCATTTCTGAGGCTTTACTGGAAACGAAAAGGGGCTGGTTTCCTGAAAAGCTCTTCAATTATCTCCCAACATCCACAAGTGGAAATATTCATGGTCCTCCTTTTGAATATTTCAATGTGAAAAAAATTCAGGTAACAGTCTTAGGAGCTATTCACACACAACTCATTTTTGCATGCAGTGGAAAGCAAATGAGATTAGAGTGATGATGATTTTTTAAAATAACCGATACCAATACCGATTGCATGTTTATGTGCCCAATAATGCAGAACTGATCTTTATTTAGCGTTTTATTTTTGTTTTTGACACGATAACTTCTCAAACTTCTAATTTCTGTAATTTCACTCCTTGCATACAAAACAAAACATACTTCTACATCAATAAATAGAGGAGTCTGAAAAAGTGCAAACAATAAAGTGCACTGTCACTAAAGTGAATCCGATATTTTAAAAAAATAATATTGAAAAATGTGTTGATCTCTAAAAGGGATGTGTTTTTCTAAAGGTTGAAGCTATTTTAACTTTGAGCTCCACACTTTTAGAAAGGAATGTCATGCATGAGACACTGCAGAGTGCAATGGTCAAACACGTCCGTCTAGAACATGTATACAAGAAAACCAATAGAAAAGTAGCACAGAGGAATGCAAAAACAGCCCCTCAAGTTAGGGATATTACTAGTAATGGTAACATTTTTAAAACAAAATAATGTCTAAATAAAAGATCTCAAATATCCCCATGTTTTTGATTATTTTTAAGCATAATTTTTACTGGTCCGCACACCCTTGCTTCAAATTTTGCCCCAGTAAATGTTAAAATGTCATTTCTTTTTTATTTGTCCTTTATCAGAAATATTTGAGAAAGGGGAAGGTTTATCGTTTTTTTAATGTTTTTGATAATTTCTGAAGCATGACTTTTACTGGTGCCTATAATGATTTGAGCAAACATCACCCTATTAGTTTTGCATAAGAAAATGTCAAATGTAGTTTGTCAAATCTAGTCTTCTGGAAGTTGCAAAGCCTTATAAATATCCCCATGCAAATTTTGTTAATGTTTTTGATCATTTTGAAACATAATTTTTACTAGTGCACACATTGATTTGTACGAACAACACTCTAGTAGTTTTGCATCAGAAAATGTTGAATTGTTGTTTCTTTTTTTTTATTTGAGAAAGGTGATGGTTTAACTTTTTTTTGTTTAAATATCCACAAGTTTGTTAATGTTTTTGATGATTTTTGAAGCATGACTTTTACTAGTGCTTATAATGACTTGAGCAAACGTCACCCTATTAGTTTTTCATTGGAAAATGTCAAATGTAGTTTCTTTTTAATTTGTCATTTGTCTGAAATATATGAGAAAAAGGCGATTCTTCAGATTTTTTTGTTAAATATCCCCAAGTTTTGATCA
The DNA here is from genome assembly GCA_023029165.1 of Gobiocypris rarus. Classification (NCBI taxonomy): domain Eukaryota; kingdom Metazoa; phylum Chordata; class Actinopteri; order Cypriniformes; family Gobionidae; genus Gobiocypris; species Gobiocypris rarus. The sequence goes on along the minus strand of CM040926.1, from coordinate 37,511,694 downwards.
TTTTTGAAGAACGATTTTTACGAGTACTTATATTGTTTTGAACAAACACACATGTATTAGTTTTGCATCATAAAATGTCAAATGTAGTAAAAAAATGTATTTGTCCTTTATCAGAAATATCAAAGAGAATGTTCAGCTTTTTTTAATTAAAAATGTGTTAATATTTTTGATCACTTTTGAATTTTTTTTTACTAGTGCTTACATTGATTTGAACAAACAACAATCTACTATTACTTTTGCATCAGACAATGTTGAATTGTAGTTTATTTTTTATTTGTCCTTTGTCAGAAATATTTGAGAAAGGTGATCCTTCAGTTTTTATTTAATTTTTTAAGATTTGATCATATTTGATGCATTACTTTTACTAGTGCCTACATTTATTTGAACAAACACGTCACACTAGTATTAGTTTTGCATCAGAAAATGTCAAATGTAGTTTCTTTTTTCATTTATCTTTTATCAGATCTGAGAGAAATTTGATACTTTAGCTTTTTTTAAATATAAAAATTTTATGCTTTTGATCAATTTTGAAACAATTTTTACTAGTACACACAGTGATTTGAACAAACTACACTCTAGTATTAGTTTTGCACTGGAAAATGTCAAATATAGTTTCTTTTTATTTGTCCTTTATCAGAAATATACAAGAGGTCGTCGCTGCAGCCTGTAGCACGATGACGTACTGGATCAGATCCAACACGTACTGGACGCGCAGTTGAGAGTTTTAGTGAACTGGATAGATAAATACTCAAACCGCTCACGCAAAAACAATTCATGCTCACGAAATCAGGACACAAGTTTTGCATTTTCCCTTGAATGTGTACTGGTATTTTAAGGTGTTTACAGATCTTGTTGTATTGTACCTTGAGGATTAAAATTACAGACAATTACTTGACTCATTTTTGCTTCCACTCAACAGAAAATATGACCATGAATATTTTACAATTTTAACTGTTTTGCATGTATGTAGAGAGAAACTAGGATAACTTCAGCATCACGATGACTGATTCATCAATAATTACTTATTACTATTTATCAGTACTACTACTACACAGGTTAGAACATCATCTATATACAATATTGACCATACATGTCACTTAAGACCAGCGCATACACATTATAACTAGATCGGTATATGACGTCGCCATAACGAACAACTATCCAGTACGTATTTGATCTGATCCAGCTACGTCATTGTGCTACAGGCTGCAGCCTCGAAATATATGAGAGACAGGTGACACTTGATCATTTTTGAAACATGACTTACATTGATTTGAAAAAACGTGTCACTCTAGTTAGTTTTGCATCATAAAATGTCAAATGTAGTTTCTTTTTCCATGTGTCCTTTATAAGAGAAAACTTTTTGTAGTTTGTCACTTATTTGAGCTTTTTGTAAAATGTAGTTTAGCTTGAACTTTGCATATAGGTCAGCAGATGAGTCACGTCCACAGCTTTTCTAAACTACTCCAAACCACACTGACATTTTCTTTGACCTGAAGAAAACGCCCATCTGAGATATTTACAGTCTTTCTCAGTTGAAGCTGGAACTGAAGCTCTACTGTCTGGAAATCTACCTGTTCATTCACCCATCGCTGACTCATACTGTGAATGTTTCGTCCTGCATAAATTCCTCTCGCATTGGCCTGTAATTTTTGTCCTTTCTTCAGTAAATGAAAGACTCGACTAACCCTAAGCCTAACAATCCAGGTGTTTGATATACAGCTGCCATTAGCTTCTCTTCCTTCTCAGCCTAATCGCAGCCTTTGAGAACCGTATGCCTGGACTTAACATAGTATTTCACCCGTTCATTAAGGAAATGATCTCACGGTGAAAGGAGTATAACGCTCAAATTTCAAGGCCTACATTTAATATTTGTCAGTCATACATGAATGAAACAGGTTCGATTTCTGCAATCATGGCATAGTTTATTATTGGCTTTATTTAAATAATCCTGCATTTACAAATTGCTTAGAATCAGCATGAATCTGTTTATTTTAGTTTAATTTATTCAGTTAAAAGGTATGAACTGGTGTAAATGTGGAACAAGCAATACTCAGTTATAATGTATGAGAATGAAAAAAATAGTTAAAACATTTTAATAGTACTATTATAGAAATCTCATTTTCAAGTTTCATTCAAGACCGACAAATATCACATTCAAATTATTAGTTTATGTTAAAACTGTAATCCGCATAACAATTTTATGTGAAATTTAAATACATAAATCTTAAATTTAGGCTTAAGTTTTTGAGTAAGTTTAAAAGGAGTAGTTCCTCCAGAAATTAAAATTGTTATTATTCACTCATCTTTCTTATACTTTGTTTGACGTCATTGCAACTGGTTCTAGTCTTTGTTTGAATGCGGAAAAGAATGAGATTTGCAAGTTGCCGAGGGGAGATTTGAAGTGAATAACAAACGTTGAGAAAAGTGGAAAAAAACTAAGTTTTAAGTTTTGTACAACTTCACGTTTCAAATTGGCTAAACTTCACATTTTAAGGCAGCTGGAGCCTCGAACACTTACTTTTTAATTTTTTTTTTAGAGTGAATATTAACACATTATGTCACACAGACCTGAAATATTCAGCGCACAGGTCATAATATGAGATCTGATTTGATGCTATTGCTCTTTTGGTTTCTCGACAGACGTGGTGGTTTCTATGAAGTGAAAATTCAATGACATGAGGGTGACGACATGAGGGTGAGTAAATAATGACACAGTTTTAAATTTTTGGGTGAAGTAGTCCATTCCGTTACTGTGGTCTCTGATCTCTAAAGCTCAGACAGGTTTTTATTGATATGAAGGAGGAGTTTTGTCTAGTTTTGCCTTTGTGTGGAATGCACACCTGCAGGTGTTTGCTGAGTGTTTCCTGTAATCCATGTGACAATACAGCCTGACATCTGGTCTCATCCGGGCTCAGTGAGGGCGAGCTGCAATGTGTGTGTTCCCTGTTCAGACTACTGTTCAAAAGCTTGGGGTTGATAAGATTTTTTTGAAAATCTTCTTTTTTGTTTTTAAAAGAAGTCTTCTGCTCACCAATCAATGTTGAAAACCACTGTGCTGCTTACTTCTATTGTGGAAACTGATGCATTTTGTTTCAGGATTAAAGCCGCAGTATGTAATTTTTGCCCATTTAAAACAAAGGCGTAGCTTGATGATGTCTGGATTTCACTGAGCTTTCATTATGCCGCAGTCGCCACTTCTGCTTCTTCCGCTCGCGTATGTGGGGTAACGCAGCATTGTTTTAGCATATATATACATTATTTGAGTGTGTTGAAAGTTATCTTATTATGCTACTCTGTGCGTTCGCTCGGCGGCTGAGACACTTGCTCACACTGCAGTAGCTAGATGGATATTAGGCATGGTAAAACATGGTACTCAATATTATTTAAACAATATTACGAACTGTGTTGAGCTGTTGAACAATGATTCGTTTTCTGTTGATGAATGATCCAAACAGTTGCTCACCCGTCTAATAAAACACATCATATATTAAAGAGTCTTTGGTGTTTCCATGGTTTCTACAAAAAAAGTAACGAGAGTAACGCAGGTATAATGTCATTGATAGGCGACACACGGCCCGTGTCCTGGTTAAAATTTGTTATTTTTGGGATTTAAACATTCTTGGAAACATTTGGGATAATGTACACAAGTCAACAAAATATACAGGTCCTTCTCAAAAATTTGCATATTGTGATAAAAGTTCATTATTTTCCATAATGTAATGATAAAAAATAAACTTTCATCTATTTTAGATTCATTGCACACCAACTGAAATATTTCAGGTCTTTTATTGTTTTAATACTGATGATTTTGGCATACAGTTCATGAAAACCCAAAATTCCTATCTCAAAAATTAGCATATCATGAAAAGGTTCTCTAAACGAGCTATTAACCTAATCATCTGAATCAACTAATTAACTCTAAACACCTGCAAAAGATTCCTGAGGCTTTTAAAAACTCCCAGCCTGGTTCATTACTCAAAACCGCAATCATGGGTAAGACTGCCGACCTGACTGCTGTCCAGAAGGCCATCATTGACACCCTCAAGCGAGAGGGTAAGACACAGAAAGACATTTCTGAATGAATAAGCTGTTCCCAGAGTGCAGTATCAAGGGACCTCAGTGGGAAGTCTGTGGGAAGGAAAAAGTGTGGCAAAAAACGCTGCACAACGAGAAGAGGTGACCGAACCCTGAGGAAGATTGTGGAGAAGGACCGATTCCAGACCTTGGGGGACCTGCGGAAGCAGTGGACTGAGTCTGGAGTAGAAACATCCATAACCACCGTGCACAGGCGTGTGCAGGAAATGGGCTACAGGTGCCGCATTCCCAGGTCAAGCCCCTTTTGAACCAGAAACAGCGGCAGAAGCGCCTGACCTGGGCTACAGAGAAGCAGCACTGGACTGTCACTCAAATTTTGCATGTCATTCGGAAATAAAGGTGCCAGAATCTGGAGGAAGACTGGGGAGAAGGAAATGCCAAAATGCCTGAAGTCCAGTGTCAAGTACCCACAGTCAGTGATGGTCTGGGGTGCCATGTCAGCTGCTGGTGTTGGTCCACTGTGTTTTATCAAGGGCAGGGTCAATGCAGCTAGCTATCAGGAGATTTTGGAGGACTTCATGCTTCCATCTGCTGAAAAGCTTTATGGAGATGAAGATTTCGTTGTTCAGCACGACCTGGCACCTGCTCACAGTGCCAAAACCACTGGTAAATGGTTTACTGACCATGGTATTACTGTGCTCAATTGGCCTGCCAACTCTCCTGACCTGAACCCCATAGAGAATCTGTGGGATATTGTGAAGAGAAAGTTGAGAGACGCAAGACCCAACACTCTGGATGAGCTTAAGGCCGCTATCGAAGCATCCTGGGCCTCCATAACACCTCAGCAGTGCCACAGGCTGATTGCCTCCATGCCACGCCGCATTGAAGCAGTCATTTCTGCAAAAGGATTCCCCACCAAATATTGAGTGCATAACTGAACTTAATTATTTGAAGGTTGACTTTTTTTGTATTAAAAACACTTTTCTTTTGTTGGTCGGATGAAATATGCAAATTTTTTTAGATAGGAATTTTGGGTTTTCATGAGCTGTATGCCAAAATCATCAGTATTAAAACAATAAAAGACCTGAAATATTTAATTTGGTGTGCAATGAATCTAAAATATATTACATTTTAATTTTATCATTACATTATGGAAAATAATGAACTTTTATCACAATATGCTAATTTTTTGAGAAGGACCTGTATAACATTGTTCTAGTGGTTTTGGGATATTTTAATCCCAAAATCTTACATATTGTGCCTTTAATTATTGATGAATAGGAAGTTCAAAAGAACAGTATTTATTTGAAATAAAAATTCAAATAGGATAATTTCCACATCGACCAACTTAATCTGCCAAGAGCAGAGCAAATTTGTGTCTGGTTTAAGCTTTTTTTGGGGCGGTAAATTGACGAGCGCAAACCTTGATAAATCCCCTTGCATGATTCATTAAAATACTCTCCTCCCATAAACTTTGCGTCTGAAAGGGAAACTCCCACAAATACATATGCAATAAGGTCAGCCGCAAAAATAATCCCGTACATGCCTTTTCAGTGCTAATGATTTTTACTGCATGTCTTCAGTAAATCCTGACAGTAGTTTTTAAGGGTTTGTGCTGAAGCAAGCTGTTAGCAAATCTAGCCCTAAATATCCTTACTGTCACTATTAATACATTCAAAGCATCCTCGTTGAGTAAAAGTATTCATTTCATTAATAAAATCTTACTGACCCCAAACTTTTGAATGGTTGCGTATATTTTTACACATACAGAGGCTACGAATGTGTTTGGACACATAAGACACATTCAAAGAAAGCCTGAAGTTTGTCACATTAGATACAAGAGATTGCTCTTTATTTAACAGTATGTGTACATACAGTGTAATTACTTACCTAAGAAAGTGCTACGTAATATAAGTTAACTACAGGGTTAAGGTTAGGTTCAGGGTTTAGTACCTAGTTATTACCTAGTTATTGTAATTACTGTAATAAGTACGTAGTATGTATGTACATGGGAAACAGGACTGTGAAATAAATTGCTACAATACAAAATATCAAGTGGCATCTTCAAACACTTTCAAATGACACTTTTTAAAACATAATTTGTAATCAACTAGTCTCAAAGTAATTTTTTTGTGGTTGTCTGAAGTCAAGTGTCCCGTTCAGGAGAATAACCACGGGTGTAGTTTAACTATCAAATGAACTATCAACATGATCCAAAACATTTGACAATTAACCAGAAAGGAAAGCGTTCAAGACATTCGGAGCGTCTGAAATCGCATACAGTCTAAGTATGTACTACATTTGAATCACTTTGTGACTATTCATGGTGACATGTTGTACATGGTATGAATATGGGTATGAATGAAATCTGGGCGTACTACATTGGCCATGTTGTCATTGTCATGTGACCTACCAGCATCAGTTGAGTCGCTTCAATGCCTTTCATAAATCCACTCCCGTGGTCTCATGGGAAATAGACTGTTCATCGAATGCACACTGGAGGTCATCCGGATACTTTTTTTCCACTATAAATTTAAACTCTGTTGGCATACTGTATTTCGCATACAATATAGTAGGGAAGTATTGATTTCATAAGCAGCAATTGTCTTTTTGATCTATTGTTTCATATTTTAAACCTAAAACTTAGTTACTGAAAATGAATTGTGTGCTTATTGGCTATTATGAATTTGTGAAGTATTAACAAAGTCCATCCCACCATACTTGCTTTACCGCTCAAATTGTTTTTCTGAAGATAATGTTTAATAGTAAGTGTGCTCACTTCAAGGCTTTGGCTCAAACCCCTGCAGTCACACTGCGATAAAATACTGCCGGACAGTATGGAAAGATGGAATAAACAGATTAGACAGGAGTGTCACGGCCCACTGAAGACTTATTTGAGGTTTGATGTTTTCCTCAGGCCAACCAGAGTGACTGATGAAACATGTGGCGTCTGTGTTCTGGTTAGACAGCTGTCAGCACAGTCCAGCGCTCCGGATCAGCCGTCTGTGGAGGCAAACGCAGCGACAGGAGAAGGTGAGCGCTGGGATTCTGGGCTATTTTATTATATCGTGGACGTACTATTCGTTTTCATTAATATGTTGAATTTGTTTTTACCTTTATAGGGTTACACTTTATTTTAAGGTGTCAGTGTAATTATATATTTGAGTAATATTTAGTAACTACATGTACGGATTAGGGTTGTAATTATGGCATGTAATTATGCATAGTTTACTGTTGTTACTATGGTAAGTACATGTAACATGTAACCAGGAAACTGTAAAATAAAGTGTTACTCTTTATAGTTTCAGCGTTTATTTTAGCTAACGTTTTAGTAATTTATCATTTTTATTAAATGTCTAGCTTTTATTTTATTTGAGTTATTTAAGTGCATCAAGTTAAACTAAAATGAGAAAGCCACAGAAAAGTGTTTTGCCAACTAGCTGAAATAAAATACATATTGTTTTTAATGTTTTATTTCTTTTCAGTGTTTTTAACATACTTTTTTTGTTGTTGTTGTTGTTGTTGTTGTTATGGTTAGCTTTAGATAACTAGAGTATAATAAACCTGCTGTGTTTCTGTGCTAGTTTGTTCCAGCATGTTTAAATGTTTTAATATCTGTTTTATAAAAATGTCCATTGAGTTTTTATGGATTTTCTGTTTGGTTTTTGTTTGTTTTTTTGGTTTGCATGTCTGTTTTAGATCACTTAAACATATTTAAAGTATTTTAATGTATTTTTAAGTATGTGTATGTGTATCTGCAAAAGAAAGATTATACTGAACAAGACCCAATTTTTCATGTTAGCAATATATTTTCTTAAAAATTGCGGTAACATTTACAATAAAGTCCCATTACTTAACATTAGTTAATGCATAACAACAATACAATGAACAATACATTTGTGACAGTATTTATATATTTTTTGACATTAGTTCATAAAATACAGCTGTTCATGTTAGCTCAGATCCATAAAATAATAACAAATACAACTTTTTATTTTAATAATGTATTAAATGTTTAAATTAACATAAACTAAGATTAATAAATGGTTTAGACGTATATTTCATTATTAGCTTATGCTAATTATTGTGCTAAAGTGTTAAGCTCCAGCTTTGACAAACAAAAACGACAGTAGCATACATTTTCTTCTGCTTTATTTTTTTTGCTACACAAATATCCAAAGTATCTAGGACTTGGCTTTCTAAGGCTTCTCTCAATGTTATGGGCAGGATTAAAGTTGCACTCTTCATAGATGTCCATTTTGAAGCTGTTATTTTGTGACCACTGGCGTTTTTACTGACCTTTAACCTCAAGTCTGAACTCTGTGTTTGGGTCAAGGTAGATTTCCTTCTCCATTTGGCCTGTGACTTGGATCACATTCCCAGAGTCAAACCTCAGCTGATATCACAAGAGTGTGTGTGTTGGTGTAACGCGAGCCCTCGGTTCTCCAGCCACCTGTGCTTACGGAATAGAGAAGACAGTGGCCTTTGTGTTCCCAGGTCTGTATGTCTGAACACACGCTCGGCAGGGGGCGGATGGATGACAGGTGCGAATGATCCCTGGAGTTCCTCTGCGATAAAATACTGTGTGCAGTGACAACTGAGAGCAATAATGTACACCACTGGTCAAAAGGTTTTGAAAGAAGTCTCTTCTGCTCACAAAGGCTGTATTTATTTGATCAAAAATACAGTAAAAACTAATATTGTGAAATGTTCGTGAAGTGTTTTCTATTTTGCTATATTTTAAAGTGTAATTTATTCCTGTGATCAAAGCTGTATTTCCAGCATCATTACTCCAGTCTTCAGTGTCACATGATCCTTCAGAAATCATTCTTATATGCTAACTTTTTTTAAGTATGATAAAAAAAAAGAAATGCTATTTTCTATTTTAAATAAATGCTGTTCTTTTGAACTTTCTATTCATCAAAGTATCCTGAAACAAAATGCATCACGGTTTCCAAAAAAGTATTAAGCAACTGTTTTCAACTTTAATAATAATCATAAATTTGCCTTGATCATCAGATCATCATATTAGAATGATTTCTGAAGGATCATGTGACACTAAAAACTGGAGTAATGATGCTGAAAATTCATCTTTGATCACAGGAATACATTGCATTTAACTATATATTCACATAGAAAACAGTTATTCTAAATTGTAATAATATTTCACAATATTACAGTTTTTACTGTATTTTTGTTCAAATAAATGTATCTTTGGGGAGCAGAAGAGACTTTTACAGTTAACCCCTGCTGGTAAATACTGTAACTACACCATTTTGGAAGCAAAAAATAAACTGTGGTCAAACACATTTGAAGGTCTATTTTGTTACTACTTTTGAACGGCCATCAATAGAAATGATAAAAAACATCTGGTCACAGTTTGATTTGTTTTTGCATGTGGTTTAGTGGCGAGTTTATATTAAATAGTTGATATCACAAAAATTGAAAAAAAAAAAGGAAACAATAAACAAAGCAGAATATAGAAATCTGCAAGTGGTTGCAACAAACCACTAAAGTAAAGAAACCCATTCGTGATAATACCATATGATTATAACTAAGGTCTTTCTTAACTTTCTAAAGTGGTTTGGTGCTGTTTACTTGTCAACAAGCACCTCAAACGTTAAGATTAAGTAATATTCGTATGCATTTTATCTTTTCCCCCGGTTTCACAGCGTAGTCCCAGACTAAAATGCATGTTTGGTCTGTCTTAAGAAAGTCAGAATTGTGTTTTGTTAGGCATGTTCATATCATTCCTGATTGAACTAAGGCCTAATCCTGGCTTGATCTAAACCCTGTCTGTGAAACCAGGCCGTAGAATTTTCCTCTATTCTTAAATGAAAATATTTTGATTCAATTTAGCAACAATGACTGTTTAAAATGATTTCTTTGATTGAAAAATTAAGCCATTTCAGAACAAATATTTAAATGTCCAAATCTTCTGTATATGGAATACTGTAAAAATATCCCAATATAATGTTTTCAGCCATGTGGTCCAGTCCAGCTGTGGGACAGGGTGTCTGTTTTTAATGACCATCTATTAGCTGCATCGTTGAGACTGATTGTTTGCGACTGAGATTGATGAATGTTTGAGTCTGTCCTCACCAAACACTGAAAGTGTGGTTAAATATAAACCCTCGAACCTCTCCCATTATCTCCATGTGCTCTAAACACCGTTTGACTGGGAGGTCAAGTAGTTCCCATAGAAGGACATACCCGCTGTGTGTTTTCTCAATTTACATTTATCCTTGATGTTCTTGAGTCTCTCTTCCAAAATACACAATACATATTTGGATCGGCCCTGGCTATGAAGGAAAAAATGACCAATGCAAACTTTTTTAATATCTCAATTGTTTCATAAAAAGAAATGTAAATAATTAGAGAGCAAATGCTGAAATTTCAGAGAACATCGCAAAATTCTCATGCATTTGTTTGGGTTTTTATTTCTCCTAAGGAATTGTTGGAGAAACATCTGACACGCTTAAATTAAACGTAACTCCATTAGCTACAGAAGAGCAGCTTAATGTTTTTCTGAGACTGCTTCCCAAAATACACAATACACACTCGGATCGGCGACCTTGGTCGAGTTGTGTCCGTCTGATATCAGGCTTCTGTCTGTGCCGGTCACTCCCACAGCAGAGAAAACCTAGACCAGCTCTGTGTGTGTGTGTGTGTGTGTGTGTGTGTGTTTTCTCAAGGCCATGTGAGGTGCTCAGAGCACTAATGTCTCTTTCTCTGCATGATGTCTGCAGACTCACATCTACTGGATCTAGAGAGGATACACACACTGGATGTAGAGATTCACCTATGTGAGTACCTTCTGCTTGATATTTTAGATTAATAGCATAGCTGATGGTCTTATTTTATTAGTGTGATCGGATGAGTCCTGTTCAGAGATATTGTGAAATGCACTGCATTGCTTATAAACCAGTTACCTGGCTGATGAATTGTGCATTCACATTATTAATAGTAATACGTTGAATGATGTATTGAACATTGGTGTCTTATTGCTGTTGTAAGACACTCTAAGCTGTACAATTCAGCCCTTGTGTTAAACTTTAGAAAGGATTGTTCATTGCCTGCTACTCCCT